>LR738711.1:111578207-111590555 GCA_902687465.1 Secale cereale
AGGGGGAAACTGCTCTTGTAGTGCCACGGGGGCTGTAACCTCAAACGGGGCGTTGACCATCTCAGTAGTGGCCGTGAGCGTATCTGGGGTCGGCTCGATGGCTGCCTCCATCTTCTTGGAGCTCTCTGTCTCGTGCGGACCCGCGTCTACTCCAATATCGGCAGATCTTTGCCTGGTTCTCCTTGGTCCATCATGAAACTGACGAATACTAGGAGACCACTGAAAGGAAAACACAATCGCAATGATAATGAAACAAAAAAGAGAGTGAGGATCGGTTACTGCTTTGCAAAAGTTCTTTTTTTTCTCTCAACGAAAATATACCAACATCACGGATCTGCTTACCTTCCCTTTGTTGGGGGAGAAGAACAGTGGCATATGCGAGTGTAGCCTTTCTTGAAGACGGTGAGGGAGAAGGGGATTCAGCGAAGAGTGAAATGATGGTTGCTTCGTCCGTCAAACTTAGACTACGGGCAGGTGGGGTTTTGTGATACGTCGACTCGTTATTGCCGCTACGACCGGGATGACTCTCCGCCTGGATACTGCCTTCTAATTTGGTGGATGGTATTTGGGTCCGCGCGCTGCATGGCCCGCATGTCGGTGAACAAAAGTATAACGGCATTCAGTAGAGGGAGACGTTTCGATGACCTAGGAGGAGCCAGAAGCGGTATTGTATCCACTGTACTAGTGGTAATTGTTTTTCTGGGTAGCTGTAGAGTGTCTCCACTGTACTAGTAGTAATTGTTTCTCTAGGCCCAAGATAAAACAGCCCATCCACCCTAGTAAATAGTAACAACGGGGCTGTGCGGGGGCTGTGGCCCGTCTAGCCAGGGTTTTATTTATGTTTACCACATCATGAGCCTAGTTGTGTTTTTTCTTGCTGAAAATGGCTAGCCTAGTTCTATATTTTTAAAGAAATACCCAAACAAGGCCTACTTGCTTTATCAGCCCTACTGGGCTGCAAATATTTCAATACAAGGAGAGTTTCATTCGGTTTGCCCAGAAATGAGCTGTACATTTTTAAAACACATCAAACCCGGAATTAGTATCAATTTTTTTTCATTACAAGATTTTAAATTCAATTGATTTTTATGCGTGGACAATTATTTAGATTTTATATTTATATAAAATATTTCTCAAAATAGTTTGAATGTGAATCGATATTTCGGGATTAAAAACAGTTGATCGCACCGAAATATGCAAAAAAAGTTGTATACTTTTTAACCGTGGCCACAATATGGGGTGTAATGCTAACAAAAAGAAGATGGGCTCGAAAAAATTCTTAAGAATTAGCAAATGGGTTGTACATTATTAGAAATAATGCACACGAGAGTAGTGACTGTTGGATGTCCATCCAACGGCTGTCGTGCTTCTTCGATGTCTGCTTTTCCTGCTCCAGCCGCTCAAATAAGCGCCGACGGGACTGCCTGCTCCCTCCTCCCGCGGTCGGCTATGCTGCCGCGCAGGCCTCACCGCCCCATCGTACTCCCATCGCTGGCCTAACCATCCCTCTTCTCACCCACACCTGCTGTTTTCTCCGGGGACAGCAGACGAACCAGTAAACCCTCGTACTCCTCCGCATGGGAAACAACTTCCGAGTCTTCCCTGGCTCCGTGTCGTTCCTTTCCTAGGCCTCGCCGTCGTCCACCGCCCTGGTGCTCTCGGCGCGGCCTGGTCAACGTGGTCAATGAACAACATCCATCGGAAGTGGACTGTACGTGGAGAGGCTGACAACTGGGTCCACGGCCGCACGCAAGGAAATGCCTCCTTATTACGCGCAAAATAATGATTCATCCACCTAACAGCTAGGACCAACTGGAAGGGCTTCTGTATTTTGTGAAAAAAACATTCCCCCCGCTGACAGGTCGGACCCACTAGCTATATCTTCGCAAGCAAGGAAGTGCCTCCTTATGACGCACAAAAAAATGAATACCCCCTGCTAGCTGGGACCCACCATAGTGGGTGGCTGACTTGTTGGCCTACTAAGTTGACGCGGACAGAGGGCTTTGTCAAGTTAGTCAATATGAATGATTCTAGCTCCAGTGACCATACGATGCCCATCCAACGGCCATAGTGCTTCTTCAACCTCTAGTCTTCTTGCTCCAGCTGCCCAAAGCAGTGCCGGTCGTGCCGCCTGCTCCTGCCTCCCGTGGCCGGCAGTGCTGCTGCGGAGGCCTCACCACCCCACCTTCCTCCCATCGCTGGCCTAGCCATCCCTCTACTCACCCACACCTGTTGTTTTCTCCAGGGATGGCAGACGAACCAGTAAACCCTCGTACTCCTCCGCGTGGGAAACAACTGCCGAGTCTTCCCTGGCTCCGTGTCGTTCCCTTCTTAGGCCTCGCCGTCATCCACCGCCCTGGTGCTCTCAGCGCGACCTGGTCAACGTGGTCAATGAACGACATCCATCAGAAGTGGACTGTACGTGGAGAGGTTGACAGCTGGGTCCACGGCCGCACGCAAGGAAATGCCTCCTTATTACGCGCAAAATAATGATTCCTCCACCTGACAGCTAGGACCCACGGGAAGGGCTTCTGTATTTCGCGAAAAAAATGTTCCCCCCGCTGACAGGTCGGACCCACCAGCTATATCTTCACACGTAAGGAAGTGCCTCCTTATGGCGCACAAAAAAAATGAATACCCCCTGTTAGCTGGGACGCACCATAGTGGGTAGCTGGCTTGTGGGCCTACTAAGTTGACGGGGATAGAGGGCTTTGTCAAGTTAGTCAATATGAACGATTCTAGCTCCAGTGACCGTATGATGTCCATCCAACGGCCATAGTGCTTCTTCAACCTCTGGTCTTCTTGCTCTGGCCGCCCAAGCAGCGCCGGTCGTGCCGCCTGCTCCTGCCTCGCGTGGCCGGCTGTGCTGCCGCGGAGGCCTCACTGCCCCCATACTACTCCCACCGCTGGCCAGTCCATCCCTCCACTCACCCACACCCCCTATTATTATGCGACGACGGCAGCCTGACACCGCAGCCGAACCAGTGAACCCTCATACTCTCTCCGCATGGGCATCCACTGTCGCGTCTTCCCTGGCTCCGCATCATCCCCTTCCTAGGCCTCGCCATCGTCCACCGCCATGGTGCTCTCGGCGCGGCGTGGTCAATGTGGTCAACGACCGACTTCCATCGGAAGAGGTACGTGGAGAGGCTGACAGCTGGGTCCACGGCCGCAACTGGGTCCACGGCCACATCTCAGTTTTTTTGTGATTTGCCAAGTAAGTCACTTTGTCAGGCCTGTTGGGCTACAAATCTTTCAAGACGAGGAGAGCTTCATTCGGCAGGCCGAGAAAATGGCCTATCAGTAATGAGAAATGGGTTGTACATTTTTGAAACACATCAAACCGGCAATTAGTTTCAAATTTCTTTTTTTTCATTTCAAGATTTTAAATTGCATTGATTTTTATGCGTGGACAATTTGTTGGATTTTATATTGATATACATTTATTTTTAAAATCAGTTTGAATGTGACTCAAAATTTCGGGATTAAAAATAGTTCGGACCGCACCGAAATACGCAAAATTTTGTATAATTTTTTAATCGTGGCCACAATATGGGTTGTAATGCTAACAAAAAGAATATGGGCTCCAAAAAAACTTTAAGAATTAGAAAATGGGCTGTAAATTATTAGAAATAAGGGATATTTAAATTAGTGCCCCTGGTTCCTTAGTTGTGCTCACTTTTCCCCACGCTCCAAACTTTTGCTCACTTTTCCCCTCTTCCTTAGCTGAAACTCTCACAAATGCTCATAGCGGGTGTTTGCCGTCTTGACCGTCCATTGACTGTCAATTGCTCACGAGTGGGGCCGAGTCTTCCTCTGACTGTTGCTTGCTGACGGGTGGGACCGCAAGGAGACATGTATTGGGCAGCTTGTCTGAATCTGAAACAGAGCTAGACAGGCCGCACCGCACCGCGCCGCCCCGCCCCCTCCGCCGGTGTTGTGCCACGTCCACTGCAGTTGTTTCCTCCACCCTATGCCCCTATTCCGTTCGTCGGCGACGCCGCGTCTTCGCCAGATATAGCCCACCTCCCCATCTGGGATTACATAGCGATGTTGAGTGAGGACGCCCAGAAGGCAGTCGACCGTGGAGAGGATTGGGTCGAATCCGCGGCAGATAATTCATGGATTAAACCTGGGTAAGTATCGTTTCCTCTCGAATTGATGTTCTAAGTCGTATTGTAAGTTGTATTTGACTTCTGTTTGCTTGAATCCTTTGAATTTGTGCTCGATTTTACCCGGCTAACTGAAGCCTTTGTTTCAACAAAATAGGATTGATCCCGCGCTGGCTTTCCGGCTGGCGATTAGAATGGAAACTAGTGTGCTGCGTGGTACTAAACCGCATTTGATTTCATCATTTTTCTATCCCAAAGTGGTAGAAACCAGCATATCTTTCAAAGATTTGCGAGCTGAGCTGTGAAACACATATCCCTGGAGTGATGCCGATGCTGTTGAACTGAATTATTTCAGCAGTGACGAGCAAAGATTTCTCCCACTAACTTGCGACGATCATATGTCGTTGCTTTTTGCTGGGATTGCTGGCTGCCGATTCGGTAAACTCCAAATCGATGTGCTTCAGCCACGCGTAGAATGGGTGAAGGGGAAGGGAGTTCAGACATCATCTGTCTGTGCTAATAGCCAGCACCCCGGCACTCCTTGTAGGTCGACACCAAGTAAAGCAAGTGGTTCATGGAGCCAGAACATGCCTGCTGCCAATTCCGGTTCCGATTCAGTTGCTGCTTCTCGTGTACCTTCTGCAGTTGGTGTAGAAGAAGATGCAGAACCTGACGAGGCAGTGCCTACAAATGATGATGAAGACGAGATGATGTTTCCTGAACTGGTCGATGTAGCTAGTCAGCAGGCAGTGGATGATGAATATACGGAGGAGCCCATCAGCCAAGCTAGGTTTGATGACACTGACGATGAAGAGAAGGTGGAGAACATGGACAGCTTAATCAAGGATGAATACGATGGTGATGACATGCCAACAATTGAGTGGAACAGGGAAAAACCTGAGCTTAGTGTAGGTACCATTTTCCAATCAATGGTGGACTGTCGGAATGCAGTGACAACATGGTGCATTATATCTGAAAACACCTATAAGATTAAAAGGAGTGAGCCAGCAAGGTTCACAGTTTTTTGTCCATATCCTAGGTGTAGGTGGAAGTTGCATGCATCTCGTATGAGAAAGAGCAAATATATTCAGGTAATCCAAGTTCAGTTAGTAATTTAGTTTCAGATCATTGAGTAAGGTTTCTTAACAGTTTTTTACCCTTTTATTTTGTTTCAGATAAAGAAAAACCCACAGAAGCACACATGTCCACCTGGAGGGGGAGGGGGGGAGGCCAAAACCAAGCTAGCAAAAACTAGGTGGGTGGCGGATGCTATATTGGATTGGCTGAGAGAAGAACCTGGACTTGGTCCAACAGCACTCCATGGGAAGATTTTTTAGAAGTACAAGATAGAGGTTCCGTACATGAGAATTTTCAATGCTAGGGAAAAGGCTCTTGACAGAATTAATGGTAATGGAATGACAGTTTTCAAAGCTGAAGTGGAGATGGCAAGTCCAGGGAGTGTTGTAGAGATTGATAAGCATACAGTTCCATTCAAAATAAAAGGGAAGTCATTTGAGAAGGAGTGCTTCAGAAGGGCTTTTGTTTGTTTCAAGGCTTCCTGGCAGGGGTTTCTAGATGGTTGCAGGCCCTATTTGGCTGTAGATGCTACACATTTGACTGGAAGATGGAGAGGACAGCTAGTAGCAGCTTCTGCAGTTGATGGACACAACTGGCTATTCCCAGTTGCATTTGGTGTGGTGGAGGCAGAGTCTGAGGAAAGTTGGGTCTGGTTTCTGCAGCGGCTGCGCAACATTATAGGCACACCCCCAGGTTTTGCTATACACACAGATGCTTGCAAGGGTTTAGAGAGTGCGGTAGAAATTGTATTCCTTGGAGTGGAGCATAGGGAATGTATGCGACACCTAGCGCATAATTTCAAAAAGAAGTTCAAAGGTAAAGTTTATGATGAGAACTTATGGCCAACATCATACACATGCAGCAAAAGGAAGCATGAACACCATTTGAGAGTGTTGTATGCTCAAAATCCTCTTGTGAAGGAGTACATGGATGCACATCATGGCAAGGTGTGGTCAAGAAGCAAATTCAACGAAATCTGCAAAAGTAGATTATCTGACCAGTAACCTTGCAGAATGCTTCAATTCAAAGTTCAAGTCAGTGAAAGGGCTCTTGTTGTGGCAATCATTTGACAAGATGAGGCAGATGATCATGATAAAGATGGCTCTTCGCAAAAGAATTGCAGAAACACAATATGTTGGTCATCAAATGCTCCCATCACTGATTAAGGCATTGCACTTGAAGGCAAGAGGACTGAAGATGAAATGTATTCGATCTGGTACAAAGGAGGGAGAGGTTACCTATACTGACACTAAAAATAGGGTATGGAGGTATCCTGTGAACCTAAGTACTAGAGAATGTACGTGTAGGCAATGGCAGATCCGTGGGAAGCCATGCATACATGCGCTACATCTGATGATCGTTATCGGGGGTGTAGATGGTGAAGTTGATCAATATTGCTCTGAGTATTTCTCTGTTGCCAAATTTATGGCTGCTTATGCTGACAATGTGCCTGCACTCTTGGGGAAAGATCAATGGAACATAGTAGATCCAGGGTTCAAACTCCACGCTCCTGTCATTACTAGACAACCAGGAAGACCAAGGAACCAGAGGATTACAGCAGGTGAGGAGGGTCGTCTACCAAAGAAGCGTGCTTGCAAAAAATGTGGAGTTCTCGGGCATATTGCTAGGCTTTGTACCAATGCAGTGGATGCATCATTTGGAGAGGAGGAAAGATGGACAGCAGCCAATGTTGAGGAGAATGCAGCAGCAATGGATACTGAAGATGCGGTGGAGAATGCAACAGCAATGGAGACTGAAGATGCAGTGGAGAATGCAGCAGCAAATGAAGCATCTTGGTATGTGTTTGCATATGTAGAATGCAGCTACCCTTTGTTTGCATTTGTTCTATCTTTTTTCCTATGGCTTATAATTTTATTTACCAGCTCTAGGGAGAAAAGGCCAAGAGATGAAGAAGCAGAAGATTTTGAAACCATGGCCTTTGATGGTTTTGAAGCTATAAGAGAGGGAGAGGAGGGGGTAATTTTTCCAATTGTGCCTTTAAAGATTACTGAACCCATAGATGACCGTCAAATGGTCGTCAAGTGATCGGCGAGTGGAACTACTCCATCAGCACCTCCACGGCGAAAACCGCAAGTAAATATCAAAAGGAACAAGAGTCTGAAAGAAAAGAGCATCTCAACTAGGGAAACCAGAAGCAAGACGGTGAAGCCAGCTACAAACACAAGGAGCAAGTCGAAAATTTGAACTAAGTTGTTGGGAAATGTTTGTGTTGTCAATTTGAGGGCGAGTCGATCGCTTAAAACTTGGTAGATTTGTATTAAGATGTTGGCATCTTAAAACTTGGTAGATTTGAGCTACTGTGAAAACTTATCGGTTGTAATAATGTTGCTTCTACTTTGGTTTCTTATTTGAGTAAGAATTCAAATTTCCATCAAAATTTGAATTTAAATCAATATTTGAATTTGGGCTAAAATTTGGATTCGAGCCAAAGTTGAAGTTGAACATTGGAGGTTCATTGCTTTGTGCTGTGTATTTGATCGAGCATTTGAAGTCCAATATTCGTAGGTGAACAATCCAAATGAGAAATGTGTTAGAAACAAGCTCGAAAGCTAGGGTAAACAGCCCTATTTGAAATCAAGTTTTTTTGACCTTGTCTAAATGAGGCATATATATTTTTATTAACACTTGTTCCATATATATAGGGTCAAAACGAAGTCTCACTATTTATTGATTAATATTCATATTACTACATTTTTTTTTGAAAAAATATGCTTTTAATTCAAAACCGTCAAATAACACGTTTTAGATATGAAAATGAAAAAGTAAGTTCAGATCCTTCTTATTCACTCCAAAATGAAGCTATGGAGATTTTTCTGTTTTTTTTTATTATTTTGATTTTTTTTTCAAACCCTAAACCCTCTCTCCCTATTCTACGAACTCTGAACATGTTCATAGGTGATAGCTCATTTGTGTGAAGCCTTTTTTCATGAAAATGACCTACACCAAGTTTATATTTTTTTCTCATAACCTTGTCACATATGACGGCTAAGTGCGCAAGAATTGCAACATTTTGATTTTTTTTTGAATTTTTTAAAAACATTTGAACTTGATTTCGACAGATCACTTCAAAAAATGATTTTTCAAAAACACGCCCCTATACAGAGTTTATATTTTTTTTATGGTAACTAGGTCTCATAAACGGACGAACTACGATTTTTTATATTTTTGCGATTTTTTCTAATTTAGTTATGGCCATTTGAAATCTGGTCAAATCCTAATAACCCCGTTGACTGGCTCATAACCCCGCAGAAATGCTCCAAACCCTAGCGTCGAACGTCCGCCATCGGATCCTACCAAGCGCCAAACACCACCCGTCAGATGTGGGGGCAGGCATGCGCGATCCGCGTGACGCTGGTTTTGCATCCTGATTGGCTACTGCACTGTTCTTCTCGGGTTTTCACAATCTGCCCCACTTTACATATGAAATTGTATTTTTCGCACATGACCACCACATGTCAGTGTTAAGAGTTGGTTCCAATATTCAAACTGCAAAATACAATGTGGCAAATCGTCAATATAGCTCCCCCTTCTCCTCTTCTCCATATGACAAACAAAGGCATCGAGCAGTTCCTCTGTTTCTTTCCCCATCTTCTCGTTCTTCTTCCTCTCGAGCAATTCCTCTGCTTCTTCCTCTCCGATGATATGTCGACCTCCTCGTCAGCCCCCTGTTCCACGTGTCCGGTGTATGGTCCAGTGCCGATGACTCGACGCACTGACTTCCCACGGACTGCGCCACTGAAGCGGTTGACTTCGAAGGAGGAGAAGAATGGGAACTTTGGGCGCGAGTTCGTCAAATGCGAGAGCAAGTCGGAGGGGCAGGTTAGATCTGAGTTTTCCTCGCATCCTTTATCTATAATTTCTCAAAAAATCTATCAGATTTGGGATTTAGGTTACGTGATTTCGTTTTCAGATCGTGAAGAAATGCCACCATTTCAAGTGGATGGATGATTACATCCAGAGGCTTCAAGGGTTGGGCTTGCTGGATTCGAGGGGGAATGCAATCCGTGAGTTCAATCTGCCCCATGACAGTGCCGCTCCGGCAGCAGCAGCGCGTCTGGTATACCCGATGGTGGTAGATGTCGAGCTGAAAACGGAATTGAAGAAGATGAACAAGAACTTCAAGCAGTTGATTGAGTTGAAGAAGCAATCCAATCTGATAGCTTTAGGAATACTTGCTCTAGGAATTTTTTACTTGATGGTTATCTCTCGTTAGAGATGTTTGTCTACTGTTGTTGCCACTGTTTAGCAATCCAAGTCTGTTTATCTCAAATGCAACTATGTAAGCTGTCGATCTCTGAATGTGTGCAGTTTACTGTTATGTTTTTAGTGCAACTGTCGATCTCTGAATGTATGCAGTTTACTGTTATGTTTCGACACTTTCAGTTTCGACAGATGACAACTACCAGAGGATAAATGAGGCCCAGAAACAAGCGATGTTTCTTATTTTGTTTAGGAACGATTGCTTTGTTCTTTTTTGTTTCTGATTGATTTTTTTCATTAATTTGATTGCCCAATCTCTTCTGTTTCATTGAGGAATTTTTTTGGCTTTCCTTTATGGATCCCTTCATTTTTTTTATTTGGTTTCTCTTCACCGTATGTGCTTTTGTTTTGCTTGCTCACAACCTGGCTTAGTTTGGCGGTGAAGTAATTTTAGAATCAAAGTATTTGCACCGCAGTATTATTATGCCTAGCGAACCAATACTTCAGTATTGAAAAAAGAGGTCCAACCCTCTTTTTTATATATACTTCAAAAATAGTGTAGTTTTCTACTTATTAAAGTATATAAAACTACACTTTTGACTAAAGCCAAACATCTCAAAGTATTTGATACTTCAATATTTCTGGAAACCAAAGTATTCTTGGAATACCTAAAAAATACAGAGCTCTCAAACCAAAGCCGTGCCCTTTACAATATGTTCTTATTTTTAGAAGGCATATATAAACACATCATTTTTAGTTAGTTTGGTTAATTTTGCCCACGTCAATTAGCCGTGTCTAAACTTGGGACAAACAAAATACAAACATAACAAAGCATTAATATAACACACATAACTTAATTTAGATAGTGTTGCTAGGGCAACACAAGTTCTTATATATAACACGACACCGATAGATAATTAACCTTACATAGATAGGGTAGCTAGCTCGGGCAACACACACACCAAACTCACACTACATAGTACGTACGGTAGCTAGGGCAACACCGCCATGTCTTCACCGTCGTCTTCACCTTAACCGCCGCCTTCACCGTCTTCTTTGCCGCCGGCTTCAGTACTGCTCCTCCTCAAGGCCGTTATCGTCGAGGTCATACGGGAGGCTGTGCATGCGGTTGCGAGCGGGGAAGATGCTCTCGAAGTCGGTGAAGATGTTGTAGGTGGTGAATGCGATGAACTCGCACCCACACCAATACACCTTGCCGAGCAGGTAGTAGGCATCGAACCTGTTGGTGAAGTGGACGACGAGCCCTACCACTGGAGCATTGGCGTGGGGACGCTGCTCCACGAGGTTGAACATGGGCGGCGAGCCCGCCGGGAGGTGGCGGAAGCCCGCACGGAGGAACCCCCGTGCAAACTCAGTGCTACCCCTCCAACGTGAGAATGCCCACACGCGGAGTGATGCCTCGACGACGACATTGGCGGGGTACCGCCGTTCTGGCACGGTGGGTGGCTCTTGAAACGTCGGCTCGTAGTACTGCATCTTGCTCGCTTCGCCGAGTGTTTGCTTTGGCTTTTGGGGGAAGAAGAGAATGGGGGGCGCAAATGAATCTGTAGAAGAAGAGGCAATGAAGGGCGGTTTAAATAGCCGGGGGAGACGAAGTGGGTACATGCGGAAATGGCATAGATCGTGACCCAGTGCGTGCGTGAACCGATGCGATCATCAATGTGTGAACGTGAATCGATGTGAGCATGCTCTACGTTGGCGGCTGCCTGCCTCCCCCTTCTGCGTGCTCTGCGTTGGCGGCTGCCTGCCTCGCCCTTCTGCGTGCTCTGCGTTGGCGGCTGCTTGCCTCCCACAACTGATTCGAGCGGCGGCCGTGCGGCGTGAAACGATGCCTCGACATACGGACGCGAGCGTGCAGCCTTCCCCTTTGCCACCGGCACGTATGCCTGCGATGCGTGAAACGATGCTGTGGAGCGACCGAATCCACCGGCAACCGTGCGGCACGGATCGATGCGTGCGTGTCGGCGTGCATGCATGCGATAATGTCTAGGTCACTATATACGTGCGTGGCGGCGTTCGCATGCATAGCAGGCTGCATCCATCGATAGCAGGCTTTTTTAATTTATTACCAACAAACTAACGGGCCCGTCCTATGAACACAAACACGGCCCAACCAGCGAAGCCACAGCCACAGTCAATAGAGTCCAACGAATGTCTCAAAAAAAACAGAGTCCAACGTTGCCCCACAAGTCAGTTAACGGCCAAGACGGCAAACGTCTGTTATGAACATTTGTGAGAGTTTCAGCTAAGGGAGTGGGGGAAAAGTGAGCAAAAGTTTGGAGCATGGGGAAAACTGAGCACAACTAAGGAATTGGGGGCACAAATGGAATAAGCCCTAGAAATAATGGCAGATGGGCTGTATGATGTTTTCCATAGATTTGAGGTTTTCCTAAAAAAAGGTTGACCCACAAGCAATGACTGTTGGATGTCCATCCAACGGCTGTCGTGCTTCTTCAATCTCTGCTCTTCCTGCTCTAGCCGCTCAAACAAGCGCCGGTGGGACTACCTCCTCTCTCCTCCCCGCGGCCGGCTATGCTGCCGCGCAGGCCTCACCGCCCCATCGTACTACCATCGCTGGCCTAGCCATCCCTCTACTCACCCACACCTGCTCTTTTCTCTAGGGACGGCAGACGAACCAGTAAACCCTCGTACTCCTCCGCGTGGGAAACAACTGCCGAGTCTTCCCTGGCTCCGTGTCGTTCCCTTCCTAGGCCTCGCCGTCGTCCACTGCCCTGGTGCTCTCGGCACGGCCTGGTCAACGTGGTCAATGAACGACATCCATCAAAAGTGGACTGTACGTGGAGAGGCTGACAGCTGGGTCCACGGCCGAACGCAAGGAAATGCCTCCTTATTATGTGCAAAATAATGATTCCTCCACCTGACAAGTAGGACCCACGGGAAGGGCTTCTGCATTTCG
>LR738711.1:111593340-111608372 GCA_902687465.1 Secale cereale
CCCCCCCCCCCCCCCCCCCCCCCGCTGTCAGCTCGGACCCACCGGAAGCGCCTCTTTATTACGCACAAAAAAATGAATACTCCCCCTGCTAGTTGGGACCCACCTTGGTGGGAGGCTCACTTGTGGGTCTACTAAGTTGACGGGGACAGAGTGCTTTGTCAACTTAGTCAATATGAACGATTCGCTCCAGTGACCGTACGATGTCCATCCAACGGCCGTAATGCTTCTTCAACCTCTGGTCTTGTTTATCTAGCCGCCCAAAGCAGCGCTGGTCATGCCGCATGCTCCTGCCTCCCGTGGCCAGCTATGCTGCCGCGGAGGCCTCACCGCCCCCTACTATTCCGACCGCTGGCCAGGCCATCCCTCTACTCACCCACACCCCATGTTATACTGCGGCAATGGCAGCCTCACACCGCAACGAACCAGCGAACCCTCGTACTCCTCTACGCGTGGGCATCCACTGCCGCGTCTTCCCCGGCTCCGCGTCTTCCCTTCCTAGGCCTCGCCATCGTCCATCGCCCTGGTGCTCTTGACGTGGCGTGGTCAACGTGGTCAAGGAACGGCTTCCATCGGACATGGACTCTACGTGGAGAGGCTGACAGCTGGGTCCACGGCCGCAGCAAGGAAGTGCCTCCTTATTACACGCAAAATAATTATTCCTCCACCTGACAGCGGGGACCCACCGGGCGAGCCACCGTATTTCGCAAAAAAAACGTTTCTCCCTGACAGCTGGGACCCACCAGCTACATCTTCGCACGCAAGGAAGTGCGTCCGGGCAAAAAAATGATTCGCCCCCCTGACTGCTACGACCCACCAGCTACATCTTCGCATGCAAGGAAGTGCCTGACAGTCGAGACCCACCTGGTCGAAGCGTACGTAGCGTTGTCATTCTGGTTGCGAACGTGTACGTACATACTAGTCGATGTAGAGGCGCGCACGTGTCGTAGTAGAGGCGCGCACGTAGCATGTACACGTACGTACAGCGGCAAGTGTGCAAGAAAGAAAATACGGCCACATACGTACATACGGGCAGGGTCTCGAACGCCTACTCACGCATACGTACGGCCGGGGCTCGTGTACATGGTTGGGTCAGAATGGAGAAACAGCGTCGTCGTCGTGTTCATGGGGAGCCAACTGTTCATCCAGCCCTCCACCGTCTACTATTCATGCAGCCCTCCACGGGGTGGTCCTATTCATGCAGCCCTCCACGGGGTCTTGTTCATGCAGCCCCAACCAGCTCGATCGAACGGGGTCCTGTTCATGCAGAGGCAACACCACAGGGTCCTGTTCAGCCACCCTCTCCGGGAACTGTTCATCCAACCCCCCCCCCCCCAGCAATGCTCACTATTCATGCAGAGGCAGCATCGATCGGCTTCAGTTAGCAACAGTAGCGAAGGAATCGCTCAATCAGGTTCAGTTAACAGCCATCGATCGATCGCTCGGGTTCAGTAACGCGTAGCCTGCAGTGCAATCGCTCGGGTTCAGTTAGATCCCAACGCCTCGCTCGGGTTCAGTTAGAGTCCAACGCCTCACACCCACGCGCGTGCGTGTATGAGAGAAACGTGCATCGCTCGGCCCCGACCACCTACCGTAACTGGGAACATCCCGATATTTTCCTCGCCCTCGCTTCGACCACGGTTTTTTCCATCATGGACGACACAAAGAATGTCATGCAGCTGCGTCTCCGGCCCGCCCAGGACGAAAAGCCTATTTTTTGTCATGATTTTTTGTCATAGAAGTAGGACCCCACCACATCTATGATGATACCGTGCTTTGTCACAATTATTGTCATAGAAGTGTCATAACTATGACAGAAAAAAGTTTCGTTCGACCCAAAATGTCACGGATGTGTCTTTTTTTGTAGTGTTTACATGAAGAGGGAGAATGCCGGCAGCTGGAATTCTGGGCTGGAAAATGAGCAAATATTGGAGACCTATTCTGCACAACTCAAAAAGCCCTAACACTCCACGAAAGTCAGTTTTGGAAAATATAAAAAATATCTGGCGAAAGAAGTACAGGAGGGGGGGGCCACCCACCGTCCACGAGGGTGGGGGGGCGCCCTACGCCCCTGGGCACGCCCCCTGCCTCATGGGCCACCTGGCAGCCCCCCGATGCCCATCTTTTGCTATATGAGGTGTTTTGACCTGGAAAAAATCACAAGGAGGCTTTCGGGATGAAGCGCCGCCGTCTCGAGGCAGAACCAATCTAGGGCTCCGGCGGAGCTGTTCTGCCGGGGAAACTTCTCTCCGGGAGGGGGAACTCATCGCCCTCGTCATCACCAATAACTATCCCATCTTGGGGAGAGTTATCATCGTCAACATCTTCACCAGGACCATCTCCTCTCAAACCCTAGTTCAACTCTTGTATCCAATTAATCCTTGTATCAAAACCTCAGATTGGTACCTGTGGGTTGCTAGTAGTGTTGATTACTCCTTGTAGTTGATGGTAGTTGGTTTATTTGGTGGAAGATCATATGTTCAGATCCATTATGCATATTAATACCCCTCTGATCATGAACATGAATATGCTTTCTGAGTAGTTACATTTGTTCATGAGGACATGGGAGAAGTCTTGCTATAAGTAGTCATGTGAATTTGGTATTCGTTCGATATTTTGATGAGATGTATGTTGTCTTTCCTCTAGTGGTGTCATGTGAACGTCGACTACATGACACTTCATCATTGTTTGGACCTAGAGGAAGGCATTGGGAAGTAATAAGTAGATGATGGGTTGCTAGAGTGACAGAAGCTTAAACCCTAGTTTATGTGTTGCTTCGTAAGGGGCTGATTTGGATCCACATGTTTCATACTATGGTTAGGTTTACCTTAATACTTCTTTTGTAGTTGCGGATGCTTGCAATAGGGGTTAATCATAAGTGGGATGCTCATCCAAGTAAGGGCAGCACCCAAGCACCGGTCCACCCACATACCAAATTATCAAAGCAACGAACGCGAATCATATGAGCGTGATGAAAGCTAGCTTGACGATAATTCCCATGTGTCCTCGGGAGCGCTTTCCTTTATATAAGAGTTTTTCCAGGCTTGTCCTTTGCTACAAAAAGGATTGGGCCATATTGCTGCACCTTGTTTACTTTTATTACTTGTTACTCGTTACCAATTACCTTATCACAAAACTATTTGTTACCGATAATTTCAGTGCTTGCAGAGAATACCTTACTGAAAATTGCCTATCATTTCCTTCTGCTCCTCGTTGGGTTCAACACTCTTACTTATCGAAAGGACTACGATGATCCACTACACTTGTGGGTCATCATAGCCCAACCGTTAAACTATAGCGGCACTATAGCCGGTTTATTCGTCGGACGTTTTCGGTCTCTGAAAACCCCCGCGAGCCTCTCTCACTTCTCTCGTCTCAGCCCGAGGCCTCTTCTACACAACCTTAATTAGCCCACTAAGCCCATACTTCCCTTGCGCTCCGGTCCGTACGATCGGCAACAGAGGGTCGAAAAACACCCCCAAACCCTAATCCTAGACCCCCCTGCCTATTTAAACATCTCCCCAAGTTCAAATTTGGACCCCCTAGGCCTTCCCCTACCTCCAACCACCAGACCCCCTCGTTTTCCGTGCCCAACCAACCCAACTCGCCACTTGCCGCCGCCGCGCCGTCATCTCGGCCAGTTGGGTGACGCCACATCAGCCACCGCCGCCTCCCGCACCAACCACAATGCGCCACCTAGCCTCCCACGCCTCCCCGCCGCTGCGGCCCACCGCAGCCCAGGCACGGCCCGCTCCCGGGCGATCTGGGCCCGAATCCTCACCGCGCCCGAGCGCCCCGCAGCCCCAAAGGCTACCGCCACCAACCTCCCCGGCGCGCGCCGCCACCCGCAGCGCTCTGCCTGCTCGAGCTCACCTGAGGGGAGGAGCTCCTTGAGCAGCCCCGATCTGGAGCCCCGTCACCCGGTCTCCTCCCCACCGCTGCCCTGCATGGTCACGATTAGCCCTGGGCGTTCGGTCTTTTTGGTTTGTTCGGTCCGGTCTTTTCGGTCTTTAAAAAATTCGGTCTTCCATAATTGAAGACCAATATAATTTCGGTCTTTTCGGTTATTCACTATTCGGTCTTCGGTCTTTGTTATTCGGTCTTCGGTCCCGACCAAACAGACCAAAGTAATTGCAAGAACTCACATTTATGTTACTTCCAGTACGAGTTGTATACAAACTAGAGGTACATTACATATCAGTATGTCACATATGTGTACAAAGGTGTCTGTACAGAGGCAATATATGTTGGTATAGTGGCGCATGTGTACACAAGAAAAATTCAAACAAGCAATCTATATGGAATACAGTACACCAACTGACAATATTAAATAGAAAATCAGCACTATATATAATCACCACTTCACTCGCAACAAGATTCATGCATGCATACCTATTTATATTTGACAGAACAAAGTAAGAAGATCAAGTAATATCAGCCCATGACATTGACAAGCAGAAAACACCATCAGCACTTAGTACTTGACAACATTGCACTTGACATGAAACAAATCAAGGTCAATACATGATTTCAATTCAACAACAAATAACAAACATTAAGCTCTCACACTCTCACTCTCAGTTCTCAATTCTCAAGTCTCTTAAGTCACAAGTCACCAGCACAAGATGATAAATAAAACATCATACATTCAACATGATTTTAATTCAGCCTTGAGTAGACGTGGACATCACTTTGTTGGTCGGCTTGCACACTTGTTTGACTTGGCCATGGAAGAAGCAACAACACCACCATTGACCTTGCGCTTTCCCCTCACCTTGTCACCAAATTCTTCAATCAACTCTGCAACAAGTATTCAATCAAATTTTATAATCTACCAGCTATGGTGATATACAGATAGTTAATAAAAGAACATATAAAAGAACAAATGTATGGGCAAGTTGGCTGATTGTATGGCATGGTTTGGTACTGATGTATGTCAGCCATTTTCCTAGCATTTTCCCAATCTATCTCATCTGGATACCCAAATCCTCCCTTTTCTTCAGACAAGTCCAATGCATACAATGGGTCGTCTTCACAATACCTTGTAAACACCTTCGCATAGGTGATGGCAGCCTTCAACATTATGTAAGTTGAGTTCCACCGAGTGCATACATCTAGGTTCAAGAATGCCTTGCTCTTAACTTTTTCTTCCAATGCTAGCTCTTTGAATTTTACCAACCGAGAAGTCCCATTCTTGATGTATCGCACAGCAGCTCGGACACGTTTGATTGAAAGTTCAACTTCTTTTAGGCCATCTTGTACAATAAGGTTGACAATATGTGCTGCACATCTCATATGCAAAAACTTTCCAGCAGCTATGCTAGTTTTGGCCTCAACCAAGCACTTTCTCAAGTGAACAATGCATCCATCATTAGCACTTGCGTTATCCACGGTGACTGTCATAACTCTCTCTAACCCCCATTCCATCAAACATCTCTGCAAGTTCTTCCCAAGATCCTTCCCCTTGTGTCCCTTCACCATAATGAAATTAATAATCTTCTTATGATACTTCCAATCTTCATCAATAAAATGTGCAGTCACTACCATATAGCCATCTTGCTGCTGAGAAGTCCAACAATCAGTGGTTACACACACACTTCCACAGTTCTCTTTGAAAAACTTTTTCAACTTGGACTTCTCATCTAGATAGATTTTGACAGTATCCCTTGTACAAGTTCTTCTTGATGGTGGATTGAAGCGGGGGCAAGCGGCTGAAACAAACTTTCTGAATCCAGATTTCTCACCAAATGCAAAAGGTAGTTTATCCTCTATGATCATTACAGCAAATGCCTTCCTAACTGCCGCTTCGTCATATCTCCAAGTGTTGATGCCATCTCCTGAAGTTACTTGCAAAGTGGTCTGATTTGGATCCAATTTCTTATCCGGATTGCGCCTGCATGTACCAAAATGCCTGCGCATTGCTGTTGTCCCATTGATTGATGTTGTAGCTTGAATTGGTCGGTCACAATACTTGCATTTCCCCTCCTTCACTAACCCCTTGTCATCAAAAACTTTGGTGAAATGTTCCCAGATTTGTGATCTTGACGCCATTTGCTTCCGTCCTTTTGGCTTGTCATCTTGAGAAGCTTCTGGGGTACCTTCAACAACTTTTGCTTCGACATCTTCATCTTCAATGATGCTACGTAAGACTGATTCGTCTCCTGCTATTGCAGCTGCTGCTTCTGCATCTGCCGCTGCCTCTACACTCATAAATGCCTCATCGTTGTTCTCCAACCCCTCATCATGTTCAGATTCTAATATAGAAAGCATCTGCAAAAAAAAGTTACTCATTACTGAACAATTTCTTCATCTAACAGTACACTTGACATACAAACTAACAAAAAGATATTAGATCAACCTTAATATACAGTCATTGTTATGCTGAAATTTACTTTTACCTATATATCAGTATTATGTGAAACAAATAGCTAAATAAATTTTGGGTCTGAATAGAGTATTCTTAGTAACTCCTTATTTATTTTTTCATTCTAAGTCTTTAATTATGGGAATAGCCTTCAGTTATGAATTAAATCAGTTATTTTATAGCAGAGATACAGTAGGCACTTCCATGAGATTTGGGTCTGAATAGAGTATTCTTAGTATCTCCTTATTCTTAGTATCTCCTTATTCTTAGTATCTTCCATGAGATTTGGGTCTGAATAGAGTATTCTTAGTATCTCCTTATTCTTAGTATCTTCCATGAGATGCAGTATTGTTGGTCATCAGTTTCTTTTACTTTTGTGATGCAACAAGTATTGTTATTCCCTCTATTAAAATGGATGCAGTACGTAGTACTAGATTATGTGATGATATAAACTTGTTCATTTCCTATATGTGTGCAAGCTGTAGAGGACATCACAGAACATGCACATAGAGAGGTATCTGCAGACTGTACCTTCACCTTCAAGAACTGGAGCACCGGCGGCGGATGGCTCCGTCACGGGCAGAGGAGCGACGGAAGAGGGTCGGGCTTGGGGGCGCTGGTCAGGGCAGCAGGCAGCAGCTCCCTCGGTCGACTCGTCGGTCAGGGGCTTGGGGGCGCTAGTCAGGGCAGCAGCTCCCTCGGTCCTCGTCGTCGTCATGGCAGCAGCTCAAGGAGCTGGTCCTCGTCGTCGTCGACTCGTCGGTCAGGGGCGCGCGGCGCGCCTCGGTGCGGTGGGCCGGTGGTCACCAATTCACCATGGCTGATGGCTCAGCACCGCGGCACAGCAAGGCACAACGGCTAGGGTTCGTGGTGGTGGACTGGTGGTGGGGGCCTGGGGGGAGGAGATCACCGGAGGACTGGTGGTGGGACGGCGGCTAGGGTTCGTGGTGGGGAAGAACAGCGGATGTGGGGAAGAAAAGTGGGGGGCGGCGGCTAGGTTTCTGTGAGGGAGGACTGGAGACGAGGTCGTGGTGTGGTGGACCGGTGCGGGCGTGCGGCTGGTGTGTAGTGTAGGTAAGCTGGGCTGGGCCGGCTGGCCAGATGGGCCGTAGGTAGGCTTTTTTAATTTCGGTCAGTTCGGGCTATTCGGTCCACAACATCAGATGACCGAACAGACCGTAATAAATTCGGTCTTACAGTAGTGCAGACCGTTTTTTATTCGGTCTTCTTTAGTTCAGTCTTTTCGGGTTTGGTCTCGGTCTTTTCGGGTTCGGTCTTAGGTCTTCGGTTTTTATGCCCAGGGCTAGTCACGATGCCCTAGTCCCGCCCCCGGCCCGAGCCACAGCCACCGCCGCCTGGAGTCCCCGTCGCCGCCACGAGCCCTTCGACCAGATCCAGGCCTGGAGCCCCCGGATCCAATTCCTCCGGCCGGATCCCGCCCGTCCCGGCCTCCTCCGTTCGCCCTTGTAGGCACTCGCCACCGCAGTTGACTGCCGGCGCCGTTCCAGCCTCGTCCCGCTCGGGACCGAGGAGGTCAGCCGCGTCTCGCCCGCTCGCGCTTTGTGGGCCCCGCAAGGCCGGCCCACCTTGCAGCCCAGCCGCCGGCCCAGCACTGCCGGCCTGTTGTTCTCCCTCCGACCTGGGACAGGCCTAGTAGGGTGAGCCCTGGCCTGCCCCTCTTTTCTGTGCCCTGTGCGTTGCATAGCTATCCGTCGCTCTATTTTTTTTTCTTCCTAAAAACTGTTAAGTCCCATATTACATACATTATGTGTGCATGTTGAGGTACTTGTAACTTTGTGCATGATGATCCAATTTGCATGTATGATATATCAAAATATTCGTCTCTGAATGCTCTACATGATAGTTGCATTTGCATGCATGTTATTGTTCATCTTGCCATGCTAATCCCTATTACAAAAGTGCTAAGTGTTGTTAACTACATAAACTTGATATAACTTGCCGATTTGTCTTTTTCATATCTTTTTGTGTGATTTTCGTTTGAGCATCATGTCAACATGTGTTAGGAGCAAAATCATGTCATCTTTGCTATGGTGCAATCTAATTTTCATGATATGCCTTGTGGTGAGTGCAACAAGTTTGCAAAGTGACCTACTCGTTGTTTGCTGATTTCTGAGACTTGTTGATAACTGCTAAGTCTGAAACTGTTATATCATGATGCCATGTTTGCTTGATGCTATAGTCATATCCATGCATGTTTTGGAATGTACAGTGGTCATGTCTTGAAGTCCATGTTATGCTCTATCCATTCATGCCCTTGTTTGCAATTATAGGTTGCTGTAGCTTGTCTCTTTCTTGCTCTCAAATTGCTATACAATGTTTCTGTCAGCCTGTTATCAGTAAGTTTAGTTTTGCCATGTGAATACCTAGTGTTCTATGGATCCTATGACCATGTTCTTGCCATGAGTAGCTGCATAAACATGTCTTCTTGTTGTTGGTTATATTCACATGCCATGATATGCTTTGAGATGAGTTGCACAAGCTTGCAAACATGCTTACTTGTCGTTGTTGCTGTCATGTTCAGTTTATTTCAGTAAGTCTGTGAAACTGTTATCATTTGCAATCTTGCCATGATGTTTTGAGCATGTTCTGGTGGTGTTTGGTAGTAGCTCAGTGATCATGTTTGTAGTGCTTGACATGTACATGCTTGCCATGCCCTTTGATGCCATGAAATGTTCCTGTAGCATGTTGTTTCGATGATTGCAAAGTGCTTAGTTGTTGTTTTGGGACAACTTGTCCTTTAATCTTGTTTCATGTGTATGTGTTGAACCGTTGCTCCGTTTTGAGCGTGCTCTATGTGAAACTTGCTTGGTTTTGCATGTAGATTCATGTTATGATGTTGCAGACATGTTTTAGGTGTGTTTTCTTGATGTTTGAATGCATTTTGCATCAATGTCATGCTTGACTTGTTTTGCTTATATCTTCTAGGCCGTAGCTCCGAATTAAATGAACCTTATATGTAACTTGACTAGAATTTTGTGTAGATCATCATGCTGCATGTTAACTTGCTGTTTAACAACTTTAACATAAGGTTTGTTCAGATCTGGACCAATTTCTAAATTTTCATATGAGGACTTACCGGAATTGTTATATATTGTTTCTGGTCTCATTTAAACTTGCTTTGAGTGTTGATCTTATGTGCTTCATCTCTTGCCATGTTTTGCATCATGTAGCCTTGTCATGCATCATTCTTGGTTGAACATCTTGTCTTGTTTATGTGTTGTGTGTTTACCATGATGTTTGCTTCTTCTCGTTAGTTCCTGTTTCGTTGCGATCATGAGGATTCGTTCGACTACGCTTGGTACATCTTCGTGGCTTCGTCTTCTTCATGGACTCGTTCTTCTTCCTTGCAGCATTCCAGGCAAGATGACCGTCACCTTGGATCTCATTACTACCATGCATTGCTATGATAATTGTCTCGATGCTATCGCTATATGTCGCGCTGCCTGTCTATTGTTTTCAGCCTCTCATTGTTGTCATGAAACCTCTAACCTTTGACACCATCCCAGCAAATCGTTGTATGGCTATGTTACCGCTTGCTCAGCCCCTCTTATAGTGTTGTTAGTTGCAGGCGAAAATGAAGATTGCTCCATGTCGGATCTTGGATATTTTGGGAATATCACAATATATATATTACTATAAGTAATGCACATATATACTTGGCAATGGGCGGAAGGCTTGGCCTTTTGCTCGGTGTTTTGTTCCACTCATGCCGCCTTAAGAACCGATAAACCGATGTTATGTTCCTTGATTTTGCGTTCCTAACGCGGTTGGGTTTATGGGGACCCTTTGACAATTCGCTTTGAATAAAACTCCTCCAGCAAGGCCCAACTTTGGTTTTAATTTGCAACATAATAAAACTATTAATTAATTAATTAAATTTCATAGGGGGTCGCGTCCCCGGGGATTCTTTTCTACATACAGGGGGGCCAGTGCTGATGGTGTTGGTCCCAAACGGGCAGCCTGCGGGGCCGCCTCGGGGAAACTTGAGGTATCTGGACCTACCGTAGCTTGTCCCATCCGGTCGTAGCCTGAGACGAGATACGCGCGGCTACTATCAGGGTGTCGGCACGCCGGGAGGTCTTGCTGGACTTGTTTTACCATTGTCGAAACGTCTTGTGCACCGGGATTCCTAGTCTGATCGGGTTGTCCCTAATATAAGAGGTTTTTACCTCTGCTGATCGTGAGAGCTTGTGATCTAAGTTGGGACACCCCTGCGGGGTTATGATCTTTCGAAAGTTGTGCCCGAGGTTATGTGGAAGATTGGAATTTGTTAATGTCCGGTTGTAGAAAACTTGACAAAGGATCCGAAATAAAACACACCAACCGTGTGAGTAACCGTGACCGTCTCTTTTCAATTTGAGAAGAGAACACGGCGGGGTTATGTTTGACTCGTAGGTAGTTCATGATCACTTAATGATCATTACTAGTTTGGGACCCTTTGCGTAGATGCTCATCTTATTCTTGTACTCGTAAGTTAGCCACCATGCATATGATTAGCCGTTGCTGCAACCTCACCACTTAACCTCTCGATACCCATTAAGCTTTGCTAGTCTTGATACCCATGGTTATGGGATTCCTGAGTCCTCGTGGCTCATAGATACTACAACAATAGTTGCAGGTACAGGTTTTCGATGACTTGACGTGAGAGCGATGTTTACTTGTCTTGGAGTTATTTCTTCTTCTTCCTCGGCCTTGGGTTAGGTTCCTAGTTGGCAGCCTGGGATAGCAGGATGGATGTCGTGTGTTTTCATGTGTTTACATCCGTAGTCGGATGTCTTGTGTATGATGTGTTGTATTCATGTGACTATTGTATGACTTGTATGTATCCGCATCTATGTATGTAATGGTACGATGTAATGATATCCATCTTGCTAAGCGCCCGAAATGCGGTTGTGCCCCAGTCACGAAGTTATCACGTGATCGGGATAGAATCGCATCTTGGGCATGATAATAGATCCGGGGATGAGATGGTGGAGCTGGATCCCGTAAAACTCTAATAAACCCCTTAGGAAGGGGTGAATAGGAAAACTCAAACCTCGTAAAAGAAAGGATACGTAGCATACCATTTGTTCCTTGTGTGGGGAAGGGAAATTTTCTGCGAACGCTTCACCATTTATGGAAGTTAATCCGAGACGGGTAGGCGCAAGATTTGAGGCATGAAGATACCCTTGTGTGAAGACAGAACAACTTGTCTAGTCCCCGTGAAAGGGGCCGTGAGGGCGTGAGGAAGAGCCTGGAGCACTTGCCATTTTTCTCAGGGATCTCTGATTTTTTTGGCCTCATGACGATTTGGGAACGGGATGCATAGCTTGCCGCGCTCCTAGCATGTTAAATAGGCACCTTCCTTCTGACCTGTGAGGACCGAGGGGTATCATTAACCCTTGACCAAATAATATTGTGGTCCCGCTGATGCTTTGACAGCATTGGAGGGCAATTAGTGTTTGGATTATTGTCGATCAAAAACAAAGGGGGAAGAACTCGCCCCGCAAGCCGAAGACTCTGGACGAGCTACTGAAGATCATGGACCCCATCGTTGGAGGCCAGTTCGAGGGCTACTGAGTGTGTCCCGGATAGGGGGGGGTCCTCGGCCTGCTGGGCTATTTCTCATGGGCCGGACCGGTGGACTATTCCATTGAAGGTCGAGCTTCAGATAAACTTGTATCATGAAAGGAAGGCTCCGAAGACTTGGCGTGCACTTCAAGACAAGATCGATGACGTATGCATGTCTACCCCCTATTAGCAACCGGCTATGTGTAACCCTAGATACCCCTGGTGCCTATATAAACCAGAGGGTTTAGTTTGCAGAGGCTAGAAGAAGAACCATCCTAATCATCTATGGTTTAGTTCGTCCGATCTCGTGGTAGATCAACCCCATACACATCTTACACTCATCAATATAATCAAGCATGACGTAGGGTTTTACCTCTTTGAGAGGGCATGAACATGGGTAAACATCGTGTCCCTCGTCTCCTATTACCCATTGATCCTAAATCCACAGTTCGGGACCCCCTACCCGAGATCCGTTGGTTTTGACACCGACAGGGGGTGGGCTATTTATAGTCAGGAGGCAACCCGACATGATATATCCGAAATGACCTTGAGTTAGTGGACAACAGACACGTGTCCAATAGTCAGATTTTCAACACAAACAACAACTTTACTTGGGCTCCAATTAAAGCTGACTCAACCAACTCTGGAAGATATTTTCTCTCATTGTCTTCGCTCGAAGGCATAGGATTTTTTTTTAGCATCACGTCAGTTTTCTAACTTTGTTTACCTAGACCCCACTTAACAGTTCGGTGGCTCCTATGACTTAGGAAAGAAGAAAAATGAAACTACCAAAATACCATGTCTTCACGCTCCATTGTCTTCAAGCGAATGTCTTCGCGTGCCAGTATCTTCAACACGAATGTCTTCACGAACCACCATTATCTTCAATGTCTTTATAGATTTTTAAGGTTCATCTTCGATGGATAAACCAAATTAATAGGGACTTTTACCTGTGTTCTCCTGTGAATCTCACAAACACATTAATCCCACAACTAAGTTTGTCGTCAATACTCCAAAACCAACAAGGGATGACACGAGATGCACTTGCACTATATTATGAAGAAATTACGACATATTACATTCACTTGGCTTTAAAAGTTCACCACTAGTGATAATAAAACGCAACCAAACAACATATTACATACATTGGACATCAAAGGTCGCCACTTGTGCAAATAAACACGCCATCAAAATAATATATAGAACCGACAACACTTCAAGACAGATCAATAAACGTTAGCCCTGGCCGGGAGTTACAACGCAAACAACTGATCTAGCTGATGAGACTGCACTTATTTGACGCTTATATCCTTCAACTCTAGCTGCACAACATCAATGGACGCACTAGAGTTATCTAAGATCTTTCATAGAGATTGGAGTTCGAGTAGGAGCCGAGTTGAACCATGTCTTTCTGTTTGAAGTTGAGACTAAATAAGCCGAACTGATTCAGGCGACGACTTCATCAAGCTTGTGTCACTGCTATTCACGAGTAAATTGAACACTACATCAAGACATCACTTTGGGGGTTGTATCGCTATCTTCAAGATGTGTTACCTTATTCCCTCCAATATACGTTAGAGTGAAAAACAATGAGTTTATCTCACCATCATTGTGAAAGTTCCTCTTGGCGTTAGAGATATTTCACTATGAAAGAGAAACAATCAGACAAATAACATACTTCCTCCGTCCCAAAATAAGTATCTTAAGCTTAGTATAAGTTTAGAGTTAGTATAGAGTCGAGACATTTATTTTGGGACGGAGAGAGTATTTTGCACATATAAACATAAATGATTAGTGTGCTATCAATTAAAAAAGTTCAGACTTTCAGAAAATGTTCATGGATTCAAAACAATGTTCACAAAATTCAAAATATATCCGTGATTTCAAAGGAATGAACATATTTTGAGTTTTAATGAACATTTTTTATTAGCATTTTTGAATAATGACGAACATTTTTTGTATTTTCTAAAAAAATATATGAATTCGATGATTTTTTTGAAAGTGTTGAATAAAATTTGTATTTAAGAACATTTTTCAAAAAATGGACGATTTTTTTGAAACCGATGAGCAAATTTTGAATTTGTTGAAATTTTTATTAATTCTATGTACAAAATTTAAATTCGATGAATAATTTGAAAATCCGATCGACAAATTGAATTCAGTGAACACATTTACATTGATGAACATTTTTTGAATTCAATTAATTAAAATCTTCACAAATTTGAAAATTAAATTCACAAAAAATGAAAAAGCAAAGAAGAAAAAAGAGAAAAGGAAAAAGAAAAAAGAAAAAACGAAAAAAAATCGGATAATGGGCCGGTCCATACTCGCGGGCATCGATTTTGCCCGTTGTGTGCCCGATACATGTTTTTTCCACAAACGGGCACACACCCCACTCCCCTTCCTTCACTACTAACGGGCCGACCCATCTCTACGTTCGCTATATGTTATTCGGCGCTTTCTGCGCCCAGATGTTTCCACAAACGGACGTACACCACACTCCCCTTCTTCGGCTACTAATGGGCCGGCCATCTCCACGTTCGCTATATGTTTTTTATATAACCATCTCTACGTTCGCTATATGTTATTTGGCGCTTTCTGCGCCCAGATGTTAACGGGGCGCACTCCCCACTCCCCTTCCTCGGCTACTAATGGGCCGGCCCATCTCCATGTTTGCTATATGTTTTTTTATATCTATACCTAATAATAAAGCACGGAACGAGTCCGTCGGGTTCACCGTCACAATACGCTTTTTCTCGTGAATTTACGCTTTCAGTTTGAATTTACAACATATTCGAGGTGGTACTAAAGCGTTACTAATAAAGAGGTTATTGGTTTTCGTCTGTATAAGTCGCAATGTTTCTTCCGTCCGACACGCTAGACTGGGCCGTGTTGATCGTTCCTTGTCAACCACGTGATGAATGAACTGGGCCTGGTCAACACTTCCCCTCCTACGCCAGAGAGCTTTCCCCCGCGGGCCGCGCAGGCAACTCCTCCTCCTCTCCCTCCGCCTCCCTTGCGTCGCTCGCCGGGCCCGAGGACGACGACGAGCCCTTCTGGCAGGAGGAGGAGGAGGAGGAGGGCACCTTCGAGCTCCTCC
>LR738711.1:111608491-111632934 GCA_902687465.1 Secale cereale
GCGTGCGTCGCCAGCCCCACGCCCATCTCTACCCAAGTGCCCCCACCGCTGGGGCTTTTCACCGCCGGCGGCAATTGACACCGGCGCCGCACCTTCCCCAACTCCTATCTCTCCTCCTCCTCTACTGCCGCTGCTCTTCATCAGCCGACCAACTCCCTCAAGTCCCACCCCTCCCCACACGAGCGCCTTCCGGTCCTCCTCTGTGTGAGTGTGGGCGCTCGATCTGGATCCACCCTTTCCTGGGTGCAGCACAGAGGAGAGCTTGCTGCTGTGGTGGGCGTCGACGGTGGTGAGTTGGGAGCCGGCTAGGCAACAGGGGAACCCTCTGTTCTCTATTCTTGGTAGATCATGTCAATCCATCTAAGACCTCCGTTTGCATTCGGGTGAAAAAAAAAGGACACCCATTTGAATTGCAACGTTCATGTTATGTCTTTTTTGCTAAATTTGTGCTACCATGGCGGAGCACGAGCAGGTGAGGAGCGGCACCTTCGTCGGACGGCTACAGCCACGATGGAGGAGAAGGCGGAAGCCGTGGGCGCGTGTGCTTGGGTAAGGGAGGCCACGCTTGATGTGCTCGTGGTTGTTCATGAAGGATGGTACGCCGGCCGCCAGCACGGCCGGCGCTGCTGTGTTCTGTCCGCCGCCGCCAGTCCTCTCTGGCCACCTCTGACGTATCCTTCTCAACCCCCGACTTACTTGTGTCGTGATTTGCATGGGAAATTGGAGTCCGGCCGTGTGCTTCTCCAACAAAAAATGATGGAGTGCCTGACCCGAATTTGATTGGCTGCTATAAGAAGTAAGGGTCCTCGGCCAGAATCTCCATCAGGTTTTGTCCTTCGACCATAATCTCCATCATCATGTTGAAATTACAATTTTTGACCAAACATCCAATGTCGATGCTAAGTTCGCCGGAGGAAGAAGCACCGAGTTCGCCGGAGGAAGAAGCACTGAGTTCGCCGGAGGAACAAGAACGCCCGTCAAGCCGTGCATTGTCTCATGTGGTGGCTGCAAGAGAGGTATCTTTCCCCTCGAAAGCTAATCAATAGATGGTATCCCCTGTTGTAGTTATTGTTTCTGTCCCCTTGCTTGATTATGCTTTTTCTTCAGTTAACAATTAGATGTGCAGAATATAGTTATGCTAGCTACACCCAGGTTATGCTTTTTCTTCAGTTAACAATTAGCTTTGCAGAATAGTTATGCTAGCTGCACCTGGCAAAACTGGATTAGGATGTGTAAACAACTTTCCTCCCTGTAGTTTCTGGGGTTGCAGACCCATGTTCCCATGTTTATTTGCTCAAAGCAATGGCCAACACATCTTTGTATCACGCAGAATATATTGTTCCACTGCTGTTCTGCTAGCATGTTTATAAGTGTTGGATCTTCAGAGCAGTGGCGAGTGAGCTATTTCAAAATAATGTCTGTAATTTTACTTCAAAAAAAAATTCTGTAATTTGATTCTGTTGTACTACATTTTCTATTTTGGAATAAAGGGGTGCTTCAGTTTGGCTGTGTTCATAACTAGCTCATCAATCAAATCAATGATCCAATAACTTTTTACAAAATTAACAATACAAACAACTGAACCATCATCGTACCCTTATATGCACTTTGCAGCCGTCATCTCCTTTGACCTCACCGCCATCGTCTCTGCCGACTTCACCGCAAGAGAATTTGCCATCGCCTCCGCCGACTTTGCCGGAAAACCATCAGCCATCGCCTAGACCTACTTTGGTTCAGGTACTTTTGAAGCATCTGATGGGTCTGATATGTTTGTTTGTCAAATCGTTAGCTTACTGTAGCAAATATAGTTGTTGCCGACAATAAACTATATTTCACTGACAATCAACACATCACGCACTCCTACATAGATGGATTCTGCTTGTACTTGACAGAAGCAGAGTAAATTCATAAGGAGCGTTTAGTAGTTCAGTACATAGGTGACCAGAAAAAAAAGTACTTCCTCCGTCCGGAAATACTTGTCGGAGGAATGGATGTATCTAGATGTATTTTAGTTCTTGATACATCCATTTTTATGCATTTCCCCGACAAGTATTTTTGGACGGAGGGAGTAGTACACAAATAAGTGATGGACGGGTCTCAATTATTTTCAAGAGGGCATTATGTTTACGAAAAATTGCTGCTCACCGTATTTTGACAACTAGAAAAATGCAGTTATATTTGAGAAAGTAAATGTAGGATTTTTCTTTAGGTTTTGCGCTGAGTCTGCAGGTGTCACAAAGATGTAGGATAAATAAAATGTAAAAAAGATTAGATTACTTCTCATGTAATGGATCATAGCGTGTCTTAGTCTTTCCTGTTTTTTCTGGTTTTGCAGCCTAGAATTTTTTAACATGCACATATATAGCTACTTAATCAACTACGTTCCTTCATGCTGTGTGGCAGACCACATTTACAGATATGATTTACTTTCTCATTCTAGAATTTTGCTTCTACATATTTCCAGCAGTACTTTCACCCCTTTGTGTTGTATTTTGCTCTTGGATTTTCATGTAGATGTGAAATATGAGCCGACTATTCTCACTGTTATGCAAATTCATCTGTGTACTATGATTTCTTGACATAGATAGCCAAAATAAAAGAAAATTGTGGAAAATGGTGCTCCTGAATTTGGGGTTTAGATATGTGCAGCAGGTTACTATTCAGACTGAACCTGTCAACTCCCCAAGTGAGTTTCTTGTTCTCATAACTTCGAAACTTGTCCAGCTGCTCAAAAGATCTCATATCGGAGGTTGTCAATCTTTCAAAAGTATAGTTTGACCAATTTCGTGTGTAGAAGAACTACTTCAGTCCTGACCCTAAACTCATCGGGAGTCTGTCTGGTTTTACACAACATGTGACTGTCCAGGTCCATTAGCTAATCAATTGTTTTATTTCTATAAGCCTGGAAGGCCTTTATTTTGTAGATATCATTGCTAGCTTCCGTCATAGCTGGGATCAATGAAAGAATCTGTACTTACAACCTGTTAACCAAAATAGCAATGTGTTGTGATTTGGGGGTCAGTCGTCAAAACAATTATGTACTTACAACCTGCACGATGGTTTCTGTGGCCCTCCTCCGGTCAGAGCACTACTATGCAATAAACATAGCCTTTGCACAATTCTAGCTGTCAATTTTGCAAACACCTTGGATACACTGTGTATCTATTGCCGAGAATGTCAGGAGTCCCGTTAGTAAGAAATGATGGCTCTAATACTACTCTTGACACACATATAATTAGGAGTTGTCATTTTAAAATGGTTACTATTTGGAGTACTTTGGCCAGTATTCAGCGGTGTTCAACATCAACGAGATTATTATTGAGCTTCAGAGTATGATTGCATGTGTTGCTCATTTTCTCTTTTCACCTATTAGCGGTACTAAGTGGCTTCGCACTGATGCAAGACGAACATCAGCTGGCTTACATGAGTCACTTGAGTGGTGTCTTGAAAACAACATGAGCAAGACTGGAGTTGATGGGCATTCGAGACTGTCCCCTTTTGATGGAAATGTTCTTCAGCTGAATGAATCTCACCTTGTCAAGCAAAAGACCAGTGATCTCGTGCAAGGTCCAAATGTTACCTGTGATCATGGCTCTACAGAAATGAACAACTGCGACCAGTCAGATTACGAAATGTTCAGCCAATTTGACCTTGTCAGATGCAGTTTTGCTTGTAGGAGAGATAATTTGTGCATTCAACTACAGTTGTTGTTGCGCTCATAGGAGAAAGTACTTAGTTTTGTATTTCAGGCATTGAGAGAGTCCACTTTCTAGAAGAGGTGGTATATTTTTAACCTAACTGTGCCCACGATCAGCAAGAAAATCAGTATATTGAAGTTTTTATTTGTTCGATGTACCCCTGAAATTTGCTGTCAAACAACTGTTATAGTACGATAGTTAAGTGGATTTTTTTTTGGGCTTTACATCATCACATGACTATTGATCTAAATGTTCTCTGCCACACTAGCTTTCCTGTCAAAGGAAATTTGTAGCCTAATTGTTGTAGCTATTTATTTCCCATGCATTTTGAATGTTAATCAAGACCAATGACGTACATGACTCCTGTTGTTATGCATCTGTTCTGACAACTACATTTCCCCCACAAATTTGCATTAATATATATAGACATATATATGTGGACTAAACGATTTCCCTTAATTATTACTATTTGCTTGGTTAATACATATATTTGATAATATGTTATTCTAAAAAATATGCTAATATAATTATTGGTGGTATGATAGTGGTTCAGAATCAACTATAACATTTACAATGTTGAAATAGATTTAGTTTCGTACATCCAAAATGGTTACAGCTTATTAATGCCTCAAGTGGGTGATAAAAAAAATTATGTGTCTAACTATGCAAGCACTTGTGACTATCATTTTTTTAATTTTCCAAACATTTTTCGCAACAATAGTACTTTCGTCTCGATGTGATATATTGATATGTTTGGAGATAATTTACATGTGTATCCATTTTTCTAATATATTTCTAATTCATACAAACACAAAAATATCCTTAAAAAAAGTTGTTTCTGTATTTAATACCAGCATTGACCTCTTCTATGTTGTCAAACAAGTTAGGATGTAAAGATCGTGCCTCTTAGCAACCGCTTCGAAACACACATTAGCATTGACGATGAATGAGTCTCGCTAAGAAGTAGTGTCCGACTCGCATGTGACAGTAGGGAATTTTTTTACCCAATGCAACGCACGGGCACTTTTACTAGTAACGTAAAAGAGGGCGCTCGAGGGAGAGTCGAACCTGCGACCTCCTACTTGGTGAGACGTTGCAACAACCGCCGCGCCGCATAGCCTGCTGTGAAAAGTTACATCTTCTTTCTTCTTTCTTCGTTCATCTTTCCTTTTTCCTTTTTTCCAAATTTTATTTTTTCAAATTTGAGAAATTTTCTTTCTTCTGAAAAATGGATGAACTTCTTGTTTACAAATTCAATGAACTTTTTCCATAATCGATGAACTTTTTTCAAATTCAATGATATTTTTTTCAACTTCGATGAACTTTTTTCGAATCCAATAAACTTTCTTTCAAATATTGATGATTTTTTTAATTTGATGAACTATTTTCAAATCCGATGAACTTTTTTTCAAAATTTGGATGAATTTTATTAAAATCGATGAACTTTCTTGCAAATGCAATGAAAATGTTCAAATTCGTGAACTTATTTTTAAAATTGAATGAACTTTTTTTTGTCAAGATAAACGTTTTTTTTGTTGAATTCATAAACTTTTTTCAGTTATTCAATTTTTTGTGAACAATTTTAAATCCTTTTTTGTTGATATTTTCCATTTTCTCAGAAAGACAAACGTAAATGGTGCAAGGAGGACCAGTCAAGCACGAGTGGTGAATCTGCCGAACGAGTTTCCTTTTTTGTTGAGGCAAACCGAACGAACGGAGCGCATCCAGAGAAGAGGCGCGTTCCGTGCGATAGCTTGCCTGGCAGTTGGGCCGGCCCATGGAGCGGGGGCGCGTGGGCGCTGCCTCCCCTCCCTGGCGCTGAAGGCGCTGAGGAGGAGGTCTCCTCTCGGGCGACTTGCGCGACGAACAGGATTCCCGGTTCCCCGTGCCCTAATCGATCGATCGTTGCCTCAACGGTGCCGCCTCATTTATCCCCAAAGTGGCGCCCTCTCCCCCTGTCTCTCAGCTCACCTCTGCCCCGCCTCGCTGGGGGCTTCCCGAGCTGGCGCGACGAGATGCTACGCTCATGGCGGAATCTGGACCGTGTTTGCCGGTGCGTTTTTCGTTCTGGAGATCTTTGGCCCTATTTTTTAAACAAACGTTGGAATTTGGATGTTTGAAATCTTGTTAGGAGCTACCCTCCCGCGAGCGTCCGTGGGAGGAACCCTAGACTCCCCGCTCCCCCCACTGCCTTCTTCCTCCCCTCGCCGCCGCCTTGGCGCGTTGGCGGGCGACGCCCGTCCAACGTCGGCGGTTGCGGGGTCTCCCATTTCCCCACTCCCGATCTATTGCGGCGCGGGCCGAGGACATCGGATGGCGGCGCCGCCTCGGCCTCCTGGTGGCGGTGCGAAGGGCCGTGGGCGGCGGCGGTGCGCGCTGTGGCCGGGCGCTGCAGATCGGGCGACGACGTCTCCCTTCTCCCTGGCTGGTCGCCAGATCCGGCCAATCTGGCGACCGGCTACCCCCACCCCACCCGTCATCCAGGGAAATTGGAGTTGATATTTGTTTATAAGTAGTGGCGACTTGAAATTTCTAATGCGCTAGAGTTAGATCCGGTAACTATGTTTGGATTTCTATCCTGCATATTACATACAGCATGTATGTATCTTTTTTGACTCGGATTCTAATGCCGCTCCTTCGCGATGGCAAGGAGCATTGCAGTACATGGCCAAACGAATCGGGGTAAGCCGAATCAGACCAGCCACCTCCCTTGTGGTAGTGTTTTTTTCTGCACCCCCAGTGAGCAATTTACGTCCACCAAAGGGAAGAATAGAGCAAAAATGAGGAAGGAAACCAAGAAGGTCAATGTAAGATCGGCCTTCATCATTGATAATAGCACCCATCGCGATGGGTCTATATACAAAAACTCTTTTCTCCAAAAAATATGCAGTGTTACAAACCGTGATGAGAGTAAGTGATGTGAATCTCTCTCCTGTATTCCTTCCTTTAATTTGGGATATTTTACAAGTTGTACGATTCATCGATTAAAAGTTTAGGCTGAATGCACATGCTCTTGTTTTGAAATATGCAATGTAATTTTTTGATTGTTCTAGTGAAATTGGTTAGCACAAAGTAGATCTACATGTAGGATATTCTATCTTCTATTCAAAATATCTAGTTAGAAATTTTGTGATAAATAACATATAGTGCATGGTTAAAATCTGTAGACTGGTCTTGTTCCCCTAAAAGAAGGTGTCATATCAGTGGCTTAATGTCCATGTGACACTTTAGAGCATCTACAGCCGTGGTTGCCAAATCCGGCGCCTATACGTCCGCGGACGCGTCCGCTTACAGTACAGTGACCAGGCGATCCTCAAATTGCCGCGTCCACATCCGTGTATTTCAAATTCGATACCCTATATCCATACTAAAGCATGCAACATGAATAAAAGTAAGTAGATCATCAAACGGACATGTAGATCATCAAATAAACATACAAACAGACACAGAAATGCACATTGTAATCACCAAAAGATCTCCAAAGTTCACATAATCCACATAAACGTCAGACAAGTTTAAACTAGATTACTAAATACTTGAAATATAAGACGGAGACGATGGAGCTTCACCACTTCTTCGACCCTTTCCTTTTCGGTCGCTCGCATTGCTCTAGGCGTCCGCGGCAGGAGGTGGGTCATCGGAGGAAGAGGAGAGGATGATGTAGCCCTTCAAGCGCCGGACGATGAGGTCCTACTTTCGCTTCAGCTTCGCCACCCTCGCCGCCTCCTGCTTGGACTGCTCAATACCCAGCCGGAGCGCCTTGGCGTTTATCCTCTGGAGCCGGCGGGCGTCCCTCTCTGCCGTCGTAAGTGATCGGCGGTACACCCACACGAGGAGCCGCTCCTTGTCGGGTATCGCCAGCATCTCGCGGTGGCGGCAGGAGGACTGCAACACCTCCTCGGACGCGGCCGCGCGACCCTTACCCTCTGCCTCTCACAGCAGGTGACGCGCGCCTCCGATTTTGAAGTGCGCGTCCGTGGCGTCGGCGAAACGGGCACTAAAACCCACAGCTGCCCTTCCGGAGGAGGGGGAGGAGGCCGACAGACGGGCGGTGTGGATTGAGCTGCGCGGAACGGGAAGGGCCAACTAAGCGTCGGCGCTACGGCCGCGGGCGATAGGCGACATTGAATCACATCCGGAGCTGTCGCCCGTGTCCACGCGCCTGCTCTTCACGGAGGAACGCGTCCCAGTCGCCGGAGCCGTCAGAGTGGTTGTCGGTGCTGGACATGCTGAACGGAGATTATAAGTTGACGGATTAGAGAAAGGGGGAGAAGAGATGGAGACCACAGTGAAGTGAGGTTAGGGTTCGATCCGGATGGGGTTTTTGTGGGGTCATGGTGGGCCAGAGGTGGGCTGGGGGATGCGTTCTCCTGAAGTTGCTTTGTTGGAATTGGAACATCTTTTATATATAAGCTAGTCAATTAGCTCTGTCATATAAAGGATGTATGATAATGATAAGATTTGTGTGTGAGCACTAATTTGTGATATTGTAAGAAAAAAGGCTTGCTAGATATTATAGGTTTATCTGTGTATGTAATTAGTGTTGGTATTAGGAACATCTTGACTTCCAACAAATTTTGTAGTTGCAGCAAATTTATAATTTTCTATTCACTTTCATCTAGTACGCATTATATTTTGTCTTAGTAATTGTTGCTCATTTTTAAAAATTAACCTAGATGAATAAGTCTCACATAAAGTCATTTGTTCATACCAAAACGTAAATGATATATGATAAAATTGTGAATAATTGATAGATTTTGGATGTTCTATTGAGTACAACTAAGCTTAACTTATTTTTTGACATTTTGTCATGCACGAAATGAAACTTCTAGCATGTGTTCTTGTAGCTTGGCTTTTGATAAATTTATTCTTATGGCTTGGCTCCTGAAAGTTATACTTTTTCCATGCATTATTCTTTTATGCTCCTCACTTCTTTGATTAGTGCAGTTATGTTGTTATTTTTTAAATATGGAAATATTTATTAGAGATTTTTTTCTAACTTAACACTAATGTCTATATCTAACATTTTTTTAATGAAGCACAACTGGAGCCAATGATGTTATCAGATCCCACTGATTGTTTTCCTGACCGGGAAAGATGTGCTGTGCATTCTGCACGTAACATGATGCAAATTTTTTCATTAAAGTTGGCCGAAGTTTCTGCGAACACAAGCTCTGTACAACTATATGGATATATAGCTGTGCGAGATTGTCTGGATTCGTTGCTAAATTATATTGTCAATCGTAGCAGGGACGATCCCATTACGGTGCAGAAGGTGCACATCTTTCACATCTTTACCTATCTGCAGTCATTTTTAACAGTTCATTCATTTCGTAGTTTAAGGTTAATTTCATCACATGCATAGAGTGGATGGATCGAAATGTAAACCTTTTTTGTTCGGAACGCCTTTGGCTCTGCGCTCCGCAAACTCCACGTGCTGAGCTAGGCCGAATCCCGCAGCTCAGTGAAGCGGAGCACTCTTATAATGCAAAATGGCGAAGCGGCCAAAAGCCAACTTCAGAAACATTTAGTAATACATAAATATTTACATTTTGGTGTTATTGATCAATATTTGCTTCCATGTGGTTAAATCTAGTGGCTAGGATATCAAATGGAGAATAATATTGCGGAATGACAATTACTCAGTAACGATATTACCGGTTAAATAGATGTGAAATTGAGTGATGTACTAGGGACTGATAGGTATTTTATGAAAGTCAAACACAATAATTTTGGGGCATTCGTATTCTTTTTGTTTCCTCAAATGCATCTGTGGTGCTTATCACAAATTATCTGACTGAACTACAAAATCCATTATGTTTGGTTGTGACTATAAGTGAAATGTTTTCTTCACTCATATAAAGTATAAACATTTGAGGTGTGGTGATGATGGTTCCAGTTTGAATATCTTATCTGTATGGCTCTTGTGTACAAATACATGTGCCTTGGAGGGGATGTTAAAACGATGGTGTTATCCTTGCATATATTATATATTAGGCAAGTTTATGGTTGATTATCTTTGCGTGCTTTATCAAATATTATAAGTTTCATGTGCAACCAACTTATGTTTGTAGGTGGGTTGAGAATCTATGCTATCACTTAAATGAGATCCTTTTGTCAATTGGCTAGAAAGAAGAGTAGCAATTGTTAGGCAATTCTTTACCTTTACTATGAGCGACTAGCAATTTAATAATAGTTTTGCAGGGTTCTCTCATTGAGATGACTGGCCCTAAGAGGGGGATCACAATGACCTCTCCTGTTCTAGTTGAGTTTGACATGAGGATCAGGAAAGGAGAGCGAGAAGAAGATGATCTACAATTAATTGATGGTGCAATAGACTGTGAACTAACCACCACACCTCCCTGTCCATTCACAAATCGCATTAATGGCGACTGTGGTGCGGTTGACATCACTTTAGCCCTCATTCCCCGTGCAGTGGAGGCCACTATAGATGTTATTATATCAAAAGTGCAGACTGGATTCAGTTTATCTCTGAGTTCGTTTGTGTTTGTCGGTGGGTCACATCAGGGGATTGAACTCTTTTGTGGTATTATTGGCGAGTCATGTGGCTTAACAAGACGGTATGTGATTGCTGTAGACAAGGATAGTTGGATGCATTTGATGTTCAACATAGGTCAGAAAGGATCAGAAATTGGTGATCTGGAACATCATTGCCGCTTCAAAGCAGACATCCATGGATGCACCTGTCGACAAATAATACTTGAGCATGCATCCATCTCGCTGAAGGTGACTTGGTCGATTGTGCGATGAAGTTGTTGTGTACTGGGATTACTTGGTCTTGCACTAGATACATGTCTAGTTGGCACTGGATGGATACTAGTTATTGATTTTGCGTTGGAACTGAGTACCATGTTTCAGTGAGAAGAAGATGATGTTTTGTATTCTCTGTTTACTATTATAAGATGTTTTGGATATTTCAATGTAGACTACATATGGACTGAAATGAGGAGAAGTGAATCCATGGACGCAGTGGCATCTGCATGCACCGCATCGACGGCTCCCATGACGTCGCGATTAGAAGCGCTGAGCGTGCTAGTTAGAGTATAGGCAAACTTCTGGGGAGCGAGATGTAACAGACCGGAACGCAGGCATCAGCTTCTACAAATGTCCTTAACCAGGCAGTAAGTTGGACTGAACATTTGATCCATCTAGATGAGCTCGTTTTTCTGTTTCTGTTCATCATTCAGTCCCAAAAAAACTCACAAACGACATCAAACAGTACACGCACATAACACATAGGGAAAACGTTTCCCCCGGACGGCCGCACAAGGATGTGTCCCAAAATTACACCACACGGACCTTATCCCCTTTCTTCTTCATCGATTTCTTCTCCACCGAAACAGTTCGTGCTCTTCTTCACAGACCGCGGCAGCTACTCCTTGAATCCCCACCTCTTCCCTTCTCCTCTTAATCCTGTCTCCTGTGGCGTTACCCCTCGCGCAAGGCCGTCGAGCTGGTTTTTTTAAGCGGGAGCGCCCTCCCCTGTTTCTCACCACTTTTCTTATGTGCGGGGACGACGCGGAGCAGTCACCGCCTGTGCTACGAGCCGGCACCATGCTGCTGCTACAAGCGGCGACCGACGAGGTGCGAGACGACCAGCAGCGACACGAGGTGCGAGGGTGCTGCAACCGCATGCACGCAAAGTTGGAACCGCCGCGCCCGCGCCGAGGTGCTACAACCGGCATGCGGCCGTGCTACAATCAGCACGGGGCGGCGACGGCCACTGTTGGAGATTTGCTACAACCGGTGACAACAAATGCTACAACCGTCCACAAAGATGTTGTGACCCGCGCGCGGCGACGGCGTCGCACAAAGGTGCTTGAAGCGGTGAGGTTATTTTTGCTGGAAGCGGCGAGTTGGATTGCTGGAACCATGGTCAGCATATGTTACCACGACGACTCCCAGATGCTACCACAAGTGAACTCTCGAATGCTTCGTCCACGCGCCACCACAATGTTGGACCCGTGTTCACTAGATGCTACCATGGTGACTCTTGAATGATGCATCCACGACACCACTCGCTGGAATGGTTGCCGCCGGGTGCTACCACGGCGACTGACGGCAACTGGTTACAACTTACAACAACGGCTTACATCGAAATAGCTGCAACCGTCAGTCTGATTTGCTGAACCGGCATGACAATTTGTTGCGCAGGGGGCGGACCAGATGTCATCGTTGTTGCAGCTGGTGAGCGGCGCCGACCAGTCCGGCTAGCAGCGCTACCATGCCTGAAGCGGGAGGTGGTCGGAGGCCATGCGTGAGTGATGCAGGCAGGAAAGGGGATTTTTTTCTATTTTTTCTTCGGATCTGACGATCAAACGTGTTTCAATCTGACATGTGCGCAACAACCGGTCCAAATTTAGGCCGGCGCGTATCACTCGCCTAACACATAAGAGCATCTCCAACAGCCGCGCTACGCGTCGCGCCCAAAAAACGCATTTGCCGCGTGCGCTCCGGCTGGTTTGCCGCGCGCGCTTCGGCTGGTTTGCCGCGCCGCGCAGCGCTGGCTCCAGCAGCAGCGCTATAATGCAGCGCGCGCGCGCCGCTCCAGCGGTGCCCAAAAATGCAGCGCGCGCAGCAAGCACAAACCACATATACAATTCAACAATTAGAAGAAAAACGATCAAACAAACAAAATAAATCAACAATAAATAGTTATTACAACTCAAACAAATAGTTTATCGTTCAGTACAACAAATAATGCAATAAACACAACCAATAGTTCATGAACAATACAATACATAATGCAATGAAATCATGCTCTTTGTCGTCCATGCCATGCCCACCACTCTTCAATCAGATCCTTCTGAAGATCATTCTGCGTTGCGGGACGCCGAATGACATGATAGGAGACAACAAAACGGGCTACCCTTTCAGCCCTCCGTCGCACTCGCACGGGATGTCCCAAGAGCTCATACTGTGAGTAGTCTAAATCTTGGCCACGCTCATTCTAGCCGGTCCTCTCACAATAGCAAATTGGGCTTGCAAAATCCCAAATGCTCTCTCCACATCTTTTCTAGCAGCCGCCTGAGCATTATGGAATCAAGATTTTTCTTACCTTCTGGCTTTTTCAACGGCTTCACGAAGGTTTGCCACTTTGGCTAGATGCCATCCGCTAGATAATAGTCATAGTTGTACGTATGACCATTTGCTACAAACTGCACCGGTGGCAACTCACCATTCGCAATCTTATTCATCAGTGGTGACCGGTTGACAACATTGATGTCATTCAAAGATCCAGGCATTCAAAAGAATGCATGCCAAATCCAAGTCTCCTGATCGGCCACCGCTTCAAGGATTATAGTGGAACCCTTTTTTTGGCCGTGGAATTGTCCATGCCATGCCTTTGAACAATTCTTCCAACTTCAATGCATGCAATCTATTGAGCCAAGCATGCCAGGAAAGCCGCGAGATTTGTTCATCGCCAATAGCCTTGCGGCGTCTTCAGCAGTGGGAGATCTCAAATACTCCTCGCCAAACACTTGCACAATTCCCACTGCAAAGCGCTTGACACACATGATGGCTTGGCTCTCACCCATAGCCAAGTGATCATCAACTAGATCGGCCGGGATACCGTATGCCAACATACGCAAAGCGGCTGTCACCTTCAGAAAGGTGCTATGCCCGAGCTCTCCAGCAGCATTCCTCCTTTGCTGGAAAAACAGGTCATGAATCGCTAGTTTCTCTGTAATGCGCTTGAACAAGTCTGTGCTTATCCTAAACCGGCGACGAAAATACGACTCCGGGTATGTGGGATTCTCCACGAAATAGTTCTTCATCAATCTGTTATGGGCATCAATCCTATCTCTCCAAATTTTTTCCCGATCCATAACCGAACCACCGTGCTTCGGTTTTTTATTGATATGCATAGCTATGATCATTGCAAGATCCTCCTCCTCTTCCATATCAAATTCATCTTCGGAAGAATCATGCGACGAACTCATCTACAATGTTCAATACTATACTATCAAAATTACAATTCAAAATATGCACCAAATTCAGTTTGGAGCAATACATACCTTGTAGGTGTTTTGTCGAACACCTTGCGGGCGCGGCGCGGCAGCGAGCCGTCGGGCGCTGTTCCTCGGACGTCGGAGGCGCGCGAGGTCCAGTCGGACTAGGAGGGGGTGGGCGGAAGCGCAGCGGCGCGGGGCCGGCGAAGCGCCTGAACGGTCGCCGGCGGGCGCGGGCGGCGGCCGGCAGCGGAGGCAGACCGGGAAGCACGAGTCGCCGGCGGGCGCGGGCGGTGAAGGCGGCGCCGGGATAGACCGGGGAAGCGCTGAGGTCGCCGGGGGCGCGAGCGGCGGCGGCGGCGCGGCCGGATGAGGGCAGCAGCGCGGTCGCGAGAGAGAGAGGAGGGAGCGAGCGAGCGCGGGAGAGTCGCGCGCGCGCGAGCCGGCGCAACAAATAACAGGCGCGGGATTGCGTTTCGGCCAGCGCGCTGCATTGCAAATAGCGCGCGCGCCGTTTTTACGCGCCCGCTGGAGCTTCCCGCCGTGTTGCGTGCACGCTAAAACATCTTTTTTTAGGACGCGGCGCTAGTATAACGCGGCTGTTGGAGATGCTCTAACACTACTAGGATGGCGCAAGCATTTTCTTGCCAGGCCACTAAAAACACCAAAGAGGAGCATTAACGCCAACACTGCACGCCTCGTCCATGTCCCGATCGTACTCACCGGCAGCATAACTGTCGTACACACCGGATCTCTTGCATGCGTGCATGGTAGGCCCCCACAACCGCCGTTGTTGACATATGGGTCATGGTTCCCCACCTGCGCGCACACCACACTGCTCGTCGTGTTCTACGGCGCTCAGAAAATGAATTGTTACGGACGAGCAAAAAAATAGAAAAGCAGCCAATCTCGACATTTTGTATGTAGCAAAAAAAGTTAGTTCGAAATCAATGTCTATATGTGGAACAGAAATAAGTTTTTCTTCAAGCATTTGTGGGAACCAACTGCGATGCCCAGGCAACTTTACAGAAACGGTACCCTGTCCCGCGAAGTAAAAACATGAAGGTACATCACTGCACGGTCTGTGAACAGGCCCCGTTTGCGTCAGAACTGCACCCCACAAGACCGACGTGGCCAAGGGTATTCACATGTATCGGCCTATGTATGTCCACTTTCCGCATTTAAATTAATTTCAGCGCACTGATCACCTCGCCCGGACGACCGGTTGGATATCTGCGATCAGCTGCCGTTTCGTGCAGAAAGACCGCTCGCATAAAATGAGTGTCTATATACCTCTGATTCAGAAACATGTTACTCGTAGAACATTCTGCTAGTAAAGGTTGCTAGGCTATCTACCACTCTGGAGCGTTTGCGTGCGACCTCTTCTCGTCCATGCGATGCTTTTACTGTTGTGGTTTACTCGCTAGCAACGGGTCCATCGTTAACTCTCACGCTTCCGGCCGCTTCGGACGTTGATAACACGTGTCTCGTTTTTTTGAACGAGAGAGGGGTCCAGAAGGACCCCGAGACAGTATTATAGTAATAAAACAACGGTGGTACACAACAGTATGCAAAAGGACCACAAACTAAACCTAGATAACACACTGGTCCCTGCATTTTACAAAGAGGACCCCACAACTAAATGAAAAACACGGTCGGGTCCCTAGCATCTTCATCACGGATAGTGGCGGACCCACCATTGGGGCGAGCTGGGGCGGCCGCCCTGGGTCACCGGCAGCAGAGGATCGACCCCCAGCTGCCTATCTTTCCTCCGGCAACGGCGTTTTTGTTTGTGCGGTAGCCAGCGGTGAGCGATCGAAGGGGTAAGTGGCTGTGAGGGAGAAAGAGTTTTGGGTCGGTAGACCGGGCTATGTTTCTACATACCCAAACAGACATCTCTCATTTCCTCGTCAAACAGAAAAAGAACTCCCGTCGCTTGATCCACAAATCCCATTGATATGTTCCCTCCCTCACGATCTAAACTAACGCGACTGTTCTTAATGTAACTAGTCTACCCTCGCATGCTTGTGAGTCTTTGGAAAGATTTCGTGGTGTTGAACATGTTCTTGATACTACATCCGATTCTTTGAAAAGATCTTTGGATGCGATGTTTGTTAAACACAATTTATCCATGTCTAGATTGAGAGGACAAGCATATGATGGGGCTTCAAATATGCGTGGAGAACATAATGGTTTGAAGAAACTGGTGCTAGATGTCAACTCGTATGCTTTTTATGTGCATTGTTTTGCCCACCAACTTCAATTGGTGGTTCTTGCTCTTGTCAAGGGAGTTTTAGCTGTTAGTGATTTCTTTGGCCATACAAATTAGATTATCAACATGGTTAGTGCTTCTTAGCCCTTATTGCTTATGGCTATTTGCAATCTAAATAGTACTCCCTCCGTTCCTAAATGTAAGGTGTATTAGTTTTTCAAAAAGTCAACGATTGTCTATGTTTGACCAACTTTGCAGCAAAATATATAAAGATTTATAATACTAATTATATAAAATGTAAAAATATATTTCATGATGAATCTAGTGATACTGATTTGGTATTCTAGATATTGATATTCTTGCCTATAAACTTGGTCAAACTTAGAGAAGTTTGACTTTTTGAAAAAATAATACACCTTATATTAAGGAACGGAGGGAGTATATATTTAGCCATTAACCTCACTTACTCTTTTCTTGTAGGTAAGTGCCTCGTGTAAAAGGAAAGATGCATTGTTGCAGAAGCATCATGACAACCTGGTTGTACAGTTAGATCATGGGGATATTTTGTCAGGAAAAGGCTAGCATCAAGAGACAAGTTTAGCAAGACCCGCCGATACACGATGGGGGGTCACACCACAAGACTCTAATCTAGATCTATCAAATGTGGGATTCCGTGGTTGAAGTGCTACATAGTATTTCTCTCGATGGAGCAGGCGCATATGATATAGGTTTGGCTTCTATCCTTATGATAAACATGGAAACTTTCGAATTTGTTCTTATCTTGCATTTGATGCTTCGAGTGCTTGGTTTAACCAATGATTTGTCATAAGCATTGCAAAAAAAGGATTACAATATAGTTTGTGCTATGAATATGATTGTGTGAGTGACAAATTTAAGTGAAGAACATGAGCGTAAAAATTTCATCTCTCAAAATAATTTAAGTGAAGCATGAGAGAATTTCTTCAAAAATTTACTAACTCTCAAATAAATCTAAGTGAAGCATGAGAGTATTTATCAAAAAATATTAAAGCACACGGTGCTCAAAAAGATATAAGTGAAGCAATAGAGCAATTCCATAGCTCAAAAAATTTAAGTGAAGCATAAAGAGCAATTCTAACAAATCATAGCATAATTTTGGCTTTCTAAAATAGGTGTGTACAACAAGGATAGATGGAACAAACTAAAAATCAAAACAAGCAAAAACTCATATAATACAACACGCTCCAAGCAAAACTCATGATATGTGACGAATAAAAATATAGCTCCAAGTAAAATACCGTTTGTTGTTAGAAGAAAGAGGGGATGCCTTCCGGGGCATCCCGGAGCTTAGTTGCTTGGTTCTCCTTGAATATTAACTCGGGGTGCCATGGGGCATCCCCAAGCTTAGGCTCTTTTCACTCCTTATCCCTTCATCCATCGCGATCTCACCCAGAACTTGAAAACTTAAATCACACAAAACTTAACAAAACCTTCGTGAGATCCGTTAGTATAATAAAGCAAATCACTGATATGTCTCCAACGTATCTATAATTTTTTATTGTTACATGCTATTATATTATCTGTTTTGGATATTTTATATGCATTAATATGCTATTTTATATGATTTTTGGGACTAACATATTAACCTAGAGCCCAGTGCCAGTGCCAGTTTCTGTTTTTTCCTTGTTTTAGAGTTTCGCAGAAAAGGAATACCAAACGGAGTCCAAACGGAATAAAACTTTCGTGATGATTTTTCTTGGACCAGAAGACACCCAGGAGACTTGGAGTGCAAGTCAGAAGAGCCACGAGGCAGCCAAAAGGGTGGAGGGCGCGCCCCGACCATGTGGGCCCCTCGGTGACCCCCTGACCTAGATCTTCCTCCTATATATTCTCATATACCCCCAAAACTTCCAGGGGAGCCACGAAACCACATTTCCACCGCTGCAACCTTCTGTACCTGTGAGATCCCATCTAGGGGCCGTTTCTGGCATCCTGCCGGAGGGGGATTCTGTTGGAAATATGCCCTAGAGGCAATAATAAATTGGTTATTATTATATTTCCTTGTTCACGATAATCGTTTATTATCCATGCTAGAATTGTATTGATAGGAAACTCAGATACATGTATGGATACATAGACAAACACCATGTCCCTAGTGAGCCTCTAGACGACTAGCTCGTTAATCAATAGATGGTTACGGTTTCCTAACCATGGACATTGGATGTCGTTGATAACGGAATCACATCATTAGGAGAATGATGTGATGGACAAGACCCAATCCTAAGCCTAGCACAGATCGTGTAGTTCGTATGCTAAAGCTTTTCTATATGTCAAGTATCTTTTCCTTAGACCATGAGATTGTGCAACTCCCGGATACCGTAGGAATGCTTTGGGTGTACCAAACGTCACAACGTAACTGGGTGGCTATAAAGGTGCACTACAGGTATCTCCGAAAGTGTCCGTTGGGTTGGCACGAATCGAGACTGGGATTTGTCACTCCGTATGACGGAGAGGTATCTCTGGGCCCACTCGGTAGGACATCATCATAATGTGCACAATATGTGATCAAGGAGTTGATCACGGGATGATGTGTTACGGAACGAGTAAAGAGACTTGCCGGTAACGAGATTGAGCAAGGTATCGGTATACCGACGATCGAATCTCGGGCAAGTGCTATACCGATAGACAAAGGGAATCGTATACGGGATTGATTGAATCCTTGACATCGTGGATCATCCGATGAGATCATCGTGGAACATGTGGGAGCCAACATGGGTATCCAGATCCCGCTGTTGGTTATTGGCCGGAGAGTTGTCTCGGTCATGTCTACATGGTTCCCGAGCCCGTAGGGTCTACACACTTAAGGTTCGATGACGCTAGGGTTATAGGGAAAGTATGTACGCGGTTACCGAATGTTGTTCGGAGTCCCGGATGAGATCCCGGACGTCACGAGGAGTTCCGGAATGGTCCGGAGGTAAAGATTCATATATGGGAAGTCCTGTTTTGGTCACCGGAAAAGTTTCGGGCGATATCGGTAATGTACCGGGACCACCAGGAGGGTCCCGGGGGTCCACCAGGTGGGGCCACCAGCCCCAGAAGGCCACGTGGGCTATGTGTGGGAGGGGACCAGCCCCAAGGGGGCTGGTGCGCCCCCCACCAAGTCCCAGGGCGCCTCCAAGAGGGGAGGGGGGCAAACCCTAGGGCAGTTGGGCCCTAGGGCCCAATAGTGGTGCGCCTCCCCCTCTCTCCCCCTTGGCCGCCCCCCTAGATGGGATCTAGGGCTGGCCGCACCCTAGGGGTGGGAAACCCTAAAGGGGGGCGCAGCCCTCCCTTCCCCCTATATATATGTGAGGTTTTAGGGCTGCTAGACACACGAGAACGTCTCCCTCTTGGCGCAGCCCTACCCCTCTCCCTCCTCGTCTCTTGCAGCGCTTGGCGAAGCCCTGCTGGAGTCCCGCGCTCCTCCACCACCACCACGCCGTCGTGCTGCTGTTGGATGGAGTCTTCCCCAACCTCTCCCTCTCTCCTTGCTGGATCAAGGCGTGGGAGACGTCACCGGGCTGCACGTGTGAAGAACGCGGAGGCACCGTCCGTTCGGTGCTAGGATCTTCGGCGATCTGAATCGCGGCGAGTACGACTCCATCAACCGCGTTCTTGAACGCTTCCGCTTAGCGATCTACAAGGGTATGTGGATCCAACTCTCCTCTCGTAGATGCATCTCCTAGATTGATCTTGGTGAACGTAGGAAAATTTTTGTTTCCCATGCAACGTTCCCCAACAGTGGCATCATGAGCTAGGTCTTGCGTAGATGTTTTCACGAGTAGAACACAAAGGGGTTTGTGGGCGTTGATGTTTAGATTGCTTCCCTCCTTGGTCTTTCTTGATTCAGCGGTATTATGGGATGAAGCGGCCCGGACCAACTTTACATGTCCACGTACATGAGACCGGTTCCATCGACAGACATGCGACTTTTGTTGCATAAGATGGCTGGCGGGTGTCTGTCTCTCCTATCTTAGTTGAATCGGAATAGACAAAGGCGGTCCTTGTAGAAGGTTAAATAGCAACTTAAATATCACCGTTGTGGCTTTGCGTAGGTAAGAAGCGTTCTTGCTAGATACCCATAGCAGCCACGTAAAACATGCAACAACAAATTAGAGGACGTCTAACTTGTTTTTGCAGGGTATGTATGTGATATGATATGGCCAATGACATGATGAGATATATTTTGATGTATGAGATGATCATGTTGTAATAGTTAATATCGACTTGCATGTCGATGTATACGGCAACCGGCAGGAGCCATAGGGTTGTCTTTAATTTTTGTATGACCTGCGTGTCAATCATTAAGCGCTATGTAATGCTTTACCTTATCGCTAAATGGTAGCAATAGTAGTAAGAGCATGGTGGGCGCGCGACAACCCCGATGGCGACACGATGATGGAGATCATGATGATGGGGATCATGGTGTTACGCCGGTGACGATGGAGATCATGCCGGTGCTTTGGAGATGGAGATCAAAAGCACGAGTTGATGGCCATATCATGTCACTTATGATTTGCATGTGATGTTAATCCCTTTATGCATCTTATTTTGCTTAAGACGGCGGTAGCATTATAAGATGATCCCTCACTAAAATTTCAAGATGAAATTGTGTTCCCCCCGAGTGTGCGCCGTTGCGAAGGTTCGTCGTTTCGAAGCACCACGTGATGATCGGGTGTGATAGACTCTACGTTCGCATACAACGGGTGCAAGCCAGTTTTGCACATGCAGAACACTCGGGTTAGACTTGACGAGCCTAGCATGTACAGACATGGCCTCGGAACACGGAAGACCGAAAGGTCGAGCATGAGTCATATAGTAGATATGATCAACATGAAGATGTTCACCATTGACACCACCTCATCTCACGTGATGATCGGACTTGGGTTGGTGGATTTGGATCATGTCACGCTCGGATGACCAGAGGGATGTCAATTTGAGTGGGAGTTATAAGTAATTTGATTAGTTAAACTCACTTATCATGAACAATCGTCTAAGTTGACTTTGCAAATTATGTTGTAGACCAATAACTGCGTTGTAGCTCCCTGTTTAATACGATCCTAGAGAAAGACTAAGTTGAAAGATAATGTAAGCAAGGATGCGGATTGGGTCCGTAGTCCGAGGAGTGTCCTCACTGTTGCACAGAAAGCTTACGTCTTTGATGCACCGCTCGATGTGCAAACCCCTACAACGTTGTCTGTGGATGTTTTGAACACCTGACAGAGACGTCCTGATGACTACTTGATAGTTTAGTGCACCATACTTCACGGCTTAGAATCGGGATTCCAATGACGTTTTGAACGCCATAGAACATATGAGATGTTCTAAGAGCTGAAATTGGGATTTCAGGCTCATGCCCGTGCTGAGAGGTGTGAGACCTCTGACAAGTTCTTTTGCCAAAAAGATGGAGGAGAATGGCTCAACTAGTGAGCATGTGCTCAGAATGTCTGGGTGCTGAAATCACTTGAACCAAGTGGGAGTTAATCTTCCAGGTGAGATAGTGGTTGACAGAATTCTCTAGACACTATCACCAAGCTACTAGAACTTCGTGATGAACTATGACATGCAAAGGATGGAGATGATCCCGGTGCTGTTAGCGGTTCTTAGTACCGCAAAAATAGAAATCAAGAAGGAGCATCAAGTGTTGATGGTTTAGCAAGACCACTGGTTTCAAAAGGGGCAAGGGCTAGAAGGGAAACTTCATGAATGGCAAACCAGTTGTCACTCTAATGAGGGAACCTAAGGTTGCACCCAAACCTCGAGACTAAGTGCTTCGATTGTAAGGGTAACGGTCACATGGTAGCGGAACCACCCCAAATACATGGTAGATATGATAGCTGGCAACTTCAACAAAGTATATTTGATATACGTGTTATTGATGTGTACCTTAGTAGTACTCCTTGTAGCACCTGGGTATTGGATACCGGTTCAGTTGCTATTATTAGTGACTTGAAGCAAAAGCTACGAACTGAACGGAGACTAGCTAAGGACGAGGTGACGATGTGTGTTGGAAGTGTTTCCAAGGTTGATGAGATCACCATCGCACACTTCCTCTATTTTCGAGATTAGTGTTGAACCTAGATAAATGTTATCAGGTGTCTACGTTGAGCATGAAAATGATTAGATCATGTTCATCGCAATACGGTTATTCATTTGAGTTAGAGAATAATGGTTATTCTGTTTACATGAATAATACCTTTATGGTCATGCACCCAATGGTTCGTTGAATCTCGATCATGGTAATACACATAATGATAATATTAATGCCAAAAGATGTAGAGTTAATAATGATAGTACCACTTTCTTGTGGCACTGCCGCTTAGGTCATTTTGGCATAAAATGCATGAAGAAACTCCATGCTGATGGACGTTTGGAGTCACTTGATTTTGAATCGCTTGACACATGCGAGCCATGCCTCTTGGGCAGGATGACTGAGATCTCGTTTTCAGATACAATGAAACGGGTAAGTGACTTATTGGAAATCATACATGCTGATGTATGTGATCCAATGAGAATTAAGGCGTGTGGTGGATATCGTTATTTTCTCATCTTCACTGACGATTTGAGTAGATATGGTATATTTACTTAATGAAGCAAAAGTCTGAAACGTTTGAAAGGTTCAAAAAAAATTTCAGAGTGAAGATTAAGAATCATCATAACAAGAAGATCATGTTCCTACGATCTGATCAAGGGGATATTATCTTAATTATGAGTTTGGCAATCACTTAAGACATTGTGGAATTGTTTCGCAGTTGAAGTCCCCTGGAACACCACAGCGTAATGGTGTGTCCGGACATCGTAATCGAACCTTATGAGATATGGTGCGATCTATGGTGTGTCTTACCGATCTACCGCTATTATTTTGAGGTTATGCATTAGAGACAGCTGCATTCACTTTATATAGGGCACCATCTAAGTCCGTTGAGACGACGTCGTATGGTTTGGCAAGAAACCAAAGTTGTCGTTTTCTTAAATGTTTGGGGCTGCGATGCTTATGGCTTCAGCCAGGAAAAGCTCGAACCCAAAGCGGACAAATACATCTTCATGGAATACCCACTGGTAGCGGTTGGGTATACCTTCTATCTCAGATCCAAGGACAAAAATGTTTGTCGCTAAGAATGGGTCCTTTCTCGAGAAGGAGTTTCTCTCGAAAGAATTAAGTGGGAGGAAGATAGAACTTGATGAGGTTGTCGAACCCTCACTTCAACCAGAGAGTAGTGCAACACAGAAAGATGTTTCTGTGGAATCTACAACAGTTGAAGAGGAAACTAATGATAGTGATCATGAAGCTCCAGATCAAGTTGCTATCGAACCTCGTAGGTTGACAAGGATATGTACTACTCCTGAGTGGTACGTTGATCCTGTCTTAGAAGTCATGTTGTTGGACAACGATGAACCTACGAACTATGGAGAAGCGATGGTGGGCCCATATTCCGACAAATGGTTAGAAGCCGATAAATCCGAGATAGGATCCATGTATCAAAACAAAGTATGGACTTTGGTGGACTTGCCCTGTGATCAACAAGCCATTGAGACAAATGGATCTTTAAGACTAAGACGGATGTGGACGGTAATGTCACCGTCTATGAAGCTCGACTTGTGGCGAAGAGTTTTTCACAAGTTCAAGGAGTTGACTACGATGAGATTTTCTCACCCGTAGCGATGCTTAAGTCCGTCGGAATCATGTTAGCATTAGCTGCATTTATGAAATCTGGCAGATAGATGACAAAACAAGTTTCCTTACCAGTTTTCGTAAGGAAAGGTTGTATGTGATACAATCAGAAAGGTTTTGTCGATCCTAAGGATGCTAAAAGATATGCTAGCTCCAGCGATCCTTCTATGGACTAGAGCAAGCATCTCGGAGTCGGAATATACACTTTGATGGAGTGATCAAAGTTTTTGGGTATACAAAGTTTGGTGGAAACTTGTATTTGCAATAAAGTGAGTGGGAGCACTACAACATTTCTGATAAGTATATGTGAATGACATATTGTTGATCTGAAATGATGTAGAATTTCTGGAAAGCATAAAGGGTTGTTTGAAAGGAGTTTTTCAAAGGAAGACCTGGATAAAGCTGCTTACATATTGGGCATCAAGATCTATACAGATAGATCAAGACGCCTGATGATACTTTCAAAAGAAACACACACCTTTGACATGATTTTGAAGGAGTTCAAAATAGGTCAGTCAAAGAAGGAGTTCTTGCCTGATTTGTAAGGTGTGAAGTTGAGTAAGACTCAAAGCTTGACCACGGCAGAAGAAAGAGGAAGGACGAAGGTCGTCCCCTATGGTTTTGTCATAGGCTCTATACGATATGCCATGCTAAGTACCGCACCTGATGTGTGCCTTGCCACATGTCTGGCAAGAGGGTACAAAGGTGATCCAGGAGTGGATTACTAGATAGTGGTCAAAATTATCCTTAGAGGAATAAGGAAATGTTTCTCGGTTATGGAGGTGATAAAGAGTTCGACGTAAAGAGTTACGTCGATGCAAGCTTAACACCTATCCGGATAACTCTAAGTGGAGATACCGGATACGTAT
>LR738711.1:111632944-111700523 GCA_902687465.1 Secale cereale
CTGTTGGAAATATGCCCTAGAGGCAATAATAAATTGGTTATTATTATATTTCCTTGTTCACGATAATCGTTTATTATCCATGCTAGAATTGTATTGATAGGAAACTCAGATACATGTATGGATACATAGACAAACACCATGTCCCTAGTGAGCCTCTAGACGACTAGCTCGTTAATCAATAGATGGTTACGGTTTCCTAACCATGGACATTGGATGTCGTTGATAACGGAATCACATCATTAGGAGAATGATGTGATGGACAAGACCCAATCCTAAGCCTAGCACAGATCGTGTAGTTCGTATGCTAAAGCTTTTCTATATGTCAAGTATCTTTTCCTTAGACCATGAGATTGTGCAACTCCCGGATACCGTAGGAATGCTTTGGGTGTACCAAACGTCACAACGTAACTGGGTGGCTATAAAGGTGCACTACAGGTATCTCCGAAAGTGTCCGTTGGGTTGGCACGAATCGAGACTGGGATTTGTCACTCCGTATGACGGAGAGGTATCTCTGGGCCCACTCGGTAGGACATCATCATAATGTGCACAATATGTGATCAAGGAGTTGATCACGGGATGATGTGTTACGGAACGAGTAAAGAGACTTGCCGGTAACGAGATTGAGCAAGGTATCGGTATACCGACGATCGAATCTCGGGCAAGTGCTGTACCGATAGACAAAGGGAATCGTATACGGGATTGATTGAATCCTTGACATCGTGGTTCATCCGATGAGATCATCGTGGAACATGTGGGAGCCAACATGGGTATCCAGATCCCGCTGTTGGTTATTGGCCGGAGAGTTGTCTCGGTCATGTCTACATGGTTCCCGAGCCCGTAGGGTCTACACACTTAAGGTTCGATGACGCTAGGGTTATAGGGAAAGTATGTACGCAGTTACCGAATGTTGTTCGGAGTCCCGGATGAGATCCCGGACGTCACGAGGAGTTCCGGAATGGTCCGGAGGTAAATATTCATATATGGGAAGTCCTGTTTTGGTCACCGGAAAAGTTTCGGGCGATATCGGTAATGTACCGGGACCACCGGGAGGGTCCCGGGGGTCCACCAGGTGGGGCCACCAGCCCCAGAAGGCCACGTGGGCTATGTGTGGGAGGGGACCAGCCCCAAGGGGGCTGGTGCGCCCCCCCACCAAGTCCCAGGGCGCCTCCAAGAGGGGAGGGGGGCAAACCCTAGGGCAGTTGGGCCCTAGGGCCCAATAGTGGTGCGCCTCCCCCTCTCTCCCCCTTGGCCGCCCCCTAGATGGGATCTAGGGCTGGCCGCACCCTAGGGGTGGGAAACCCTAAAGGGGGGCGCAGCCCTCCCTCCCCCCTATATATATGTGAGGTTTTAGGGCTGCTAGACACACGAGAACGTCTCCCTCTTGGCGCAGCCCTACCCCTCTCCCTCCTCGTCTCTTGCAGCGCTTGGCGAAGCCCTGCTGGAGTCCCGCGCTCCTCCACCACCACCACGCCGTCGTGCTGCTGTTGGATGGAGTCTTCCCCAACCTCTCCCTCTCTCCTTGCTGGATCAAGGCGTGGGAGACGTCACCGGGCTGCACGTGTGAAGAACGCGGAGGCACCGTCCGTTCGGTGCTAGGATCTTCGGCGATCTGAATCGCGGCGAGTACGACTCCATCAACCGCGTTCTTGAACGCTTCCGCTTAGCGATCTACAAGGGTATGTGGATCCAACTCTCCTCTCATAGATGCATCTCCTAGATTGATCTTGGTGAGCGTAGGAAAATTTTTGTTTCCCATGCAACGTTCCCCAACAGATTCGATCACGGAGGGCTTCTACATCAACACCATTGCCTCTTCGATGAAGCGTGAGTAGTTTACCACAGACCTACGGGTCCACAGCAAGTAGCTAGATGACTTCTTCTCTCTATTTTATTCTCAATACAAAATTCTCCTCAATGTTCTTGGAGATCTATTCGATGTAATATTCTTTTGCGGTGTGTTTGCCGAGATCCGATGAATTGTGGATTTATGATGAGCTTACCTATGAATATTATTTGAATCTTCTCTGAATTCTTATATTCATGATTTGATATCTTTGCAAGTCTCTTCGAACTATCGATTTGGTTTGGCCAACTAGATTGGTTTTTCTTGCAATGGGAGAAGTGCTTAGCTTTGGATTCAATCTTGTGGTGCTCGATTCTAGTGACAGAAGGGGAACCAACATGTATTGTATTGTTGCCATCGAGGATAAAAAGATAGGGTTTTCATCATATTGTTTGAGTTAATTTCTCTACATCATGTCATCTTGCTTAAGGTGTTACTCCGTTCTTTATGAACTTAATACTCTAGATGCATGCCGGATAGCGGTCGATGTGTGGAGTAATAGTAGTAGATGCATGTCGGTGTACTAAGGTAGGGGTACCCCAGTACCCCAACTTGTGCACGGGCAGTTGCAGCTTCCCGCGGCAAGGTTTACTGCGTGCTCGCCGGAGACCTTCCAGCCCCCTATTAAACCATTCAAAAACAAAGTATACAAGACATGAGATCGAGACCCCGGCAAGAGGAGCTTGCCGGGAAGGCCGTACCAGGCTCAAGACTGTTCCACTAACACAAGACCCTGGCAAGAGGAGCTTGCCAGGAAGACTAGAAGACATCGCCTCGGCGCTATGCGCGCCCCGGCAAGGGGCCCGGGGAGCGGCAAGTTCCCGGGCCCGGCAAGATCAAGGCCCCGGCAAGGTACTTGCCGGGAAGGCTGCGCTGTGTGCCCGCGCTCCAGCTCATCGGCCCACGCGTCGCCCTGGGGCCTATCCAGGGACGCGTGGCGGATGGCTGTGCAGCCTGGGGGACACGGTGGCACTCCACGGCGATGAATCCGTCGCCGTGGCGGACGGAGACGCTAAGGCGGGAGCTTTTGGGGTCGACGGCGACGGGCATTAAATGCCCTTGTCCCCCACTGTTAAAGTAGGTATAGACCACTGTTCTGTACTGTAGCTCCACTGTTCCCGCACTGTTACAACTACCACCTCTTTTACATTTTTACCCCTTTCTCCTACGTTGACACCTGTCGGTGACCCCTTGTACTATAAAAGGAGGCCCATGCACAACGTGGAGGGGGTTCGGAACTTTGATCACTCTCACGCACGGTGTAGCTGCTTCTTCAAGCTCCCGGGCACCCAACTCAATACACAACCAAGCAGGAGTAGGGTTTTACGCATCCGTGCGGCCCGAACCTGGGTAAAACTGCCCGCGTGTTTGCTTCGATCTGCTCTTTGTGCTCCCTCCGCCCTCGTACCGCACAGACAAGGGGCTCCGGTCCCATAGGTGTTCGCGGCGGACAGTTTCCCCCGACATCTTTGGCGCGCCAGGTAGGGGGCGTCGAGGTTGAGCGAACCTGATCCGGCGTTCGCGCGGGCGCATTCTTCATCAACCTCTCCAGCTTCATCAGCAACTTCGTCAGCGACAACTCCATGGCCCCGAAGAAGAAGCCTTCGGAGGTCGGAGGCCCGTCTGCGTCTCACCCGCCTCCACCAGAGCCAACGGTGGGCGGGGGAGACGCCGTCGGAAGGGTGGTTGCCGGCGAGGACACTCACGGTGCCACCAGATCCAAGAACAGGACGGACGACCGGACCTCGGTCTCCGTGGACGCGCCGCGTCCATCACAGCACACGACGACCCCGCAGCGCCATACCACGGGAGGTGGTATCCGCTTGCTGGGGCAAGGCCAAACTGGAGGTTCGCGGGACGCCCCGGACCCCCTTCCGGGCACAAGCAAAGCGAAGGCGCCGGCGCGGGACCCCGCTCCTTCTAACGTCGTTAGAAGTCCGAGCGTATCCCGCTCCTCGCACCGCTCACCCGCGTTCCCCACTACTCCGGCAGAAGCGCTCGCAAGGGCGCAGCTGCTCCTCGATTTTCCTCCGGCGGCCGACAAGGCCGAAGAATGGAGGGCCACCATCCGGAGCCTGATAGACTTCGCCAACAACGACTCTCCGCAGCAGCCGTCGACCTCACGGCCGCGGCAAGCTGAGAAGACGAAGGCTATCGCCGACAAGACTGCTGGGGGTGCGACAAGCGTGCACTCCCCGCCGCAGAAGCAGAAGACGCCGCCCCGCCGGAACAACCCCGACGACGGCTCCACAGCCTCGTCGGACCCGCGGGCCCGTCGGGACCAGCGCCAGGTCCTCGACGACCGGCGAGATGAAGACGCTCGAACCACGATCGAGCGCCGCCGAGAAGCTCGGCGACAATCCGACAAGAGAGCCGGGAACACTGTCGACGCGTACGCGCCCGGTGAACCAGGCGACTTGCCGTACGCGGCAGGCTGCCCTGCGTTCACCCGCGAGCTGCGGCGCGTCCAGTGGCCCAGCATGAAGAACTTTAAGCCCGACGTACCGGAGAAGTACGACGGCAAGACACACCCCTCGGAGTTTCTCAGCGTCTACACTATCGCAGTGCAAGCTGCCGGGGGGCGCGACGAGAAGATCTTAGCCAACTACTTCCCGCTCGTGCTGAAGCCGAACGTCCGTTCGTGGCTCATGCACTTGCCGGAAGGCTCTATCTCTTCTTGGGCCGACCTCTGCCATCAGTTTGTTGGCGCCTTCACCGGCGGCCACAAACCCCATGGCCAGGAGAGCGATCTCCACATTTTGGCCCAGAAGGAAGGCGAACCCCTGCGCAAATATATCCAACGCTTCAGCCGGGTGCAGCACAACATCCCTGACGTTCACCCTGCCGCGGTTATCAGCGCGTTCCATCAGAACGTGCGTAACCGCCGCATGCGTGAGGAAATGGCGATGACCAAGATCAGGGACGTCAGCGAGCTCTACGCTCTTGCTGACAAATGCGCACGCGCGGAAGAGGGGAGGAAACTCCCCGGGGAGGATGCTGGCGCGGGGGGAAGCGACAGCGACGACGCCGCCCCGGCAAAGAAGAGCCGGCGGCGGAACAACAGAAAGAAGGGCAAGAAGGAAGTGCTTGCCGTCGAGAAGTCCGGCAAGGAGGCCCCCGCCAAGCAAGCACAGGCTGGCGGCTCCGGCAAGGAGCCTGCCCCTGCGGCGGCGGCCGACAAGCCGGGTAGCTCCGACAAGCAATACTGTAAGATTCACCGCACCAAGGGTCACGATCTCTCCAACTGCAAGCGCGTCGAGTACCTCGTCGAGCAGCAAAAAGCTGAGTACGAGAGGCGCGACAAGGAGAAGGCCCAGGGTGGCGGGGAAGAGCCCAGCAAGAAGCGGCCGTTCAACGGCCGGGGAGGACGCCGCGGCAAGGCTAAGCAGCGGCAAGGGGATCGACCTCCCCGGGGCCGCGACAACGACGAAGACGACGATAAAGACATGGAGGATGACGAGAACAGCGAGCAGGAGTTCCAGAAGGCCACGGAGGTCCTGTGCGTCGACGGTGGCGCCTCCCTGCACACCTCCCACCGCCAGCTAAAACAGTGGGTGCGTGAGGTGAACGCAGCGGAGCCGCCCGTGGAGTCGCGCAGGCTCCTCAAATGGTCCAGCACGCCCATCGTTTTTGACCTTGAGGATCACCCTGACCGCACCACCGCGGTCGGGTGTTTGCCGATGCTGGTCTCTCCCACCATCCGCAACCTCAAGGTCACCAAAATGTTGGTTGACGGCGGGGCCGGGCTGAACTTGATCTCCTCTGCTGTGATCAAGAAGCTCCAAATTCAAGATGGCGAGCTCGAAGAGACCGGTTCATTCCAAGGAATCAACCCGGGAAGGAGCAAGCCCAAGGGAAAGATCACTCTGCCGGTGACCTTTGGCGGGGAGCTCAACTTCAGGACTGAGCTCATCACCTTTGACGTCGCTGATATTCCATTGCCCTACAATGGAATACTCGGCCGTCCCGCCCTCGCCAAGTTCATGGCAGCTTCCCACTATGCCTACAACGTGCTAAAGATGCCGGGGCCGATAAGCGTCATCACTGTCCACAGCGACAAGAAGGATGCGCTTATTTGCGCCGACAAGATTTACCGGGATGCGGCAGCTGCGGCCGAGAAGGATACTCTTGCCGCTGAAGCTCCCGGGGGGAAGAAGACGAAGACCAAGTCCGGCAAGTGCTCTGGGACCCACTCCGGCAACCGCACCTCTTCGGAGTGCTGCGCCGCCGTCGAGGACGTTCCATCGAGCTCCACCGGCAAGAGCAAGAAAGGAATGGCTGCTCCTCCGGCAACCAAGAAAGTGTCCGCAAGGGAGGATGGCACTGGTGGTACCTTCACCATCAGTGCCACCCTTGACAGCAAATAGGAAAGCGCGCTCGTCGCCTTCCTGCGGGCGAATGTCGATGTGTTTGCTTGGCAACCATCTGACATCCCCGGTGTTCCCAGGAAGGTGATTGAGCACAAGCTTGCTGTCTGTCCTCATGCGCGGCCCATCAAGCAGAAAGTGAGGAAGCAAGCCGTGGAGCGCCAAGAGTTCATCAATGAGGAGATCAAGAAACTAGAGGCAGCAGGTCTAGTTAGAGGTGTGATCCATCCGACGTGGTTGGCAAACCCAGTCGTCGTGCGCAAGGCCAACGGGAAGTGGAGACTGTGTATAGACTTCACCGATGTCAATAAAGCATGTCCCAAGGATCCATTCCCTTTGCCGCGCATTGACCAGATCGTTGACTCCACCGCCGGATGTGAGCTACTCTGTTTTCTTGATGCGTACTCAGGCTATCATCAGATTTTCATGGCCAAAGAGGATGAAGAGAAGACTGCATTTATCACTCCATGTGGCACTTATTGCTTTATCCGCATGCCATTTGGACTGAAGAATGCAGGCTCAACTTTTGCAAGGGTAGTGTACACTGCTTTTGAGCCACAGATCCACAGGAATGTAGAAGCTTACATGGATGACATCGTGGTGAAGAGCAGGAGCAAAGAAACCCTGATTCAAGACTTAGAAGAAACGTTTCAGAACCTGCGCAGGATACAGCTCAAGTTGAACCCCGAGAAGTGCGTCTTTGGAGTCCCCTCCGGCAAGCTTCTCGGGTTCTTTGTATCACAGAGGGGGATTGAAGCCAACCCCAACAAGATCAAAGCCATTGAGCAGATAGAAGCCCCGAAGCGCGTCAAAGATGTCAGAAGGCTTGCAGGTTGTGTTGCTGCCCTCAGTAGGTTCATTTCAAAGTCCGCAGAACGCGCCCTACCTTTCTTCAAGATCTTGAAAAAGGCAGGTCCCATGAAGTGGACTCCGGAAGCGGAGGCGGCGTTGCAGGATTTGAAACGGTACCTGTCCTCCACTCCTATACTTGTCGCACCTAGACCACAGGAAAAGTTGTTGCTATACTTAGCGGCAACCAACCAGGTGGTTAGTGCTGCGTTAGTAGCGGAGAGGGAGTCCGACGAGGAGTCAGCATCACCGGCAAGCGAATCTAGCGACAAGCAGGGGGCTGTCCCAACAAGCTCTGGCCCCGACAAGGAAGACTCTGCGCAGGAACAAGGAGAGGTGCGGAAGAAGATGGTGCAGCGCCCAGTGTATTTTGTAAGTTCCCTTCTCCAGGGGGCTAGATCAAGATACTCTGGTGTGCAAAAATTGCTTTTCGGCCTCCTCATGGCCTCGAGGAAGCTGCGCCACTACTTCCAAGCCCATGAGATAACAGTGGTCACTCGCTTTCCGTTGAAGAGGATATTGCACAATCCAGAGGCAACAGGCAGGATCGTCGAGTGGGCACTGGAGCTGTCAAGCTTTGGACTCAAGTTTGAAAGTACTTCAACCATACAGAGCCGAGCTTTGGCAGAATTCATTGCCGAATGGACCCCGACGCCAGACGAAGAAATTCAAGAAACAAGCGCACCCGTGCAAGAAGCGACAAGTGAATGGGTAATGTATTTTGACGGTGCCTTCTCGCTGCAAGGTGCCGGCGCCGGCGTGGTACTCATCGCGCCCACCGGAGAGCACCTCAAATATGTTATCCAGATGCACTTTCCCAGGGAGCAAGCGACAAACAACACTGCAGAATATGAAGGCTTGCTTGCCGGCCTCAGGATTGCGGCCGAACTTGGGATCAGAAAGCTGATTGTGCGGGGCGATTCTCAGTTGGTGGTCCGACAAGTTAACAAGAGCTATCAGAGCCCTTTGATGGAAGCATATGTCGATGAAGTGAGGAAGCTTGAAGAGCACTTTGAAGGTCTGCAGATGGAGCACGTCCCAAGGGCTCAAAATGAAATTGCAGATGGCCTTTCAAAGTGCGCCGCGATGAAGCTACCTGTGGAACCAGGGACCTTCTTACTCAAGCTGACTCAGCCATCCGTTACACCATCAATTGGGCAGTCCAAGAAGAGAAAGTTGGTCTCCGGCGACTACTTGCCGGCGGATCTTCCTGAGACCGCCGCCAAAGTTCCCAAGATCAACAACAACGCTGAGGAACAGTTTGCTCCTGCAAGCCCTCGGGCTTGTGCAGTTGAAGCAAGTGTTCCCGACAAGCCTCGCCCCGGCGAGCTTGCCGGGGGACCGTCAGCTCCGGCAGGACCAGAGGTCTTTGCCGTAGAAGCTGGGGTTCCCGCAGCGACCCTCGAGCCTTTAGTCCTTGCCGTCGAGCCTCGGGCTCCGGCATGGGCGCAGCAGATCGTCCGTTTTCTGCAAACTGGAGAACTTCCCGACGACCCTCAAGAGATAGAGAAGATAACCAGGCAGTCAAGTATGTATCAGTTCGTGGATAACGAGCTATACAGAAGAAGACTCAACGGTGTCAGGTTGAAGTGCATCTCCAGAGAAGATGGACAGAAGCTGTTGGCAGAAATACACGGAGGCATATGCGGCCACCACATTGGCGCAAGGGCGCTTGCCGGGAAAGCTTTCCGGCAAGGGTTCTTTTGGCAAGAAGCCCTCCAAGATGCAACTGCACTAGTAACCAAGTGTGAAGCGTGCCAGTTCCATGCGAAGCAAATTCATCAGCCAGCTCAAGCTCTCCAAACAATCCCTTTATCATGGCCCTTCTCGGTCTGGGGGCTCGACATCCTCGGCCCTTTCCCTCGAGCTGTCGGGGGCTTTGAGTACTTGTACGTTGCAATCGACAAGTTCACAAAGTGGCCAGAAGTGGAGCCAGTGAGAAAGGTGACAGCACAGTCAGCAGTCAGGTTCTTCAGGTCGATTGTTTGCCGTTTCGGGATCCCTAACAGGATCATCACCGACAACGGTACGCAATTCACTAGTCGCACCTTCATGCAGTACGTCCAAGACCTTGGCGCCAAGGTCTGTTTTGCTTCTGTTGCTCACCCAAGGAGCAACGGCCAAGCGGAGAGGGCAAATGCTGAAGTGCTGCGCGGACTCAAGACAAGGACCTTTGACAGGCTGCGCAAGTGCGGAAGAAATTGGATAGAGGAGCTCCCGGCGGCTCTTTGGTCAATCAGAACGACACCAAGTCGAGCCACCGGACAGACACCTTTTGCTCTAGTCTATGGAGCAGAGGCAGTTCTCCCCACGGAACTCGTATACGGATCTCCTCGAGTACTCGCTTATGATGAGCTCGAGCAAGAGCAACTGCGGCAAGATGACGCATTGCTCCTTGAGGAGGGACGTCTCCAGGCTGCTGTACGAGCTGCTCGATACCAGCAAGCTTTGCGCCGCTACCATAGCCGCAAAGTCAAGGCCAGGAGTCTCGAGGAAGGCGACCTTGTTCTTCGGCGTGTTCAGTCCGCCAAGAATTCCAACAAGTTGACGCCGAAGTGGGAAGGCCCTTATCGGGTGAGACAAGTTACGAGGCCCGGCGCTGTCCGCCTCGAGACTGAAGAAGGCTTACCGGTGAGCAACTCCTGGAACATAGAGCATCTTCGCAAGTTTCACCCCTAAGGCGCGGTTGCCGTGATCCGCTCCGGCAACCACCTTTTGTACAAGCTTTGCCGCTGTTGCATGTAACCCTTTGTACAAAGCCGGGCGCAGACCCCGTGCATCAGCAAAGTTTTCGTGTTTTTCGCATCGATTGCCTTTTGTATGCTTCTCTTTGCTGTTTGCATGTTCTGTTTGGCATTTGATGCAACACTCAGATATACGGTAAGCACTATTACGCCGAAAGGCCAGATACTTGTTTCCCTCTCCCTTTCTCTTTCCTCTTAAACAGAAGGAACGGTCCTCGCGCACAAGTTTGCCGGGGGGGAAGGAGGTGGAGGAGGAACCAAGTGCTGTTCAAGGAAGAGAAGCCTTACCGGAGAACAAGCAACATAAGCAAACAGCAGATGAAAGATAAGTTGTTAGAATTTGACCAGTTCAAATTTTAAATTTTGGCTGTCTTCCTTGAACGATCACACTTTGTATGGAAAACCTGTGCGCGAAGGAACCTACCCGTAGCTTGCCGCACCCTTATCTTGTTCTCGAGTTCACTCAACGATCTAAGTGAGCTGCGACAAGTGTCGCGCCCTTGCCTCGTTTCCGAGTACGCTCAGCAAGCTAAGTGCGTTGCGACTAGCCGCGGCGAGGTTGCTTACCGGCAAGGACCTTGGCCAGCAGGCTGCTCAGAGTCCAGCACTCAGCGCTCGCGGCAAGGGCCCCTTGCCGGCGAGCTCCCCGGGAGCGTAGGGTGAAAAACATACAAAGTCAAAGATTGGAACAAGGAAGATAACATTGCACTGATTGATCGAAGTAAAGCAAATATCTTACAAGGATGACTTGTCGCAATGGACTAATGAGTTCATAACGTAATGTGCAGCAACAAAAGGATAAAGATAAATGGAGCCCTAGTCTACGCGGTCGCCTTCTTTCCTGCCAAGCTTTGCCACCTTGGCGATGATGTGGCCGACCTGCTCCTTCAGGGCCTCCGTGTCTGCATCTGCCGGCAGGGTGCGAAGAACGTTCGTGAGGTTGATTCCCGGGTTGCGGTACACGATCTTCGTCAACACCCGCTCCAGAGTTCCCGCGCAGAGCCGGCGCGACTCCTCGGCCAGCTGCGCGGGGATGCGGTTCCGGAGACCTGCAAGAGCCGGAGCGACGCCTCTGAAGAAGAGGCTGAGCTTGGCGCTGTGCGGGAGATCCGGGTCCGGCGAATAGATAAGGTGTTCGACCTTCAGCGCCAGCAGCTCCTGGTCAATATTGGACGCAGAAGAAACCAGCTCTTCGGTCCACACTTCGATAGTCTGCCGGAAGAGCTCGGATGCCTTGTTGACGCTCTCCACCAAGGTCCGCTCCTTGCGGAGCTCATCCTTCAACTTGGTCTCCTGAGCCCGGGCAGCATCGAGCGATTCCTTCAGGGTGGTGACCTTCAGCTCCAAGTCCTCAATGGAGTCCTTGGCGGCCTTCAGCTCGTCGCCCCTCTTTGACAAACTCACCTGAAGCTCGGAGTTTGTGTGAGCATCCTTCTCGCGCTCCAAGATGAGCGCGGCAACCTTCTCGGCGCTCACCTTCATCGCCTTCTCCAGCTGTTCGACCTTGGCGGCGAGCTCTTTCTTGGCGTCCTCCGCGGCAACCGCGGCGGCTTTCGCCTCCTTCAGCTCCCCGCCAAGGGCAGCCTCGCGAGCGGCAAGGTCTTCTTCATGAGAGTCCAGCTCGACCTTCCGCTGCGCGAGCTCTCCCTCTCGCCGGGACATCTCCACCCCGGCGAGACGCTGCTGTTCATCGGCTTCAGCCTTCTCGAGCACCCACTCTTGGTACTCGCCGGCGAGACGCTCACGCTCCTCCGCCACCTGGCGGAGGGCAGCCTGATTGGCGGCGCTGAGCTCCGCCGCACGCTTCTCCATCTCTGCCGCGGCCTTGGCGGCAAGAGCCTCCCGGGAAGCGAGCTTTGCTTGCCTGGCCCGGTAAAGGGCCAGGAGCTGATGAAGCAACCGCTCCTCCTCGGGCCCCTCACCTCCACCGGGCGCCTGGACGATCTTCAGGCCTGCGGAGGCGAGGACTTCTCCGTCGAACGCCTCGCCCTCCGCAGGAGCTCGCGACGAAGACCCCCACGGCATCTGGATGAAGACGCCATTGGGGGCCTCGAGATAGAACCTCTGCTCCTCGCCGGCGGAGGGACCGGTGGCCGGTGCAGCATCCGATGCTCCCGCCGCCTCCGGGTCGGCGGTGCGGCCACCGTCCCCCTCCCCGGCCGCTGCGTCCGCAGCCGGAGCAGTCTCTTGCGCGGCCGGCTCGGCGGCCTCGGTTACCTCCTCGACGACTGGAGCGTCGCCGCCGCCGTCCTGCGCGTCCTCCTCCTCGAGGATAATCACCTCCGTCTCCATGGGCACAGGAGGAGGAAGATCTAGAAAGAAGAAGAAGAGAAAGAAGTTCAAGGCTCAAGCAAATATCCAAAAAAGAGACAAGCCAAGAAGACAAGTCACAAGGCTTACCTTGGCGGACGTCCTCAGCGGCGGGCTCCCTCGCCGGGGAGCTCGGCCTCGTCGGAGTAGTCGCCCTCGCCGGGGAACTTGGCCTTGGCGGGGTGGCCGCCCTTGCCGGGCTGCTCGTCCTTGGCGGGGTACTCTGCCTTGGCGGAGTACCCGCCCTTGACGGAGCACTCTCCCTTGCTGGAGAGTTCTGCCTTGGCGGGGATGGCGGGGCCTGCGGCTCCTCAGCTGTGGCCTCCGGGCGCTCTTCCCGCTGGGGCTCCACCTCTGCACAGAACAAGACAAGAGATGTCAACACGTGAAGACAAAATCAAAGCCTCAGGCGTTCCCCAAAGCGAAAAGAGAAAACCCCAGACTTACGCTGGGGGCTGCGCTGCGGGCTGCGCTGGGGGCTGCTCATCGGAGCAGTGCTCGAGTCCGGCAGGCTTGGCTCCGGCACACCCCCTGTTGCCGCCGCTGCTGAGCCTTCCGCGACCTCGGCCTCGGGCGCCTTGGCCTTCTTCGCTGCGCGATGGGCCAGGGTCCTGAAATCAGAACAGAAGACAGAGTCAGCATCAGCGGAAAAATCAAGACAGAAATCAAGAAGATATGAGGTCCCGAGTCCTTACTCTTGGTCCTCCTCGTCGTCCTCGCTCAGGGCGGAGAAGTCATACTCCACCGTGGGCGCGTCGGCGCGAGGAGCGGAAGATGAAGACTCCCTCGCGCGCTTGGTGTTCACCGGGGCTGGGGGCTGCGAGGACCCAGCCCCTGTGGCTGCTGGCGCCCGAGGAGCGGGCGGAGCCGTTGCTCCGCTCCGAGAAGACCCCTGCCGGCTCGCTGCCGGCCTGCGGGGCGCCTCCGTCGTGGTCCGCGCACGGGCCGCCTCCGCTGCGGCTGGTGCGCCGGACGGCCTTGGCGCGGCTTGACTCCCCCGGGGAGCCGCCCGCCGGGGTGGCTGTTGCCGGGGCGCCTGCGCCCTCTCCCCCGTCGCCGCCTTGCGGAGGCGCTTTGCCGGGGACTGCTTCGGGCTTGCCGGGGGCGGGGAGCTCTCCGACGAGGAGAGGTCGTTGGCGTATAACTCCGTGGATCCGCCGGAGTCTTCGGCCTCCTCCTCCTCCTCCTCCTCTGCCCCGGCCGGCTCGCTGGGCCCAGCGTCCAGCGCTGCGGCCCTCTTTCCCTTAGCGCCTCCGCCCCTCGCGGCGCCTCTGCTCCCTCCGGCGGTGCCCTCCATTGCCGCAGCCTCCGCCGCAATCCCGTGGATCCCGGAGTGCCTCAGCGAGGGGACCCCGGCAAGCGCGTCGGGTGGAAGGTTCAGCAACCGGCGGATCTCCGCCTCCTCCGCCTGGGTGGACGCCTCCTCGGCCTCCGCCTCCTCCGGCGAGAACCCGAAGACTCCTGCCGCCGCGGCTGCGGCGGCCTCCTCAGCCCGAGAAGCTATATAGGCGATTTCTTGGTCGGTGGTGTCCCGCGTGTGCAGCTTGAGGTCCTCCTTGTTCCTCACCACCTCGGCGAGGTTGTCGTAGAAGTTGAGGACGTCGATGGGCTTCGGGGCGATCCACGAGCGGTCCAAGCCATGCGAGTCGCACATGGGCATCATGGCAAGGATCCGGTCCCTCGCGGCGTTGTTGCAGAGCGGCACCACTTCCCGGGGAGTCCTGAACCACTCAGGGTGCGTCGGGTCGTACTTGAAGAGTTCCCGTACCATTCCGCGCAGCTCCAGAGTGGTGAAGTTAAAATTGAGCCCGGGGCGCAGCCTCATGATGTCTGCCGGGCCGCCGTACTCCCAGGCCGGCCTCTTCCGGTCTTGGAGAGGGGCGATGCGCCGGCGGAGGAAATCTGCGCCCACCTCGGCAACTGACAGCCGGGCCATCCGAAGACGAAGAATCCGGACGAGGGCGATGTCGAGCTTGATGTCGTCGGAGTCTAGATCACTCCAATCCCTGCCGCGCACGATGGGCATTGTGCGCGGCGCGGTGAAGGCTTGCGGCTGGTCTTCTACGATCCAGCACCACTCCGCTCGCCATTCCTCCCACTTGCCGCGGAGCTCCCCCGGCAAGTACGCCCCTTTCTTATTAAGACGGAAAACCCAAGAAATTCCTCCGGAGAGGGGGGCATCGGCCTCAGCTCTAGGAGTGAAGAAGTGTCTAAAGAGGGCTACATTGGGGTGGACTCCTATGAAGTTTTCGCACATATGTGCGAAAACAGCCATGGTGAGAATGGCGTTGGGGGTGAAGTCAAGCAGATGGAAGCCATATGTGTTCATGACATCACAGAAGAAGTTCGAAAAAGGAGGACAGAGACCACAATGGAAAAAGGCAGCAAAGAAGTGATACCCGCCGGGATAGCTGTCCTTGGCGGCGGCCGGGTATGCTCGCGTGCGGGGATGCGCATCGGTTCCCTTGGACCAGAACAAGTAATACTTGTTCCAGAGCTCCTGCACGCCGAGCTTCGGCGGGAAGACGACGTGCCGCTTCCGGTAAGCGATGAGCTTGGCCGCTTGCTCCGATTTCTCCTTCTTGGATTTCTCCGCCTTCGCCTTGTCGGTCTTTGGGGCCATGGCGGACGCGGCGGAAGGAAGGGGACGAAGAGCTCGGCGGCGGCGGAGGTGTGGAGGCGGAGCGCAAGAAGGAATCTTTTGCAGGTGGAAGACGACGTAATGAGAGCGCAAGGAGGGGAACCACGCCCGCTACCTCTGCTTTTATGGGGGAGTGGGGGGCGTTTCGCCCTTTCCATTAAGAGATCGTGGGCACGTCCCATCCCACGGCGCCGCAATCGACGCGTGCCGTTACCGTGGGGTGCGGCGGATATGGAAGTGGATTCGGCGCGCCGCGGGCCACGGGTGCCCGTGCACTGTTTTGGGCCTGGCCCAACAGCGCTCGGCACCGTGTGTGGCCCAGGCCCGGGGGCTCCTGTCGGTGTACTAAGGTAGGGGTACCCCAGTACCCCAACTTGTGCACGGGCAGTTGCAGCTTCCCGCGGCAAGGTTTACTGCGTGCTCGCCGGAGACCTTCCAGCCCCCTATTAAACCATTCAAAAACAAAGTATACAAGACATGAGATCGAGACCCCGGCAAGAGGAGCTTGCCGGGAAGGCCGTACCAGGCTCAAGACTGTTCCACTAACACAAGACCCTGGCAAGAGGAGCTTGCCAGGAAGACTAGAAGACATCGCCTCGGCGCTATGCGCGCCCCGGCAAGGGGCCCGGGGAGCGGCAAGTTCCCGGGCCCGGCAAGATCAAGGCCCCGGCAAGGTACTTGCCGGGAAGGCTGCGCTGTGTGCCCGCGCTCCAGCTCATCGGCCCACACGTCGCCCTGGGGCCTATCCAGGGACGCGTGGCGGATGGCTGTGCAGCCTGGGGGACACGGTGGCACTCCACGGCGATGAATCCGTCGCCGTGGCGGACGGAGACGCTAAGGCGGGAGCTTTTGGGGTCGACGGCGACGGGCATTAAATGCCCTTGTCCCCCACTGTTAAAGTAGGTATAGACCACTGTTCTGTACTGTAGCTCCACTGTTCCCGCACTGTTACAACTACCACCTCTTTTACATTTTTACCCCTTTCTCCTACGTTGACACCTGTCGGTGACCCCTTGTACTATAAAAGGAGGCCCATGCACAACGTGGAGGGGGTTCGGAACTTTGATCACTCTCACGCACGGTGTAGCTGCTTCTTCAAGCTCCCGGGCACCCAACTCAATACACAACCAAGCAGGAGTAGGGTTTTACGCATCCGTGCGGCCCGAACCTGGGTAAAACTGCCCGCGTGTTTGCTTCGATCTGCTCTTTGTGCTCCCTCCGCCCTCGTACCGCACAGACAAGGGGCTCCGGTCCCATAGGTGTTCGCGACGGACAGTTTCCCCCGACAATGCAGAATCATTTCGGTCTACTTGACACGGACATGATGCCTATATTCATGATCATTGCCTTAGATATCATCATAACTTTGCGCTTTTCTATCAATTGCTCGGCAGTAATTTGTTCACCCACCGTAGTAATTTCTATCTTGAGAGAAGCCTCTAGTGAAACCTATGGCCCCGGGGTCTATTTTCCATCATATAATTTTTCGATCTACAATTTTAGTTTCCGATTTACTTTCTTTGCAATCTTTTACTTTTCGTTCCATAAACCAAAAATACCAAAAATATTACTTTACCATTTATCCATCTTTATCCGATCTCACGTTGCAAATAACCGTGAAGGGATTAACAACCCCTTTATCGCGTTGGGTGCAAGGTTGGTGTTTGTTTGTGCAGGTATTTGGTGGCTTGTTGCGTTGTCTCCTACTGGATTGATACCTTGGTTCTCAAAAGCTGAGGGGAATACTTACTCTACTTTGCTGCATCACCCTTTCCTCTTCAAGGGAAATACTAACGCAAGCTCAAGAGGTAGCAGGAATAATTTCTGGCGTCGTTGCCGGGGAGATCTATGCCAAGCCAAGACATACCAAGTACCGATCATAAACTCTCATCCCTCGCATTACATTATTCTCCATTCGCCTCTCGTTTTCCTCTCCCCCAGTTCTAAAACGATTTTTGAAAAGATTCTCCTTTTCTTCGCCCCTTTTCCGTTCGTCTTCTTCTTTGTTTGGCTTTTGTGTGCTTATCTCATTTCTATGGCTAGTCCTCCTATCCTTGTTAGCACTCCCGATAATGAGGTTCTCAATTTTAAACTAAGGTAAGGAAAGAATTTAAAATATGCGTGGTATAGAATTTGCAATGCTCAAAATAGATCTACTCGAAAGCAATCTACTTCCGTTCTTCTTCGCAATTTTTACGTAGGCGTTACTCCTTGGAATAGATATGTTCTAGATACCATTAATTGGGGAAATTTCTTGGGGAGCCATACTTTTGATTCTTACAATTCCATGATAGATTTGCTAGGCCCACCACCTCTTTTGGTTAATGGAACCGTTTTAACGTTGGAACATGTAATGCAAAGATGGGATATTATTGAAAACAAGATTGCTACCGTAGAGTTGATTGAAAATTTGGATAAAAAGATTCATAAGCAGATTACTCAATATGGATCTAAGGTAGGAGTTACTTTAAATAATCTTAGGGAAAATGAACCAATAGTTAATGAAAGGATAGATCAAGATTCTATTAGAATTGGCAAGCTAGAAGATATTATTACCAACTTGGGTTCCGCTTTTTCCTCCGTTAAAACTACTCAAAATCTTCCTCCTACTAAGATTGACAAGTTTACTTATGTTTCTAAGAATAAGGGTGAATCTTCTAGTAAAGACAATGAAGATCTAAAATCAATTAGTATCCACCCCAATTTTTCCGATATTATTAAGGAACCTATTGTCACGAATGAATCTTTTGATTTCTTACCGAGGAGTTTGATCATTTATAAAACCAAATATTCTCCTAAAATTCATAAGGGTGTGATTAAAGATTTGCATGCCAAAGATGATAATACTTAGATCTATTCACATTTTTATGCCAATCTAGGGGCGTTAAACAACAGCGCTTGTTGGGAGGCAACCCAATTTTATTTCTGTTCTTGCTTTTTAGGTTCTGTTTTGCAATAAATATTTCATCTAGTCTCTGGTTAGATGTGGTTTTGTGTTTTAATTAGTGTTTGTGCCAAGTAAGACCTTTGGGCTAGCCTACGGTGATAGTAAATTTGATCTTGCTGAAAAGCAGAAACTTATGCGCTCACGAAAATAATTCTCATTTTTATCTGGAGAGTGCTTTTTAGTTGATTCTTTTTGCACATGACTAATATACTGAAGGAAATATGCCCTAGAGGCAATAATAAAGATGTTATTTGTATTTCCTTATATCATGATAAATGTTTATTATTCATGCTAGAATTGTATTAACTGGAAACTTAGTACATGTGTGAATACATAGACAAAATAGAGTGTCCCTAGTATGCCTCTACTAGACTAGCTCATTTATCAAAGATGGTTATGTTTCCTAGCCATAGACATGAGTTGTCATTTGATCAACGGAATCACATCATTAGGAGAATGATGTGATGGACAAGACCCATCCATTATCTTAGCAACTTGATCGTTTAGTTTTACTGCTATTGCTTTCTTCATAACTTATACATGTTCCTATGACTATGAGATTATGCAACTCCCGAATACCGGAGGAACACCTTGTGTGCTATTGATGTCTACTACACGCTTATATTCCTATAGACAGTGTTGGGCCTCCAAGAGCAGAGGTTTGTAGGACAGCAGCAAATTTCCCTTAAGTGAGTAACCCAAGGTTTATCGAACTCAGGGAAGTGGAGGTTGAACGTACCCCTTTCAAGCAACCCTGCAATCAAGATATAAGAAGTCTCTTGTGTCCCCAACACACCTAATACACTTGTCAGATGTATAGGTGCACTAGTTCGGCGAAGAGATGTTAAATGGCAAGTGATATGGATGGCAAAAGATGTATTTGTTAATCTGAAATAAAAATGGCAGCAAGCAAACATGTAACAAAACTGAAAGTAAACGGTGTTCAATTGATGAAAACAAGGCCTAGGGATCATACTTTCACTAGTGGCAACTCCCAACAACATTGACATAGTCTAATCACATGATATTTCCCATAAAACATGCAATGAAGACGCACTCGGAGGTCATTCCTTTGTGGTCAAGAGAGGACGAGAATTATGTAGGGCTACAAAAGCACACCTCAAAGTTCGTAGTTCTCAATCTATGGATTTTCCAATGTCACCGCGGCCATCCAAAGAGAGTACCACAATCACCACAACATATCTCCAGGATAGTCAAAGACAAGCACCAAGAGACTCTCAATCTTCAATCAACACATAAAAGAGGAAATTACTCATGAAAATATTCTTCTAATCCATGTCCAATAGACCGCTGTCACCTTGGTCTCGGGGATTATACTAGATAAAGACAAGTGAGTACATCAATTCAATACATAGAGGAAGGGGAAATATCATGGGATCACCCTAGATTAACATAGCCTATGATCACAACGAAGATCACATCATGGGAGAGAGAGATAACCACATAGCTACACGTACAAGCCCTCAGCCCCGGAGAAGACTACTCACACATGGCCATGGTGAGCAAGAGATTGATGGTGGTGTTGATGGAGAGGTGCAGCCCGGAGAGGAGGAGGCGGCCGGCGGCAGCCGTGGCGGCGGCGGCAGCCCTCCGGGGCGGCGGCGGCCCTAGGGGCAGCGGCTCCTTGGCCCCCCTTCTTCCTTGTGGATGGTGCTGGTCCTCCCCTCCAAGATGGCGGCTTGGGAGGAGGAAAATTCGTGGCCCTTGGTGACCTAGGTTTCCTCTCTTTATATAGACTCTCGGATTCCCGTCATCAGATTTTGGGCTTCAGTAAAACGGGCTTTTCTCGGCCGTCCGGACTCCGATTTGGACGAATTTTATATCCAGAAGCATACTCTCGAAATTCCCCATAACTTTCGCAACTAGAATTTTTCCGTTTGACGTCGTCTTCGGGCCGGAACGTGACCATCTTCTAAAAACGTTCTCAGACAGATTTCAGGAAAGTCAGAGTCCTACTCCAATACGACTCCTTTTTCGTTTTTGTCAATTTCCAAGTAATTCCTACACAATAAAGTGTAAAACAAGAACATTGTGCACTTTTGCAACCATTAGTAGGTTAGTCCAATAAATGCCTAAAAAGATAGAAAACTTTGATATAAACATGAGACAATGATGCAAAACAAGCATGTCACAAGCAAAAATTATGGATACGTTTGGGACGTATCAGCTATCAAACGTCACAACGTAACTGGGTGATTATAAATATGCTCTACAGGTGTCTCCGAAGGTGTTTGTGGTGTTGGCATAGATCGAGAATAGGATTTGTCACTCCGAGTGTCGGAGAGGTATCTCTGGGCCCTCTCGGTAATACACATCATAATAAGCCTTGCAAGCAAATGACTAATGAATTAGTCACGAGATGATGTATAACGTAACGTGTAAAGAGACTTGCCGGTAACGTGATTAACTAGGCATGGTGATACCGACGATCGAATCTCGGGCAAGTAGCATACCGATGACAAAGGGAACAACGTATGTTGTTATGCGCTTTGACCGATAAAGATTTTCGTAGAATATGTAGGAACCAATATGAGCATCCAGGTTCCGCTATTGGTTATTGACCGGAGATGAGTCTCGATGATGTCTACATAGTTCTCGAACTCGTAGGGTCCGCACGCTTAACGTTTGATGACGATCGGTATTAAGAGTTCATCTGTTTTGATGTACCAAAGGTAGTTCGGAGTCCCGGATGTGATCACGGACATGACGAGGAGTCTCGGAATGTCCGAGAAATAAAGATCGATATATTGGAAGCCTATATATGGACATCGGAATGGTTCCGGATGAGTTCGGGCATTTACCGAAGTACCGGGGGGCTACCGGAACCCCCCGGGGAGTTGATGGGCCTTAATGGGCCATAGTGGAAAGGAGGAGGAGGCGTGCCCCCCACAAGCCCAATCCGAATTGGGAGGGGGGGTCGGTCCCCCTTTCCTTCTTGTCCCTCTCCTCCTTCCTTCCTCTCCTACTCTGACTAGGAAAGGGGGGAATACTACTCCCGGTGGGAGTAGGACTCACCTAGGGTGCGCCATAGAGAGGGCCGGCCCCTCCCCTCCTCCACTCCTTTATATACGTGGGGAGGGGGCACCTCTTAGACACACAAGTTGATTCTAGCCGTGTGCGGTGCCCCTCCCACAGTTACACACCTCGGTCATATCGTTGCAGTGCTTAGGCAAAGCCCTACGCTCGTAGCTTCATCATCACCGTCACCACGCCATCGTGCTGACGAAACTCTCCCGTGAAGCTCAACTGGATTAAGAGCTCGTGGGACGTCATCAAGCTGAACGTGTGCTGAACGCGGAGGTGCCATACGTTCGGTGCTAGGATCGGTTGGATCGCGAAGACGTTCGACTACATCAACCGCGTCACTAGACGCTTCCGCTCTCGGTCTACGAGGGTACGTAAACACACTCTCCCCTCTCGTTGCTATGCTTCTAGTAGATAGATCTCGCGTGATCGTAGGATTTTTTTTTGAAATACTATGTTCCCCAACAGTGGCATCATGAGCCAGGTCTATGTGTAGATAATATGCACGAGTAGAACACAATGAGTTGTGGGCGATAATAGTCATACTGCTTACCGGCATGTCATACTTTGATTAGGCAGTATTGTTGGATGAAGCGGCCCGGACCGACATTATGCGTACGCTTACGCGAGACTGGTTCTACCGACGTGCTTCGCACACAGGTGGCTGGAGGGTGTCAGTTTCTCCAACTTTAGTTGAATCGAGTGTGGCTACGCCCGGTCCTTGTGAAGGTTAAAACATCACATACTTGACGAAAAATCGTTGTGCTTTTTGTATGCGTAGGTAAGAACGGTTCTTGCTAAGCCCGTAGCAGCCACGTAAAACTTGCAACAACAAAGTAGAGGACGTCTAATTTTTTTTTGCAGGGCATGTTGTGATGTGATATGGTCAAGACATGATGAGTTATACGTTATTGTATAAGATGGTCATGTTTTGTAAAGTTGCCGGTAATTGGCAGGAGCCTTATGGTTGTCTCTTTATTGTATGAATTGTGAAGGCCATGTAATTGCTTTACTTTATCACTATGAGTTAGCGATAGTAGTAGTATCAATAGTTGGCGAGATGACCACGACGCTACGATGAAGATCATGGTGTCAAGCCGGTGACGATGGAGATCACGACGATGCTTTGGAGATGGAGATCAAAAAGCACAAGATGATGATGGCCATATCATGTCACATATTTTGATTGCATGTGATATTTATCTTTTTATGCTTCTTATTTTGCTTAGAACGGCGGTAGCATTATAAGATGATCGCTTACAAAAATTTCAAGGTACAAGTGTTCTCCCTGAGTATGTGCTACTTCTCGAGCTTGCGTTGTATTCCCTCGAAGAGGAAAGGGAGATGCATCACATTAGCGTAAGTATTTCCCTCAGTTTTTGAGAACCAAGGTATCAATCCAGTAGGAGACCACGCGCGAGTCCCTCGCACCTGCACAAACAAATAAGAACTTCGCAGCCAACGCGATAAGGGGTTGTCAATCCCTTTACGGTCACTTACGAAAGTGAGATCTGATAGAGATGATAGTTTGATATTTTTGGTATTTTTGGTTATAAGAACAGAAAGTAAAAGAGGAAAAAGCAAAGTAGGTGTAGATTGATATGTTGAGAATAGACCCGGGGGCCATAGTGTTCTCTAGTGGCTTCTCTCATGATAGCGATATTCTACGGCGGGTAAACAAATTACTGTCGAGCAATTGATAGAAAAGCAAATAATAATGAGACTATCTAGGCATGATCATTATATATAGGCATCACGTACGAGACAAGTAGACCGAAACGATTCTGCATCTACTACTATTACTCCACACATCCGCTATCCAGCATGCATCTAGTGTATTGAGTTCATAAGAACAGAGTAACACCTTAAGCAAGATGACATGATGTAGAGGGATAAACTCAAGAAATATGATATAAACCCCATCTTTTTATCCTCGACGGCAACAATACAATACGTGCCTTGCTGCCCCTACAATCACTGGGAAAGGACACCGCAAGATTGAACCCAAAGCCAAGCACTTCTCCCATTGCAAGAACTATAGATCTAGTAGGCCAAACCAAACCAATAATTCGAAGAGACTTGCAAGGATATTATAATCATACATAAAAAGTTCAAAGAAGAACCAAATATTTCTCATAGATAATCTTGATCATAAACCCACAATTCATCGGATCTCGACAAACACACCGCAAAAAGAGATTACATTGAATAGATCTCCTCGATGACCGAGGAGAACTTTGTATTGAGATCCAAAGAGAGAGAAGAAGCCATCTAGATACTAGCTATGGACCCGAAGGTCTGTGGTAAACTACTCACAACTCATGGTGAGGCGATGATGATGATGTAGAAGCACTCTGTGGAAGACCCCCCCCTCCGGCGGAGCTCCGGAACATGCCCCAAGATGGGATCTCACAGGAACAGAAGGTTACGGCAGTGGAACTAGGGTTTTCTCTGTTGTTCTGATGGTTTCGGGGTACGTATGCATATATAGGAGGAAGGAGGTGTTGGAAATATGCCCTAGAGGAAATAACAAAATGGTTATTATTATATTTCCTTGTTCATGATAATTGTCTGTTATTCATGCTTGAATTGTATTATCCGGAAACAGTGATACATGTGTGAATACATAGACCACAACGTGTCCATGGTAAACCTCTAGCTACTAGATCGTTGATCAACAGATGGTCACGGTTTCCTGACCATGGACATTGGATGTCATTGATAACGGGATCACATCATTAGGAGAATGATGTGATGGACAAGACCCAATCCTAAGCCTAGCACAAGATCGTGTAGTTCGTAATGCTAAAGCTTTTCCAATGTCAAGTATATTTTCCTTAGACCATGAGGTTGTGCAACTCCCGGATACCGTAGGAATACTTTGGGTGTGCCAAACGTCACAACGTAACTGGGTGGCTATAAAGGTACACTACGGGTATCTCCGAAAGCATATGTTGGGTTGGCACGAATCGAGACCGGGATTTGTCACTCCGTATGACGGAGAGGTATCTCTGGGTCCACTCGGTAAGACATCATTATAATGAGCTCAATGTGACTAAGGTGTTGGTCACGGGATGATGTATTACAGAACGAGTAAAGAGACTTGCCATGACGAGATTGAACAAGGTATCGGTATACCGACGATCGAATCTCAGGCAAGTACCATACCGATAGACAAAGGGAATTGTATACGGGATTGATTGAATCCTTGACATTGTGGTTCATCCGATGAGATCATCGAGGGACATGTAGGAACCAACATGGGTATCCAGATCCCGCTGTTGCTTATTGACCGGAGAGTCGTCTCGGTCATGTCTACGTGTCTCCCGAACCCGCATGGTCTACACACTTAGGGTTCGGTGACGCTAGGGTTGTAGAGATATATGCATGCGGTAACCCGAATGTTGTTCGGAGTCCCGGATGAGATCCTGGATGTCACAAGGAGTTCTGGAATGGTCCGGAGGTAGAGATTTATATATAGGAAGTCCAGTTTCGGCCATTGGGAGAGTTTCGGGGGTCACCGGTATTGTACCGGGACCACCGGAAGGGTCCCGAGGGTCCACCGGGTGGGGCCACCTATCCCGGAGGGCCCCATGGGCTGAAAGGGGAAGGGAACCAGCCCATAGTGGGCTGGTGCGCCCCCCTTGGACCTTCCCCCTGCGCCTAGGGTTGGAAACCCCAGGGGTGGGGGGCGCCCCACATGACTTGGGGGGCAAGTCCCCCCCTAGGCCGCTGCCCCCCTTGAGATGGGATCTCTAGGGCCGGCGCACCCCCCTAGGCCCCCTATATATAGTGGGGGGAGGGAGGGCAGCCGCACCCTATGCCCTGGCGCCTCCCTCTCCCTCCCGTGACACCCCTTCCTGCTCAAGTGCTGCTTGGAGAAGCCCTGCTGGAATACCGCTGCATCCACCACCACACCGTCGTGCTGCTGGATCTCCATCAACCTCTCCTCCCCCTTGCTAGATCAAGAAGGAGGAGACATCGCTGCTCCGTACGTGTGTTGAACGTAGAGGTGGCGTCCGTTCGGCACTAGGATCATCGGTGATTTGGATCACGACGAGTACGACTCCATCATCCACGTTCTCTTTGAACGCTTCCGCTCGCGATCTACAAGGGTATGTAGACGCACTCCCCTCTCCCTCGTTGCTAGATGACTCCATAGATTGATCTTGGTGAAGCGTATAATTTTTTTGATTTCTGCTACGTTCCCCAACAGTGGTATCAGAGCTAGGTCTATGCGTAGTATCTTGCACGAGTAGAACTCAAAGCAGTTGTGGGTGTAGATTTGTTCAATTATCTTACCGCTACTAGTCTTATCTTGATTCGGCGGCATCGTGGGAAGAAGCGGCCCGGACCGACCTTACACGTACGCTTACGTGAGACAGGTTCCACCGACTGACATGCACTAGTTGCATAAGGTGGCTAGCGGGTGACAGTCTCTCCTACTTTAGTCGGATCCGATTTGATGAAAAGGGTCCTTATGAAGGGTAAATAGAAATTGGCATATCACGTTGTGGTTTTGGCGTAGGTAAGAAACGTTCTTGCTAGAAACCTATAGCAGCCACGTAAAACTTGCAACAACAATTAGAAGACGTCTAACTTGTTCTTGCAGCATGTGCCGTGTGATGTGATATGGCCAAAAGGATGTGATGAATGATATATGTCATGTATGAGATTGATCATGTTCATGTAATAGGAATCACGACTTGCATGTCGATGAGTATGACAACCGGCAGGAGCCATAGGAGTTGTCTTATTTTATTGTATGACCTGTGTGTCATTGAATAAACGCCATGTAATTACTTTACTTTATTGCTAACCGTTAGCCACAGTAGTAGAAGTAATGTTTGGCAAGACAACTTCATGAAGACACGATGATGGAGATCATGATGATGGAGATCATGGTGTCATGCCGGTGACGATGATGATCATGGAGCCCCGAAGATGAAGATCAAAGGAGCTAAATGATATTGGCCATATCATGTCACTATTTGATTGCATGTGATGTTTATCATGTTTTTACATCTTATTTGCTTAGAGCGACGGTAATAAATAAGATGATCTCTCACTAAAATTTCAAGAATTGTGTTCCCCCTAACTGTGCACCTTTGCTAAGGTTTGTTCTTCCGAAGCACCACGTGACGATCGGGTGTGATAGGCTCTAACGTTTGCATACAACAGGTGTAAACCAGATTTACACACGCAATACACTTAGGGTTCACTTGACGAGCCTAGCATGTACAGACATGGCCTCGGAACACGGAAGACCGAAAGGTCAAACATGAGTCGTATAGAAGATACGATCAACATGAAGATGTTCACCGTTGATGACTATTCCGTCTCACGTGATGATCGGACACGGCCTAGTCGATTCGGATCATGTATCACTTAGATGACTAGAGAGATGTCTATCTGAGTGGGAGTTCATTGAATTGTTTAGATGAACTTAATTGTCATGAACATAGTCTAAAATCTTTACAATATGTCTTGTAGATCCAATGGCCCACGCTCATGTTACCCTCAACTTCAACGCGTTCCTAGAGAAATCCAAGATGAAAGACAATGGTAGCAACTATACGGATTGGGTCCGTAACCTGAGGATCATCCTCATAGCTGCCAAGAAAACATATGTCCTTGAAGCACCGCTAGGTGACGCTCCCGCCCCGGCAAACCAAGACGTTATGAATGCTTGGCAGTCGTGTTGTGATGATTACTCCCTGGTTCAGTGCGGCATGCTTTACAGCTTAGAATCGGGGCTCCAAAAGCGTTTTGAGCACCACAGAGCATATGAGATGTTCCAAGAGCTGAAAATGGTTTTCCAAGCTCATGCCCGAGTCGAGAGATATGACGTCTCCGACGCATTCTACAGTTGTAAGATGGAGGAGAATAGTTCTGTCAGCGAGCACATACTCAAATTGTCTAGGTTGCACAATCGCTTGTCTCAGTTGGGAATTAATCTCCCAGACGAAGCAGTCGTTGACAGAATCCTCCAGTCGCTCCCACCTAGCTACAAGAGCTTCGTGATGAACTTCAATATGCAAGGGATGGAGAAGTCCATTCCCGAGGTGTATTCAATGCTGAAGTCAGCGGAGGTGGAGATCAAGAAAGAGCATCAAGTGTTGATGGTGAATAAAACCACTAAGTTCAAGAAAGGAAAGGGTAAGAAGAAATTCAAGAAGGACGACAAAGGAGTTGCCGCGCCCGGTAAGCCAGTTGCCGGGAAGAAGCCAAAGCATGGACCCAAGCCTGAAACTGAGTGCTTTTATTGCAAGGGAACGGGTCACTGGAAGCGGAACTGCCCCAAATACTTAGTAGATAAGAAGGCCGACAACGTCAAAGGTATATGTGATATACATGTTATTGATGTGTACCTTACCAGCGCTCGTAGTAACTCCTGGGTATTTGATACAGGTGCAGTTGCTCACATTTGTAACTCAAAGCAGGAGCTGCGGAATAAGCGGAGACTGGCGAAGGACGAGGTGACGATGCGCATCGGGAATGGTTCCAAGGTCGATGCGATCACCGTCGGCACGCTACCTCTACATCTACCCTCGGGATTAGTTTTAAACCTTAATAATTGTTATTTAGTACCAGCCTTGAGCATGAACATTGTATCTGGATCTCGTTTAATGCGAGATGGCTACTCATTTAAATTCGAGAATAATGGTTGTTCTATTTATATGAGAGAAATGTTTTATGGTCATGCCCCGCTGGTCAATGGTTTATTCTTAATGAATCTCGAACGTGATGTTACACATATTCATAGTGTGAATGCCAAAAGATGTAAGGTTGATAATGATAGTCCCACATACTTGTGGCATTGCCGCCTTGGTCATATTGGTGTCAAACGTATGAAGAAGCTCCATGCAGATGGACTTTTGGGGTCTCTTGATTATGAATCATTTGACACGTGCGAACCATGCCTTTTGGGCAAGATGACCAAGACTCCGTTCTCCGGAACAATGGGGCGAGCGACCAACTTATTGGAAATCATACATACCGATGTGTGCGGCCCAATGAGTGTTGAAGCTCGCGGAGGCTATCGTTATGTTCTCACCCTCACAGACTGTAAGGGCATATTTCTCCCTAAGTAGTTTTGGTGATTGATGAAAATGCATTTGCGGACTAATCGTGTGCTCTAAGCTCCTACAGGTATATCTCACTTAGGCACAGGACGATTGCTTGCCCCTCGGATTCGATGGAAGACAGTGTTTCCTTTTTGCTCCCTGTCGGTGGCTTTGAGTAATAGGAAAGCCGTACTATTAAGAGGGGGTCCATTTTGGAAAGGTTTGGGTGGAATCAACACGTACACATCTTACTCTCACACCACATTTCCCTTGCTTCTCTGGAGTTCCAACCGTTTCTTATCGTATATGCAAACCATGGCTTCTTAACTAAAACATCTGCCTGGCAAGCGGTAGTACCGCTCCATAAGCGGTAGTACCGCACAGCCACACGGTAGTACCGCCTGAAGACACGGTAGTACCGCACCAGCGGTAGTACCACGGCTCCAAAACGGTAGTACCGTGTATCTGGCCCGGCACTGCACCAAGTGCGGAAGTAGGTGCGGAAGTAATTTTTTACTTCCGCATCCTACGCGGTAGTACCGCTTGCTCCAAGCGGTAGTACCGCGTCGTGTTTTGCTACTACCGTATTTCTGCGGATGTAGCCACATATGTAATTTATTTCATCTGTGGTTGTCCTCGGCATGCTTGTTCTTGCCTAGCGGTAGTACCACACCCAGAACGGTAGTACCGCTCACCAAGCGGTAGTACCGCAACTTACGTGCGGTACTACCGCTCTCTGCGGGCAGAAAACGTGAATAACGGTTGGATTTGCTCTCCCACTATATATAGGGGGTCTTCTTCCCCAAGAAGACTTACCTCTTCCCCCACATACTCCATTGTTGCTCCAAAGCTCCATTTTCGCCCGATCTCTCTCCCTAGCCAATCAAACTTGTTGATTTGCTTGGGATTGCTTGAGAAGGCATCGATCTACACTTCCACCAAGAGATATTTGATTCCCCCCACTAATCCCTAGCGGATCTTGTTACTCTTGGGTGTTTGAGCACCCTAGACGGTTGAGGTCACCTCGAAGCCATATTCCATTGTGGTGAAGCTTCGTGGTTTCGTTGGGAGCCTCCAATTTAGTTGCGGAGATAGCCCCAACTGTAATGCCCAGGATGGAGTTATACCTCCTACGTGTCGAGGCACGACTTAAAGGCATAAGTCCATCCTAGAATGATCTCAAGTTTGGTAATCTTTGCACAACTCATGTAAAAGGGGGATAGTAAACTGAAAATAGTTGGCTTACAATCGCCACGTCACAGAATAACAGTACAAGTCTCAAACATCATACATTAAGATCACTACAACCCTCTAAGGGCAAAAGCCAAATGTCAAAGTACCAAACTCAGATAAAACAACCACAGGCGGATCGAATCCTAGTAAGAGACTCCACTACTGATCGTCCGGGTAGCGCACGTAGTAACGACTACGCTCCTCGTCGTACTCCCAACCCAGCTCGGTGCCATCACCTGGATAGCTCACAGCTGGACCTGCATCTGGTGTGTGAAGTAACTGTGAGCCACAGAGGACTCAGCAATCCCGTTCCCGGGTAACAGAACTATTTAAGCCTTTAGGTGAGGGAAAGGCTGAAGAAAGAACAAGTCTGCAGCAGCAACTAGCATCTAGCTTACGCAAGTGAGAGCGAGAAGAGAAGGCATCGGCGAGAAGTGATCACGAAGTGATCCTAGCTACAAGCTCACAAGCATAACCCCTCCGTGTTCAACTCCCGAATCCCGATTCGGAAATTGACAGTCACGGAACACACGCTGGTAGTGTATTAGTATCATTGTGTCAAGTTATCTACAACCGGAATTAACAAGCTCCCATCTGCCACATAACCGCGGGCACGGCTTTCGAAAGTTCAAACCCTGCAGGGGTGTTCCAACTTGACCCATTACAAGCCCACGATCCGCGGAGTCGCAACTCCAAAGTGGGAAGACCCGAGTATCCTCGGAATCCCGTGCTCAAGATATACCGAGCAAAGGTAAGGCCAATCCAGCAAATCCTCCCGGCGTGTCGACACCCTGATCGTAGCCGCGCGTATCTAGGTCTCAGGACACGACCGGATGGGCGATCCCACGGGTTTTTACCAAACCTTGAGTTTCCTCGAGGTGGCCCCGCGTAACCCCCGTTTCGGACCAACACTCATGTGGAGCACTGGCCCGGGGTTGTTGATTAAGAAAAGGGTTTATAACTCCCTATGCAAGTTTAGTTTGTTATTAGGCAAATAGTACCAATGTTGGGATTTGCTGGAAAAGACTTAGCACTTAGCGGTTTATCGAGGGGGTCCCATACACCCCAACCATGTTAGGAACGCATAATCAAGGAACATAAAACCGGCTTATACGGATCCTAACGGCATGAGTGGAACAAATCACCAAGCAAAGGCTTAGCCTTCCACCCTTGCCAATATATAGGTGATTTCAATTAAAGCATTTATATAGTGTGATATAACCCAACCAAACTTCAACATGGAGCAAGCATCTTCACTTCACCTGCAACTAGCAACGCTATAAGAAGGGCTGAGCGAAGCGTACTTAGCCAAGCAACGGTTTGCATAGGTAGGGTGGTTAAACATGACAAGTGGTTACAAGTAGGAGGCTGACAAGAAGAACATGGGCATCGAGGCAAAACTATAGATCGAGACTACTAGCAATAGGCAAAGATAGTAATGTTATCGGGGTTCGGTCATCTTGCCTGAAGAGAAGACGTTCGGATCGAAAGAAGGGTCCTCGTGCTCAAACTCGTTGGAAACCTCGTGCTCAACCTCGTTGGAAAACTCGTGCTCAACTTCCGGCTCTAAACACAACAAACACACCAAGCACCAATCAACAAAATGCAATGCGCACTCGAAAAACATGAATGCATGATGGATGCACTAGGGATGCACATGGAGCACGTAAAACATCACTCAAGCAAAACACCTCAAAACAAGATAACAACCTGATATTATTAATCTACACAGAAAATCACCCAAGTTTGATATAAGATTCGCTGAAATCGGAGTTACGGGCTAAAAGTTATGCCCGAAACAAGATTTGAGCGAAAACTGAAAATTACAGCAACATAGCCTCTTTGGAGCTCAAAATAATTAATCTACAGCACCCAAAAAGCATGGCAAAGGACTTGAACACAAACTAGATATATAGTACAGCAACTAGGTCCAAAGTGCACCCCCAACGGAGTCACGGATCAAAAGCAATGATCTTGGACATATTGAACTTTGAAATAAAATTCTGGCAGCAGAATTTTATTGAAAGTTTGGAGCAAAAGATAAACATGCTACAGCCACTCAAATGGACATGTGAGGACATGGATGGAAAGACAACAATATATACTTCAAGGAACAATCAAAATCCACCCCAAAACTATCATGCTTTGTCCTACAACATCACACGAACATGGCATCGGAACGTTACAGATTTCAGACTTAGTGAAATTTCACTAAGTCCTAAAACAGCAACATCATCATAGCATCAAAAAGAGCATGTTTAAGACACCTCGAAACTAAACATGGCAAAGGGTAAGCACCTCATCAAAATACATATGACGGTGATCCCGAAACACACAAGCATGCATCATTGTGGTGAACACAACGATTGCAACGAGCTCAACAAGATGGCATTTCATAACAAGTGAAAACACAACATATGAACATGGCATCTTGCAACGATGATAGCAAGGAAACAAAAAATCTACCATGCAACCTATCACACCCAACACGTAGTTCGTGGCAAGACGAACACGTGGACATGTCATTTGCATCGTTTGGACAAACGAGCTAGAAGATATCACAAGTCAAAGGTGGCATGAAAATAACACATAACAGCAGTTTATATCATCATGCACTCTTGTAACAGCAAAACAAGTGTCAAGATGACATCTAACATGCATGACTACAACAGGTAAAACGTAGAGGACATCTCCACGAACATCTGGACATCTCACACGCACAAAACGGAGCAACAGGCACCAAGTTAGAGCAGTTCAAAGTTTGGATTTCAGATAAGCAGATCTGGGACTTAGGGAAAAAAAAGGTACCTCTCCAGATCGGATCTGGAGGAACAGTGCGGTGAACAGTACGGGCCGGCCGGATCTGGGCCCGGGACGGCTGGGCCCGCGGAGCGGCGAGCGCGCGGCCTTCGGTGCGGCGGCCCGTGGGAGGAGGAGCGGCGGGCCGCGGTGAGGGAAAGGGACTGGGCCGAAGCGGCGGTTGGCGCGGCTCGGGCCCACGGTGGCTGGCGACGGGAGACCCGCTGGAGGTGGGCCGGTGCGGCGCCGCTCCCCGGCGAGGCGACGGGCCCGCAGAAGTTGGGCCGCAGGGAGGCGACCGGTGCGGGAGCCCGCGGGAAGGCGGCGAAGTGGGGACCCTCCCCTGGGCTGGCGGCGGCGTACGGCCCAGCCCGAAGAGGCGAGCGGCGAACTGGGCCCCGACGCGGAGGGGAGGAAGCGGCGGTCGAAGCCCCGGCTCGGTCGTGCGGGCGTTGACCCGACGCTGGAGCGCTGCGGTCGCGGCGGCGGATCGGATCGATCCCAGGATCCTTCGGGATCCAGAACAGAGGATTGGATCTGAGATAAAAAGGAAAAAAAAAGAAAGAAAGTGGAGAAGGGGAAGAAGAAGGGGAAACCACAATAGACTAGGGGGCCTATATGTAGCAGTTTTAGACTAGGGTTTGGAGGCTAGGGGTGTTTAGGAGCCCTCCGATCGCGATCCGACGGATCCGATCGCGGGGGTCGATTTAAAAGGACCAGACGGAGATAAAAGAAAGCAGTAGGGGTATTTCCGGGACACGAAGTGAAGGCACATCGGACCCACACGGACAACGGAGGGAAAAGTCAACGGAGTCCAAACGAGACGAGATTTGAGAGGCGGGTTGCACACAACAAAACAACAACACACACAACAACCTCGCGGCACACCGGTAACGAAAAACGCCAGAACAACAAAGTAGGCCTACGGGACGTCACGGACACGTGAGGAAGCTCCGGAACACGAAACGGACAACGGGAAGAAACGCCACGATCCGGATGCAACCCACAACACAAATGCAAAGCAATGCACATGTCTACATGATATGAATGAATGCCACACACTCACACAACAAAACGACGAAAGCCCGAAAGACAAAGAACCCGAAATGGAAATAGATGAAGCCGGAGATATATTATATACCCAAAAGGGAAAGTATTACATCCGGGGCATTACAAACTCTCCTCTACTACAAAAAGATCTCGTCCCGAGATCTAGGACTGGAAAAAGGAAGGGTACTCGGAACGAAGATGATCTTCTCGTTCCCAGGTAGCTTCTCGGTCTGTGTGATGTGACCACTTGACTTTCAGAAACTTGATGGACTTGTTGCGAGTCTTGCGTTCGGTTTCTTCGAGAATTGCAACTGGATGCTCTCGGTAGGAAAGGTCTTGTTGAAGATCAATCTCCTCAAACGGAATCATTCGCTCAGGTGCCTTGAAGCATTTGCGAAGCTGAGACACATGGAAGACATCATGAACATTTGCAAAGTTGGAAGGGAGCTCGAGCTGATAGGCTAGATCGCCTCTTTTGCCAAGAATTTTGAAAGGCCCGACGTATCTAGGAGCAAGCTTTCCTTTGATACCGAACCTTTGGGTTCCTTTCATCGGAGACACTCGGAGATAGACATGATCACCGATGTCGAAAGCCAAATCACGATGCTTGCCGTCATAGTAGCTCTTCTGACGCGACTGAGCGGCCTTGAGATTCTCACGTATGACTTTGCACATTTCTTCGGCTTCAGAGATCAAATCATTGCCAAGAAGTTGGCGTTCACCTGTTTCAGACCAGTTGAGAGGGGTACGGCACTTTCTGCCATAGAGAATTTCAAACGGTGCTTTGCCTGCACTTGCTTGAAAGCTGTTGTTGTAAGAGAACTCGGCAAATGGAAGACAGTCTTCCCATTTCATGCCGAAGGAGATGACACAGGCTCTGAGCATATCTTCTAGGATCTGATTCACACGCTCGACTTGACCACTAGTCTGAGGGTGAAAGGCAGTGCTGAACCTGATCTTCGTGCCCATGGCTGACTGAAAGGAGTCCCAGAACCTTGATGTGAACAAGCTGCCACGGTCTGAGGATATCACTTGAGGAATGCCATGAAGGGACACAATTCTGGAAGTGTACAACTCTGCAAGTTGAGCTGCATTGATTGATTCTTTGACTGGAAGAAAGTGAGCGACTTTGGTAAGCTTGTCGATCACCACAAAGATAGCATCATTGCCTCGCTTGGATTTAGGAAAGCCCATGACGAAGTCCATTTCAATGTGGTCGAACTTCCACTCAGGAATAGGAAGAGGTTGGAGAAGACCGGCTGGACGTTGATGTTCTGCTTTCACTCTTCTGCATACATCACATTCATTCACGAATTGGGCAATCTCCCTTTTCATGCGTGTCCACCAGTAAGATTGCTTGAGGTCTTGATACATCTTGGAACTGCCAGGATGAATGGAAAGGAGAGAGTCATGAGCTTCTTCCATTATGAGCTTCCTGAGATCACCTTTGGGAACAACGAGTCTGTCCTCGAAGAACAAGGTATCTCTCTCATCAACACGGAAGCACTTATATTTTGGAGTGCCCTTTGCAATCCCATGTTTCACCTTCTTCACCATGGTATCACTGAGCTGGGCCTCACGGACTTGATCTTCCAAGGTAGGAGCAATTTGGAGATTTGCAAGAAAACCCTGCGGAACAACCTGAAGGTTGAGCTTCCTGAAAGCTTCACAAAGCTCAGGCTGGTGTGGCTTGATAAGAAGGCTGTTGCAATATGCCTTTCTGCTCAAAGCATCTGCAATCACATTCGCCTTGCGTGGAGTGTACTCAATGCTGGGGTTGTACTCTTGGATCATCTCGACCCAACGAGTCTGGCGGAGGTTCAGATGCGGCTGTGTGAAGATGTACTTCAAGCTCTTGTGATCAGTGAAGATGTCGACCTTTCTGCCCAACAACAGATGTCTCCACGTAATCAGAGCATGTACCACAGCTGCTAGCTCGAGATCATGTGTGGGATAGTTTTTCTCAGCTGGCTTTAGCTGACGTGAAGTGTATGCCACAATTCTCTTCTCTTGCATAAGCACACCACCAAGGCCTTGAAGAGAAGCGTCACAGAACACTTCATAGGGCTTGGATTCATCTGGAGGAATCAGAACTGGAGCTGAGACAAGCTTCTCTTTGAGGGTTTTGAAAGCCACTTCACACTCGGGAGACCAAAAGTATTTGACATTCTTCTGAAGGAGGTTGGAAAGAGGCTTGGCAATCTTGGAGAAGTTCTCCACAAACCTTCTGCAATAGCTGGCAAGACCCAGAAAACTGCGGAGCTGCTTGACGTTCTGAGGAGCTTCCCAGTTGACAATTGCTTCAACTTTCTCGGGATTAACCGCAATGCCGTCAGCTGAGATGATGTGGCCCAGGTACAAAACCTTATCGAGCCAAAACTCGCACTTTGAGAACTTGGCATAGAATTTATGCTCTCTGAGTCGATCAAGAACCAGACGCAAGTGCTTTTCGTGATCTTCTTCATTCTTCGAAAACACCAGAATATCATCCAGATACACAAGCACAAACTCGCCAGTATAGGGGTTGAAGATGTAATGCATCATCCTTGAAAAGGTAGGAGGAGCATTGGCGAGACCGAAGGACATGAAGGTATACTCGTATGAACCGTAGCTCGTTCTGAAGGCCGTCTTGGGAATGTCTTCCTCGCGAATGCGAATTTGATGATAGCCCATTCGGAGGTCAAGCTTAGAGAATACTTTAGCTCCTTTGAGCTGCTCAAAGAGTTCATTGATGTTGGGGAGCGGATACTTGTTCTTAATCGTCTTCTTGTTCAGTGGACGGTAGTCAACACAGAGACGCTCCGTGCCATCTTTCTTCTTGACAAATAAGACACCACAGCCCCACGGAGATGTACTCGGTCTGATGAGACCCATACGCTCCTGTTCATCCAACTGTTTCTTCAATTCCTTCAATTCATCTGAAGAGAGCTTGTATGGACGCCGGCAAACAGGTTCGGTGCCCGGCTCGAGTTCAATGACAAACTCCACCTGACGGTGTGGAGGCATGCCTGGAAGTTCTTCTGGAAAGACGTCTTGATATTCATTCACCACTGGAATTTGCTCTATGGCATTAATTTCACCCTTATCATTAAGAGAGAAAAGCCGAATAGTATTATCCCTGGAGGCGAAGATAATCACATCTTCATCAGAATGAGTCAACTTGACTTCCTTTTGAGCACAATCAATGTGAGCATCGTGCTGAGAAAGCCAATCCATTCCGAGAATGAGGTCGATGTCAGAATGACCAAGAACCACCGGAGAAGCCAAAAATCGATAATCACCCATGTGAATAGAAATATCCGGAGCAAATATCTTTGAATGCAATAGTTTGCCTGGAGAAACAACTGACAATTCTCTTGGCAAACTTCTGGTGACGATGTTGTGCTTGGAAGCAAAAGAATATGACATGAAAGAGCAAGAAGCACCCGAATCAAATAACACTTTAGCAGGTATAGAGTTCACTGGAAGGTTACCCAGAATGACATCAGAAGAAGCCTCTGCTTGTGCTGCATTCATCAGATTAACCCTTGCAGACTTTGGATCATGCTTGACAATAGCTGAACTCATAGGTGGTGGAGGAGGAAGACGCTTCGGATTCGGACATCTGTTGGCATAGTGACCTTTCTGAGTGCATTTGTTGCAAGTCACTTCTGAGAGAGGACGGAACTGAGAGCCACTGGACTTGGAGCCTTGAGACTGAAACTGCTTCTTCGACTGGTTGCTTGGGTTGGGTGGGTGGGAGAAACCACGACCACTAGAGTTCTTGTTGTTGGAGTTGTTGAAGTTGCTAGAGTTGTTGTATGGAGCTCGAATCATTGGAGGAGGAGGAAGCCAGAATTTCTGTTGTTTCGCAGCCAACTGAGACGATGAGGTAGAGTGAACAGCATCTCGAATTCTCTTCTTAGAAGCCTCCATCTTAAGCTGAGCTGCTTCTTGTTTCAGAGCCATATTATAGAACTTATCGAATTCGTCTGGCTCGAACAAAGTGAGAGCAAGCTGAAGTTCATCTTTGAGACCTCCACGGAACTGATAGATTTTGCTCTTTGCATCAGGAATGTCTTGCTTTGCATAGCGAGCGAGGTTTTGGAACTTGACATTATACTGATAGACTGACATGGAGCCCTGCTTGAGGTTGCGGAATTGCTCACGCATACCCTCAATAACACTTGTAGGAATGTGATGCGAGCGGAAATCCCTGCAGAAGTTCTCCCACGAGATCACTTGACCCGGCCTTGAGTCTTTATACTGCTGCCACCAGTCGGCTGCTTGATCTTTCAGTTGGAAGGCTGCAAACTTCACATAGTCATCTTCTTTCACGTTACTGCACTCAAAATGCTTCTTGATATCGGTCAGCCAATCCTCAGCATCAAGAGGGTCGACACAGTAACTGAAAGCTTTAGGATTGTTGGCCAAGAACTGGTTGAGGGTAGCATGGTGCTGCTGGAAGAAGTTGCCTTGGTTCATTGGAATGCCCTGATTAGCTTGATTAGCTTGCATAGCCTGCATTTGCTGCATCATCTGCATCATCAACTGAGTGTTCTGAGCAGTAGTCTGCATAATTGCTCTCCAAGCCTCAGGCGGAGGAGGAGGAGAAGGAGGACGTTCTGGAACCTCTTCACCCTCTGGGTTGGCATTCGGAACCCTCTTTGGAGCCATCCTGTAAGAGATGACCACGAATCAGCAATTGATTGACAAAAGGAATAAGCTGAATCAATGGAATGAATTGCAACAAGTCTTCACAATAATCATTCGAACAATAAGAACGAATGAAATCATCCGAACAAGAGGAACGAATGAATTTCTTAGTTAAATGATAACATCAGTCTTCACGAGAAGCCACATAGGGATCAAAAGGATAAATAATAAAAACAACAAGGTACAGACGGGAACAAACACAAGAGAGGAGTTTCGTTCTAACATCTTTGTGCTGAAAGCATATGAACGCGTTACGAAAAGGTTTTGCAATCCCCGGATCAGCATAGCCAAGGACCCTTTAAGATGCAACTCCTGATAGTAACCTCGGTCATATAACCTCTTCACTCAATGTCGAACCCCGAACTCGCTAACCTGCATTCGTTGGAAGAATGCCTACGATCTACTGGATAAAACCCACCTATAGCTTTCCGAAAGATTCCAGTTATGCAATCAGGTGTTGGGGATACACGGGAAGCACCGCGCAATCAACTCTAACCTACATCCAGGTGTATCCATCCTTCAACACATAACCAGTCTTTCTCGGAAACTGTGTACCTCGGACCTTCGAAAAGCATCCACTATAACAAGCTATGGCAATACTCCCGAACTACCTCCCCAGTACTGGGTGATGTCGGGGTTATCTTGCCACTGGCCGTATAGGGGAGATTTTCGATGTCGGCCGTCTTAAGTATTTAGTACTGTCGCGATATGCTTGTTACAATGATACCCCGAAGCTCAACTCCTCGGTAACAGGAGGCATCGGGAACAATATCCTTGTCACAAGAACATCGAAACAATCCCAGAATACTTGCGGGATTCCTAAAAAAAAATTTTGTGCAAATTTTGAAGATAGGAGAGACAAGAGTAGACGTCAGGAGTCCTCACCAGAGAGAAAGGGGATGAGAAGCAAAGAAATCCTACTCTCCGATATAATATAGGACTCAAAAAGTTTTCAGTGTGTGCCTAGACTCAACCGTCAACGGTTCGATCAAACAGTGGGGGCTCCTAGGTCGGAGAAGGCTCTGAATACCAACTTGTAATGCCCAGGATGGAGTTATACCTCCTACGTGTCGAGGCACGACTTAAAGGCATAAGTCCATCCTAGAATGATCTCAAGTTTGGTAATCTTTGCACAACTCATGTAAAAGGGGGATAGTAAACTGAAAATAGTTGGCTTACAATCGCCACGTCACAGAATAACAGTACAAGTCTCAAACATCATACATTAAGATCACTACAACCCTCTAAGGGCAAAAGCCAAATGTCAAAGTACCAAACTCAGATAAAACAACCACAGGCGGATCGAATCCTAGTAAGAGACTCCACTACTGATCGTCCGGGTAGCGCACGTAGTAACGACTACGCTCCTCGTCGTACTCCCAACCCATCTCGGTGCCATCACATGGATAGCTCACAGCTGGACCTGCATCTGGTGTGTGAAGTAACTGTGAGCCACAGAGGACTCAGCAATCCCGTTCCCGGGTAACAGAACTATTTAAGCCTTTAGGTGAGGGAAAGGCTGAAGAAAGAACAAGTCTGCAGCAGCAACTAGCATCTAGCTTACGCAAGTGAGAGCGAGAAGAGAAGGCATCGGCGAGAAGTGATCACGAAGTGATCCTAGCTACAAGCTCACAAGCATAACCCCTCCGTGTTCAACTCCCGAATCCCGATTCGGAAATTGACAGTCACGGAACACACGCTGGTAGTGTATTAGTATCATTGTGTCAAGTTATCTACATCCGGAATTAACAAGCTCCCATCTGCCACATAACCGCGGGCACGGCTTTCGAAAGTTCAAACCCTGCAGGGGTGTTCCAACTTGACCCATTACAAGCCCACGATCCGCGGAGTCGCAACTCCAAAGTGGGAAGACCCGAGTATCCTCGGAATCCCGTGCTCAAGATATACCGAGCTAAGGTAAGGCTAATCCAGCAAATCCTCCCGGCGTGTCGACACCCTGATCGTAGCCGCGCGTATCTAGGTCTCAGGACACGACCGGATGGGCGATCCCACGGGTTTTTACCAAACCTTGAGTTTCCTCGAGGTGGCCCCGCGTAACCCCCGTTTCGGACCAACACTCATGTGGAGCACTGGCCCGGGGTTGTTGATTAAGAAAAGGGTTTATAACTCCCTATGAAAGTTTAGTTTGTTATTAGGCAAATAGTACCAATGTTGGGATTTGCTGGAAAAGACTTAGCACTTAGCGGTTTATCGAGGGGGTCCCATACACCCCAACCGTGTTAGGAACGCATAATCAAGGAACATAAAACCGGCTTATACGGATCCTAACGGCATGAGTGGAACAAATCACCAAGCAAAGGCTTAGCCTTCCACCCTTGCCAATATATAGGTGATTTCAATTAAAGCATTTATATAGTGTGATATAACCCAACCAAACTTCAACATGGAGCAAGCATCTTCACTTCACCTGCAACTAGCAACGCTATAAGAAGGGCTGAGCGAAGCGTACTTAGCCAAGCAACGGTTTGCATAGGTAGGGTGGTTAAACATGGCAAGTGGTTACAAGTAGGAGGCTGACAAGAAGAACATGGGCATCGAGGCAAAACTATAGATCGAGACTACTAGCAATAGGCAAAGATAGTAATGTTATCGGGGTTCGGTCATCTTGCCTGAAGAGAAGACGTTCGGATCGAAAGAAGGGTCCTCGTGCTCAAACTCGTTGGAAACCTCGTGCTCAACCTCGTTGGAAAACTCGTGCTCAACTTCCGGCTCTAAACACAACAAACACACCAAGCACCAATCAACAAAATGCAATGCGCACTCGAAAAACATGAATGCATGATGGATGCACTAGGGATGCACATGGAGCACGTAAAACATCACTCAAGCAAAACACCTCAAAACAAGATAACAACCTGATATTATTAATCTACACAGAAAATCACCCAAGTTTGATATAAGATTCGCTGAAATCGGAGTTACGGGCTAAAAGTTATGCCCGAAACAAGATTTGAGCGAAAACTGAAAATTACAGCAACATAGCCTCTTTGGAGCTCAAAATAATTAATCTACATCACCCAAAAAGCATGGCAAAGGACTTGAACACAAACTAGATATATAGTACAGCAACTAGGTCCAAAGTGCACCCCCAACGGAGTCACGGATCAAAAGCAATGATCTTGGACATATTGAACTTTGAAATAAAATTCTGGCAGCAGAATTTTATTGAAAGTTTGGAGCAAAAGATAAACATGCTACAGCCACTCAAATGGACATGTGAGGACATGGATGGAAAGACAACAATATATACTTCAAGGAACAATCAAAATCCACCCCAAAACTATCATGCTTTGTCCTACAACATCACACGAACATGGCATCGGAACGTTACAGATTTCAGACTTAGTGAAATTTCACTAAGTCCTAAAACAGCAACATCATCATAGCATCAAAAAGAGCATGTTTAAGACACCTCGAAACTAAACATGGCAAAGGGTAAGCACCTCATCAAAATACATATGACGGTGATCCCGAAACACACAAGCATGCATCATTGTGGTGAACACAACGATTGCAACGAGCTCAACAAGATGGCATTTCATAACAAGTGAAAACACAACATATGAACATGGCATCTTGCAACGATGATAGCAAGGAAACAAAAAATCTACCATGCAACCTATCACACCCAACACGTAGTTCGTGGCAAGACGAACACGTGGACATGTCATTTGCATCGTTTGGACAAACGAGCTAGAAGATATCACAAGTCAAAGGTGGCATGAAAATAACACATAACAGCAGTTTATATCATCATGCACTCTTGTAACAGCAAAACAAGTGTCAAGATGACATCTAACATGCATGACTACAACAGGTAAAACGTAGAGGACATCTCCACGAACATCTGGACATCTCACACGCACAAAACGGAGCAACAGGCACCAAGTTAGAGCAGTTCAAAGTTTGGATTTCAGATAAGCAGATCTCGGACTTAGGGAAAAAAAAGGTACCTCTCCAGATCGGATCTGGAGGAACAGTGCGGTGAACAGTACGGGCTGGCCGGATCTGGGCCCGGGACGGCTGGGCCCGCGGAGCGGCGAGCGCGCGGCCTTCGGTGCGGCGGCCCGTGGGAGGAGGAGCGGCGGGCCGCGGTGAGGGAAAGGGACTGGGCCGAAGCGGCGGTTGGCGCGGCTCGGGCCCACGGTGGCTGGCGACGGGAGACCCGCTGGAGGTGGGCCGGTGCGGCGCCGCTCCCCGGCGAGGCGACGGGCCCGCAGAAGTTGGGCCGCAGGGAGGCGACCGGTGCGGGAGCCCGCGGGAAGGCGGCGAAGTGGGGACCCTCCCCTGGGCTGGCGGCGGCGTACGGCCCAGCCCGAAGAGGCGAGCGGCGAACTGGGCCCCGACGCGGAGGGGAGGAAGCGGCGGTCGAAGCCTCGGCTCGGTCGTGCGGGCGTTGACCCGGCGCTGGAGCGCTGCGGTCGCGGCGGCGGATCGGATCGATCCCAGGATCCTTCGGGATCCAGAACAGAGGATTGGATCTGAGATAAAAAGGAAAAAAAAGAAAGAAAGTGGAGAAGGGGAAGAAGAAGGGGAAACCACAATAGACTAGGGGGCCTATATGTAGCAGTTTTAGACTAGGGTTTGGAGGCTAGGGGTGTTTAGGAGCCCTCCGATCGCGATCCGACGGATCCGATCGCGGGGGTCGATTTAAAAGGACCAGACGGAGATAAAAGAAAGCAGTAGGGGTATTTCCGGGACACGAAGTGAAGGCACATCGGACCCACACGGACAACGGAGGGAAAAGTCAACGGAGTCCAAACGAGACGAGATTTGAGAGGCGGGTTGCACACAACAAAACAACAACACACACAACAACCTCGCGGCACACCGGTAACGAAAAACGCCCGAACAACAAAGTAGGCCTACGGGACGTCACGGACACGTGAGGAAGCTCCGGAACACGAAACGGACAACGGGAAGAAACGCCACGATCCGGATGCAACCCACAACACAAATGCAAAGCAATGCACATGTCTACATGATATGAATGAATGCCACACACTCACACAACAAAACGACGAAAGCCCGAAAGACAAAGAACCCGAAATGGAAATAGATGAAGCCGGAGATATATTATATACCCAAAAGGGAAAGTATTACATCCGGGGCATTACAAACTCTCCTCTACTACAAAAAGATCTCGTCCCGAGATCTAGGACTGGAAAAAGGAAGGGTACTCGGAACGAAGATGATCTTCTCGTTCCCAGGTAGCTTCTCGGTCTGTGTGATGTGACCACTTGACTTTCAGAAACTTGATGGACTTGTTGCGAGTCTTGCGTTCGGTTTCTTCGAGAATTGCAACTGGATGCTCTCGGTAGGAAAGGTCTTGTTGAAGATCAATCTCCTCAAACGGAATCATGCGCTCAGGTGCCTTGAAGCATTTGCGAAGTTGAGACACATGGAAGACATCATGAACATTTGCAAAGTTGGAAGGGAGCTCGAGCTGATAGGCTAGATCGCCTCTTTTGCCAAGAATTTTGAAAGGCCCGACGTATCTAGGAGCAAGCTTTCCTTTGATACCGAACCTTTGGGTTCCTTTCATCAGAGAAACTCGGAGATAGACATGATCACCGATGTCGAAAGCCAAATCACGATGCTTTCCATCATAGTAGCTCTTCTGACGCGACTGAGCGGCCTTGAGATTCTCACGTATGACTTTGCACATTTCTTCGTCTTCAGAGATCAAATCATTGCCAAGAAGTTGGCGTTCACCTGTTTCAGACCAGTTGAGAGGGGTACGGCACTTTCTGCCATAGAGAATTTCAAACGGTGCTTTGCCTGCACTTGCTTGAAAGCTGTTGTTGTAAGAGAACTCGGCAAATGGAAGACAGTCTTCCCATTTCATGCCGAAGGAGATGACACAGGCTCTGAGCATATCTTCTAGGATCTGATTCACACGCTCGACTTGACCACTAGTCTGAGGGTGAAAGGCAGTGCTGAACCTGATCTTCGTGCCCATGGCTGACTGAAAGGAGTCCCAGAACCTTGATGTGAACAAGCTGCCACGGTCTGAGGATATCACTTGAGGAATGCCATGAAGGGACACAATTCTGGAAGTGTACAACTCTGCAAGTTGAGCTGCATTGATTGATTCTTTGACTGGAAGAAAGTGAGCGACTTTGGTAAGCTTGTCGATCACCACAAAGATAGCATCATTGCCTCGCTTGGATTTAGGAAAGCCCGTGACGAAGTCCATTTCAATGTGGTCGAACTTCCACTCAGGAATAGGAAGAGGTTGGAGAAGACCGGCTGGACGTTGATGTTCTGCTTTCACTCTTCTGCATACATCACATTCATTCACGAATTGGGCAATCTCCCTTTTCATGCGTGTCCACCAGTAAGATTGCTTGAGGTCTTGATACATCTTGGAACTGCCAGGATGAATGGAAAGGAGAGAGTCATGAGCTTCTTCCATTATGAGCTTCAAGAGATCACCTTTGGGAACAACGAGTCTGTCCTCGAAGAACAAGGTATCTCTCTCATCAACACGGAAGCACTTATATTTTGGAGTGCCCTTTGCAATCCCATGTTTCACCTTCTTCACCATGGTATCACTGAGCAGGGCCTCACGGACTTGATCTTCCAAGGTAGGAGCAATTTGGAGATTTGCAAGAAAACCCTGCGGAACAACCTGAAGGTTGAGCTTCCTGAAAGCTTCACAAAGCTCAGGCTGATGTGGCTTGATAAGAAGGCTGTTGCAATATGCCTTTCTGCTCAAAGCATCTGCAATCACATTCGCCTTGCCTGGAGTGTACTCAATGCTGGGGTTGTACTCTTGGATCATCTCGACCCAACGAGTCTGGCGGAGGTTCAGATGCGGCTGTGTGAAGATGTACTTCAAGCTCTTGTGATCAGTGAAGATGTCGACCTTTCTGCCCAACAACAGATGTCTCCACGTAATCAGAGCATGTACCACAGCTGCTAGCTCGAGATCATGTGTGGGATAGTTCTTCTCAGCTGGCTTTAGCTGACGTGAAGTGTATGCCACAATTCTCTTCTCTTGCATAAGCACACCACCAAGGCCTTGAAGAGAAGCGTCACAGAACACTTCATAGGGCTTGGATTCATCTGGAGGAATCAGAACTGGAGCAGAAACAAGCTTCTCTTTGAGGGTTTTGAAAGCTACTTCACACTCGGGAGACCAAAAGTATTTGACATTCTTCTGAAGGAGGTTGGAAAGAGGCTTGGCAATCTTGGAGAAGTTCTCCACAAACCTTCTGCAATAGCTGGCAAGACCCAGAAAACTGCGGAGCTGCTTGACGTTCTGAGGAGCTTCCCAGTTGACAATTGCTTCAACTTTCTCGGGATTAACCGCAATACCGTCAGCTGAGATGATGTGGCCCAGGTAGAGAACCTTATCGAGCCAAAACTCGCACTTTGAGAACTTGGCATAGAATTTATGCTCTCGGAGTCGATCAAGAACCAGACGCAAGTGCTTTTCGTGATCTTCTTCATTCTTGGAAAACACCAGAATATCATCCAGATACACAAGCACAAACTCTCCAGTATAGGGGTTGAAGATGTAATGCATCATCCTTGAAAAGGTAGGAGGAGCATTGGCGAGACCGAAGGACATGACGGTATACTCATATGAACCATAGCTCGTTCTGAAGGCCGTCTTGGGAATGTCTTCCTCGCGAATGCGAATTTGATGGTAGCCCATTCGGAGGTCGAGCTTAGAGAACACTTTAGCTCCTTTGAGCTGCTCAAAGAGTTCATTGATGTTGGGGAGCGGATACTTGTTCTTAATCGTCTTCTTGTTCAATGGCCGGTAGTCAACACAGAGACGCTCCGTGCCATCTTTCTTCTTGACAAATAAGACACCACAGCCCCACGGAGATGTACTCGGTCTGATGAGACCCATACGCTCCTGTTCATCCAACTGTTTCTTCAATTCCTTCAATTCATCTGAAGAGAGCTTGTATGGACGCCGGCAAACAGGTTCGGTGCCCGGCTCGAGTTCAATGACAAACTCCACCTGACGGTGTGGAGGCATGCCTGGAAGTTCTTCTGGAAAGACGTCTTGATATTCATTCACCACTGGAATTTGCTCTATGGCATTAATTTCACCCTTATCATTAAGAGAGAAAAGCCGAATAGTATTATCCCTGGAGGCGAAGATAATCACATCTTCATCAGAATGAGTCAACTTGACTTCCTTTTGAGCACAATCAATGTGAGCATCGTGCTGAGAAAGCCAATCCATTCCGAGAATGAGGTCGATGTCAGAATGACCAAGAACCACCGGAGAAGCCAAAAATCGATAATCACCCATGTGAATAGAAATATCCGGAGCAAATATCTTTGAATGCAATAGTTTGCCTGGAGAAACAACTGACAATTCTCTTGGCAAACTTCTGGTGACGATGTTGTGCTTGGAAGCAAAAGAATATGACATGAAAGAGCAAGAAGCACCCGAATCAAATAACACTTTAGCAGGTATAGAGTTCACTGGAAGGTTACCCAGAATGACATCAGAAGAAGCCTCTGCTTGTGCTGCATTCATCAGATTAACCCTTGCAGACTTTGGATCATGCTTGACAATAGCTGAACTCATAGGTGGTGGAGGAGGAAGACGCTTCGGATTCGGACATCTGTTGGCATAGTGACCTTTCTGAGTGCATTTGTTGCAAGTCACTTCTGAGAGAGGACGGAACTGAGAGCCACTGGACTTGGAGCCTTGAGACTGAAACTGCTTCTTCGACTGGTTGCTCGGGTTGGGTGGGTGGGAGAAACCACGACCACTAGAGTTCTTGTTGTTGGAGTTGTTGAAGTTGCTGGAGTTGTTGTATGGAGCTCGAATCATTGGAGGAGGAGGAAGCCAGAATTTCTGTTGTTTCGCAGCCAACTGAGACGATGAGGTAGAGTGAACAGCATCTCGGATTCTCTTCTTAGAAGCCTCCATCTTGAGCTGAGCTGCTTCTTGTTTCAAAGCCATATTATAGAACTTATCGAATTCGTCTGGCTCGAACAAAGTGAGAGCAAGCTGAAGTTCATCTTTGAGACCTCCACGGAACTGATAGATTTTACTCTTTGCATCAGGAATGTCTTGCTTTGCATAGCGAGCGAGGTTTTGGAACTTGACATTATACTGATAGACTGTCATGGAGCCCTGCTTGAGGTTGCGGAATTGCTCACGCATACCCTCGATAACACTTGTAGGAATGTGATGCGAGCGGAAATCCTTGCAGAAATTCTCCCATGAGATCACTTGACCCGGCCTTGAGTCTTTGTACTGTTGCCACCAGTCAGCTGCTTGATCTTTCAGTTGGAAGGCTGCAAACTTCACATAGTCATCTTCTTTCACGTTACTGCACTCAAAATGCTTCTTGATATCGGTCAGCCAATCCTCAGCATCAAGAGGGTCGACACAGTAACTGAAAGCTTTAGGATTGTTGGCCAAGAACTGGTTGAGGGTAGCATGGTGCTGCTGGAAGAAGTTGCCTTGGTTCATTGGAACACCCTGATTAGCTTGATTAGCTTGATTAGCTTGCATCATCTGCATCATCTGCATCATCAACTGAGTGTTCTGAGCAGTAGTCTGCATAATTGCTCTCCAAGCCTCAGGCGGAGGAGGAGGGGAAGGAGGATGCTCTGGAACCTCTTCCACCTCTGGGTTGGCATTCGGAACCTTTTTCGGAGCCATCCTGTAAGAGATGACCACGAATCAGCAATTGATTGACAAAAGGAATAAGCTGAATCAATGGAATGAATTGCAACAAGTCTTCACAATAATCATTCGAACAATAAGAACGAATGAAATCATCCGAACAAGAGGAACGCATGAATTTCTTAGTTAATTGATAACATCAGTCTTCACGAGAAGCCACATAGGGATCAAAAGGATAAAATAAGAAAAACAACAAGGTACGGAAAGGAACAAACACAAGAGAGGAGTTTCGTTCTAACATCTTTGTGCTGAAAGCATATGAACGCGTTACGAAAAGGTTTTGCAATCCCCGGATCAGCATAGCCAAGGACCCTTTAAGATGCAACTCCTGATAGTAACCTCGGTCATATAACCTCTTCACTCAATGTCGAACCCCGAACTCGCTAACCTGCATTCGTTGGAAGAATGCCTACGATCTACTGGATAAAACCCACCTATAGCTTTCCGAAAGATTCCAGTTATGCAATCAGGTGTTGGGGATACACGGGAAGCACCGCGCAATCAACTCTAACCTACATCCAGGTGTATCCATCCTTCAACACATAACCAGTCTTTCTCGGAAACTGTGTACCTCGGACCTTCGAAAAGCATCCACTATAACAAGCTATGGCAATACTCCCGAACTACCTCCCCAGTACTGGGTGATGTCGGGGTTATCTTGCCACTGGCCGTATAGGGGAGATTTTCGATGTCGGCCGTCTTAAGTATTTAGTACTGTCGCGATATGCTTGTTACAATGATACCCCGAAGCTCAACTCCTCGGTAACAGGAGGCATCGGGAACAATATCCTTGTCACAAGAACATCGAAACAATCCCAGAATACTTGCGGGATTCCTAAAAAAAAAATTTGTGCAAATTTTGAAGATAGGAGAGACAAGAGTAGACGTCAGGAGTCCTCACCAGAGAGAAAGGGGATGAGAAGCAAAGAAATCCTACTCTCCGATATAATATAGGACTCAAAAAGTTTTCAGTGTGTGCCTAGACTCAACCGTCAACGGTTCGATCAAACAGTGGGGGCTCCTAGGTCGGAGAAGGCTCTGAATACCAACTTGTAATGCCCAGGATGGAGTTATACCTCCTACGTGTCGAGGCACGACTTAAAGGCATAAGTCCATCCTAGAATGATCTCAAGTTTGGTAATCTTTGCACAACTCATGTAAAAGGGGGATAGTAAACTGAAAATAGTTGGCTTACAATCGCCACGTCACAGAATAACAGTACAAGTCTCAAACATCATACATTAAGATCACTACAACCCTCTAAGGGCAAAAGCCAAATGTCAAAGTACCAAACTCAGATAAAACAACCACAGGCGGATCGAATCCTAGTAAGAGACTCCACTACTGATCGTCCGGGTAGCGCACGTAGTAACGACTACGCTCCTCGTCGTACTCCCAACCCATCTCGGTGCCATCACATGGATAGCTCACAGCTGGACCTGCATCTGGTGTGTGAAGTAACTGTGAGCCACAGAGGACTCAGCAATCCCGTTCCCGGGTAACAGAACTATTTAAGCCTTTAGGTGAGGGAAAGGCTGAAGAAAGAACAAGTCTGCAGCAGCAACTAGCATCTAGCTTACGCAAGTGAGAGCGAGAAGAGAAGGCATCGGCGAGAAGTGATCACGAAGTGATCCTAGCTACAAGCTCACAAGCATAACCCCTCCGTGTTCAACTCCCGAATCCCGATTCGGAAATTGACAGTCACGGAACACACGCTGGTAGTGTATTAGTATCATTGTGTCAAGTTATCTACAACCGGAATTAACAAGCTCCCATCTGCCACATAACCGCGGGCACGGCTTTCGAAAGTTCAAACCCTGCAGGGGTGTTCCAACTTGACCCATTACAAGCCCACGATCCGCGGAGTCGCAACTCCAAAGTGGGAAGACCCGAGTATCCTCGGAATCCCGTGCTCAAGATATTTGATTTGCTCGGGATTGCTTGAGAAGGCATCGATCTATACTTACACCAAGAGATATTTGATTCCCCCCACTAATCCCTAGCGGATCTTGTTACTCTTGGGTGTTTGAGCACCCTAGACGGTTGAGGTCACCTCGAAGCCATATTCCATTGTGGTGAAGCTTCGTGGTTTCGTTGGGAGCCTCCAATTTAGTTGTGGAGATAGCCCCAACCTTGTTTGTAAAGGTTCGGTTGCCGCCTTCAAGGGAACCACTAGTGGAATCACGGGACCTTGCATCGTGTGAGGGCGTGAGGACAATACGGTGGCCCTAGTGGCTTCTTGGGGAGCATTGTGCCTCCACACCGCTCCAACGGAGACGTACTTCCCCTCAAAGGGAAGGAACTTTGGCAACACATCCTCGTCTCCACCGGTTCCTCTTGTGGTTATTTCTTACCTTTACTTGTGCAAGCATTACTTGTTTATCTCCTATAGCTTGCTTGTGAAGTTGTTATCTTTACTTTCTATTAGTTGTCATCTTAGTAGCATATCTAGACAACTTACTTTGACGCTTAATTTAAAGTGGTCAAGAAAAGCTAAAAAATTGTTAGTTGCCTATTCACCCCCCCTCTAGTCAACCATATCGATCCTTTCAATTGGTATCAGAGCCTCATCTCTTTTTAAGGACTTTACCGTCCAAAGAGTATGGGTGACAACGTAATCGAGACGGAGGACCATTCCGGTGGAACTCCATCCTTACCTACGTCAGATGGGGGAGCCTCGGTCTCTCGTGAGGAGTTCAATGTGGCCTTGACCACATTGAAAGAGTCACTAGCGAGCGAGGTCAAAGGAATGTTTAAAGATTTGCTTGAGGGGCTTAAAGTATCCACCGCACCGTTGGAAGTGGTTTGCCCCGCTACTAACGTGTCGGAGGCTAATCCCGACAAGGGAGAAGCTAGTAGTGAACAAGCCCCTGTTACTAAGAATGGGAGTGGGATCTTTGCCCACTCCACTCCTCCTACTCACTATGGAGGACCCGTTCCTACACCGCATTTAAATTCCGTTGGGCCACCTCCCAAGTTTATAAAAATTCTGATTTTGCTACTTGGGTGTTTCGTTTCAAACGTCATATAAATCATTTCTCTACTAATCTTTGGTGAATCATTGAACAAGGTTTTTATCCGCATGATCCCGACAACATGATTCCAAGAGAAACTGCGGATCATCAGTTCAACGAGTCCGCTCTTTGCATTCTTCAAGATGCTATTCCTCTAGAAGACATTGCACATCTTCGACCCTTCACTGTGGCCAAGGAAGCTTGGGAGCATGTTGGCACTATGTACAAGGGAAGCACTAGCATTCAACGCTCTAACTATGAAGTTGTGCAAGATGAAGCCGATGAGTTTGCTATGATCGAAGAAGAAGATCCTCGTGAACTTTATCGGAGATTAACCACCCTTGCGGTCTCTCTTCGAGATCATGGCAGTAAGGACACGGATGACAACTGGATCAAACGCAAGTTCCTCAAGGCCATGATGCCCTATCATAAGGCCATGTCCTCTGTCATTCATCAGAGACCGGATTTCCACCACTTGTCATCTCATGAAGTGTTGGATGAGTTCGTTGCCATGAGGATCTTGGATATGACCGCCGACAATGCGGTCTTAAGAGCTCAATGATCTAAGAAGCCTAATCTTGCCCTGAAGGCCAAGGCTTGTGTGGAAGAAGAGGAGGTGGAAGATGATGATGAGTGTAGCCCCGAGGACACCAAATATGCCTATCATGAGCACATGGCTCTTGCTTCAAGGCAATTCTGGGGCAAGAAGAACACAAGACCCAACTTCAACAGGAACAACTCAAGTGGAAACAAGGGCAAGCAACGAGTAAGGACATGCTTCAACTATGGCAATGTAAGCCACTTCGTTGCAGATTTCCCATATGAGAAGAGAGAAGACTTTGGAGGAAAGCTTATCCGGAAGTACAAGTCAAAGTCCTATCCCAACAAGAACAACTTCAACAAGAAGACTCCTCCTAAAGGGTTGGTGGCCCAAGAAGAATATGTTGAGGATGATGATAATGATGAAGATGATGAGATGGTCACCATGGCCACAATTGCAATTGCTACTACTCCGCACTCATCTCTCTTCGACTCACCAAATGAGAACATCACCGCCAAGTGTCTCATGGCCAAGGCCACCAACAAGGTAACCCCAAGCATCAATACTACTATCTCTTCTAATCCTTCTTTGAAGAATTGTATTGATGAGAGTGAGGGTGCTAAGGAGGGAGAGAATGAATTTGAGTTGTTCATGAAAAATCTCAAGGGCAAACCCAAGAAGCATTTTGTTGCTCTCTTGGAACAACTCGGTGAGGCCAACGACATGATCGAGGCTCACGAGGAAACCATTACTAAAATGGAAGGACATAGTCGAGACTATGCCGATGAGATATCGGATCTCTCTAACGCCCTAGAGGAAGAGCATGGTCTTCGTTTGGCTCTTGAGGAGTCACACAACGATGATCATGCTAAATTAAAGAAAGATCTTGATCATGCTTTAGTTGTCTCTCGTGTGCTTAATTCCGAGAAGGCAAAACTTGAGGTTGACCATGCTAAACTCAAAGAGGAGTTTCACATACTTGACAAGGCTCACAAGGCCTTGAAAGGTATGCATGCTACTCTCAAGGAGTCTCATGATCAACTCCAAGTTTCGCTAACCAAGGAAAAGGCTATCTTTCCTCGCATGGTATTAATTGATAATGCAAATGCTACTAACCCGTGTTGCGAGCATGTGCATCTTGTTGAAGAGAATGCCGAGTTGAAGAAGCAACTTGAGAAAGGCCTTGTGACATGTATACAAGGTGAGAAGAACCTCAACAACCTTTTGAGCAATCAAAAGGAGGTTGTGGCAAAGGAAGGAATTGGGTTTGTTCCTAAGCCCAAGAAGAAGAAGAATGACAAGACCAAGCAACCACCCCCTCTCCGACAATCTTTTGTGAAAGAAGGAGAGGGCACATCAAAGAAGAAGAAAATGGTGAAAAGTGGTGGTGTCAAGAAAAACTCCACCATACCATCAAACATGGCCGGCGACTTTAATCCTTCATATGTTTTATGTCGTGCTAGTGATGGTCATGTGTTTGCTAAATTTGTTGGTTCTTCTTATGAGTACATTGAATGGTCCATTTGGGTTCCTAAGACCCTTGTTACTAACCTCAAAGGACCCATTACCAAATGGGTACCTAAATCCAAGCATTGATCTCTTGTAGGAGTTTGCTTCCGGTGGGGGATCATGGTTGCTCGATAGCGGAGCCACAAATCATATGACCGGAAGCAAAGACTTGGTGGTGGACGTGCATCTAGGTTCATCTATGGCCACCAACGTCGAATGGGGTGATGCTTCATCTTCTAAGGTATTGGGGCTCGGCAAGGTTGTTGTCTCTCATGATCTCACGATCGAGAAAGTCATGCTTGTTGAGTCCCTTGCATACAATTTACTTTCTGTTCGCCAACTTGCACTCATGGGCTTTGCTACATTCTTTGATATTGATACCGTGGCCCTCTTGTGGAGCAAGACTCTTAAAGTAGCCTATGTTGGGCATGTCGAGAACAGCCTTTATGTGGTTAACTTCTCGAAGCAACCCACTAAGGTCGCGACATGCTTAATGGCTAAAGTTGATGTGGGATGGCTTTGGCATCGCCGTTTGGCCCACGTCAATATGAGATCTTTGCAAAGTCTTCTCAAGGGGGACCATGTCCGTGGACTAACAAATGTTAGCTTTGCCAAAGATCGTGCTTGCAGGGCTTGCATTGAAGGAAAGTTACATGAGACGGCTCACCCTCCCACGACTATCATATATTCAAAGAGACCCCTAGAGCTCCTTCACATGGACCTCTTTGGGCCTCCATCTTTTGATAGTCTTGGGGGTAGAAAGTATTGCTTGGTGATTGTGGATGATTACTCAAGATACACCTGGGTATACTTCTTCAAGAAGAAGAGTGAGACCCAACAAACCGTCATTAACTTTGCAAATGAAGCTCAACGGCAACATGAAGCAAAGATTTTGATGATCAGAAGTGACAACGGCACCGAGTTCAAGAACTACACCTTGGATGAGTTTCTCAGTGATGAGGGGATCAAACATCAATATGCAGCTCCCTATACCCCTCAACAAAACGTTGTAGCGGAGAGAAAGAACTGAACTCTGATGGATGCAGCGAGAACCATGATGGTAGAATTCAAATCTCCATGCAACTTTTGGGCCAAATCCATCAACACCGCTTGCCATGCATCAAATCGGCTCTACCTCCGCAAAGGCTTGAACAAAACTCCATATGAGATACTTACCGGTAACAAGCCCAATCTCAAGTACTTCCGGGTATTCGGGTGTAAGTGTTTCATTCTCAAGAAAGGTGTTCGCTTGTCTAAATTTGAATCTAGAGCTCATGAGGGCATATTTGTTGGTTATGCTACAAACTCTCATGCTTACCGTGTCCTAAACAAGTCCAATGGACTCATTGAGGAGACGAGTAACGTAGAGTTTGATGAAAATAACGGCTCCCAAGTGGAGCAAAGTGGTACTTGTGATGCAGGTGATGAAATTCCTCCTCAAGCCATAAGAAGAATGGGTGTTGGATATATCCTACCCATTGAGGAGCCCCTTATGGCCGAAGGAGAAGGACAATGTTCCACTCAAGTGGAACCATCACCAACCCAAGACCCACATGCTTCCGAAGAACAAAGTGAAGGCCCTCAACCGGACGAACAAGGCCAAGTGCAAGATCAATCACAAGATGGTGGAGAGCCACCAAATGATGCACAAGGCCAAGTTCTGTCATCCGAGAAAGATTAAGGTCAAGAGGAAGCTCAAGATCAAGATCTAGCTCCTGACGACGCTCAAGATGATCAACTCAATGCTCCTCAATTATCAAGAGCAATTAGAGCATCGTGCTGCAAAAGTTGCCTCCAGGCTTGCTTCCAGAGAACATCACATGGAGAACATTCTAGGAAGCATAAAAAGGGGGGTAAGCACTCGTAGACAATTAGCAAACTATTGTGCTCATCAAGCTTTTGTCTCCTGTGTTGAACCTCAGAAGGTTTATGAGGCGCTCGAAGATCCTGATTGGCTCAATGCCATGCATGAAGAACTCCATAACTTCGAGCGCAACAAGGTGTGGCGTCTGGTGCCAAGGCCAAAGGAGAACCATAATGTCATTGGAACCAAGTGGATCTTTAAGAACAAGAAAGATGCTCATGGCATTGTCATCCGCAACAAGGCGCGTCTGGTGGCTCAAGGCTACTCCCAAGTCGAGGGTATCAACTACGGTGAAACCTTTGCCCCCGTTGCTCGTCTTGAATCCATTCGTTTGTTGCTTGCCTATGCTTCCCATCATAACTTTAAATTGCAACAAATGCATGTGAAAAGTGCATTTCTTAATGGTCCTATTAATGATTTGGTGTATGTCAAACAACCCCCGGGGTTTGAGGATCCTAAGCTCCCCAATCACGTGTACCAACTCGATAAGGCACTCTATGGCCTTAAACAAGCCCCACGTGCGTGGTATGAGCATCTTACCGAGTTGTTACAAGATCGTGGGTTTGAAACTGGGAAAATCGACCCCACTCTTTTTACTAAGAAGGTCAAAGGGGAGTTGTTTGTATGCCAACTATATGTTGATGATATTATCTTTGGTTCTCCTAACAAAGCTTTCAATGATGAGTTCGCCGCTCTCATGACCACACATTTTGAGATGTCCATGATGGGAGAGTTGAAGTATTTCCTTGGGTTTGAGATCAAGCAAAGAAGAGAAGGGATCTTCATCAAACAATCCAAGTATAGTCAAGACATGCTCAAGAGGTTCAATCTAAGTGATGTCAAGCCGGCTTCTACTCCAATGCCAACCAAGTGCCAACTTGACATTGATCCCAATGGTAAAGCGGTGGATCAAAAGGTATATCGCTCTATGATCAGTTCCTTGCTTTACATTTGTGCATCTAGACCGGATATTATGTTGAGTGTGGGAATCTGTGCACGGTTTCAAGCCTCACCTAAGGGAAAGTCACTTTGTGGCTGTCAAGCGAATCTTTTGATATTTGGCTCATACCCCAAACTTTGGCTTATGGTACCCGAGAGGAGCAAACTTCAAACTTGTAGGTTTCTCTGATTCGGACTGGGCGGGAGACAAAGTGGATAGGAAGTCCACTTCTGGAGGGTGCCAATTTCTTGGTTGCTCTCTTGTTAGTTGGTCTTCCAAAAAGCAAAGTTGTGTGTCTCTCTCGTCCACCGAAGTAGAGTATGTGGCTACTCGCAGTTGTTGTGCTCAACTCTTATGGATGAGGCAAACTTTAAAGGATCACGGTGTCACTTATGACAAAGTGCCTCTTTGGTGTGACAATGAAAGTGCCATCAAGATTTCTCTCAATCCAGTGCAACACTTCAAGACAAAGCATATAGAGATTCGGTATCACTTCATCCGAGATCACATAAGGCAGGGAGAGATCGAGCTTCACTATGTCAACACTCATGATAACCTTGCAAATATCTTCACGAAGCCGTTGGATGAAGCAAGATTTTGCGAGTTAAGGCATGAGCTAAATATCATCGATTTGAGCAATGTGGCTTGAGTCTTTGCACACACTCCTCACATCAATATAGTTATCTTGTCTAGATGTAGGCATGGTCATAGGGGGAGTATTGTTCTCTCAATGAATCATTCCTCCCCCCATTATGCATAAATTGATCAAGTCTTTGTCATTTGCCATACATAGTTGGTATAAGTGCTTCAAGACGAGTATTGGTCATGGGCCCAAGAATAGTTCTTTGCGGTGCCATACCAAAGAACTCAAACATAGGTGGCCTCGGCCACCGCCCTCCTCTGTGGAGTTGCGTTTTTGCCTCGCTTGTGCGTCCTTTTGTTTTTCTTCTCTTCTTTGCTAAAAGCCTCGTGTCGAAACGTGCAAGTTCTTGGAGAAGCGGTACTACCGTGCGCAGTCACGGTACTACTGCAAAGGAGGCTACGGTACTACCGCAAGTCCAGCACGGCAGTATTTATTTACTGCCGCTGGTAGAGCGGTACTACCGCTTAGCGTGCGGTACTTCCGCCCAAGCGGTACTACCGCGATGACCGCGGTACTACCGTACATATTCGAACAGGTGGGGTTTATAAGCGGGCAGGGGGAGTTCCAACTCCCCCATACCCATTCACTTCCTAACCCCCACGCCGTCTCTCTCTCTCCCTCTCAAGAACGCCGTCGGAGGACCTCGCCGGATCTCCTCCCTCGGCCACTCTCCTCGCATTCCGACCGGTGGGATCGCTTCCCACCTCGCCCTCTTGCCATGGATGAAGGTTTCTCCCCCTTTCCCCTCTTCTTGTTGCCTTGTTGTTGTTTTAGGGTTAGGGGAGATGCTTAGTGTTCTTGCGTTCTTCGTGTTCTTATCCATGGAAGATTAGGATGTAGGAGAGTGTTTTTGCTCTAGAAATGCTATTATGTATGTTGCTACCAAGTTACTATGATCAGCCGTAGTACCGTTGTTCGATCTACGCGGTCTTGTCCAGATCATTTCTTTCCAGATCTGATCCGAGCGGTACTACCGCTGGCGAACCGCGGTACTACCGCTCGATCTGGTCTAGATCCGTTCATCAGATCTGACACGAGCGGTACTACCGCTGTCCTCCGCGGTACTACCGCTCCGAAGCGGAAGTAAAATATTACTACTGCATATCGAGCGGTACTACCGCAACCCCAACGCGGTACTACCGCTTCGTAAGCAGTACTAGTTTTTTACTTCCGTGAACAGAGATGGAAGTAAACTGTTACTACCGCATAGTGTGCGGTACTACCGCATCCGTCAAGCGGTACTACCGCTCACTAAGCGGTACTAATTTTTTACTTCCGCATTCGTCAGGCAGTACTACCGCTTGTGTCATAGTTCCTTCGTAGCACGCACATATTCCCCTTTCTACTCGTTTCTTGTGCTTTTTGAGGCTTTTGCATTGATTCTCTTTGTGCTTTCGTCGTGTTCTTGTGTTTGTGTTTTAGGTGGTGGCTCCGGTTCCGATGCTCGTCGTGCCAATCCAGTCCGCGACACCGGGTCCAAGCGTCTGCGCAACCCCAGTGATGTGCCAAAGGGCTCCAATCCCCAACGCAAGTTAAAGACCGCCGCCAACAAGCAAAAGGAATCCTCTGTGACTATGGAAAAAATGCCAGCTAATGAGTTCATGGCACGGAGGAAGCACAACCCTTATGGAGAACCCTTCCTCAGTTTCATGGGGATGAACTTTTCTGGACTAAGCAGCAGTATCGTATCTACACAGAGGTGCTCAAAAGCAAGACCAACCTGTACGTGGATGCTCATTGGGTGGACGTGTCCCACATGCGAAGGGACACCAACCGGGCTTACTTTGCCGAGGCTCTGGATCTGGTCGAGCAGTTTGGGCTTGAGCACTTCATGACCTTTCAGCATGATTTTGATCCAGAGATCATTGCTCAGTTTTATGCGTCAGTCCATTTCCACACCAAGGAAGATCGCCCAATGACTTGGATGACCAATGGTCACAAGATGACTGCATCTTGGAAGGATTTCATGGATCTTTTAAAGATTGTTGACGAGGGACTCCACAACCCAGTTGGAGCTCGGCCTCATGCCAATCCAGAATCTGCCAACAAAGACAAACTGCTGCCATTCTATGTGGAGAAGACTCTTGCAAGTGGCAAGAAGACATGGGTGTTGAACCCATTTTTGGACATCATGCATCGGATCTTTCGCAACACTTTGTTTCCTCGCATTGGGGACAAGGACAAGATCCATGCATACCTAGTTGACATGCTGCTGATGTGTGAAGCGGCTCGCACGGCGCAGTCTCCACCACTTGACATATCCCATATCATGTGGTGTGAGCTCCGCTTTGCGATCTACACTCGCAAGGTACCCATCTATGGTCCGTTCCTGTTTCTGCTCATCTCCAAGACTTGGGAGAAGATGTACCCTGATGAGGAGTTCGAGGCCGAATGTATCCGTCATGATCCCATTCGTCTTCGCATCAAGACTCGATGGGCCAACACTACTACTCGTGCGCAAGCTGCTACGGCTCAGATGGGCACTGATGAGGAGCCTGTGGAGGAGGCCGATGAGGAGGGCCCTGGAAGATTTGCTCCCTCCTCCTCTGAGCCCTCTTGGGCTAAAAAGCTGAAGAAGAAGATGAAGGCACTTTTCTGCATGCAAGCTCAAGGTCAGTACAGGGCTCATGTCACTCACAAGGAGTCTCGCCGGCGTGACAAGAGGATCATGGAGATCTTCGGTGAGGATGTGTCCAACGGATCCGAGGACAACATCACCCCTGAGGCAGTTTGGATGGCCCGTCAGGGGTACAAGTGGTCTGAGTCTGACGAGGAGCAGCAGGAGTCCGATGGCGAGTACGATGACTGAGATTCTCCGCCGGGGCCGCCACCCTTCTTTGTGCTCTCTTTCCCCTTTGTGGTGTCTCGATGCCAAAGGGGGAGAGAGTGATTTGCATCTTGTGCCGTTCGTTTCCTTTTTCGTTGGTCGAACTCTGTTTATTTGTGTGCTTTTGTGTCGTGTGCGTGAGACTATCGTATGGTGTAAGACATATGCTTCTCGATCGTTAAACTCGTCGTTATGTCTTTATTATTATATCGTGAGCAGTTAGTTTACCTTCCCTTGATTATGTGCTCGGTTTTTATATAAGGAGTATATTATTTGTAGAATATAGGGGGAGCATTGAACCTAGTATGTGTGTTGTGCAGTCCAAAGCACTCTCTCGTGTAGGCACACATCTAGGGGGAGCTCACCTATATTCTAGTGTTTAGGATTGCATACTCTCTTATGTTATCCCTGTGCAAATCTCGTATTGTCATCAATCCACCAAAAAGGGGGAGATTGTAAGGGCATATTTCTCCCTAAGTAGTTTTGGTGATTGATGACAATGCATTTGCGGACTAATCGTGTGCTCTAAGCTCCTACATGTATATCTCACTTAGGCACAAGACGATTGCTTGTCCCTCGGATTCGATGGAAGACGGTGTTTCCTTTTTGCTCCCTGTCGGTGGCTTTGAGTAATAGGAAAGCCGTACTATTAAGAGGTGGTCCGTTTCGGAAAGGTTTAGGTGGAATCAACACGTACACATCTTACTCTCACACCACCTTTCCCTTGCTTCTCTGGAGTTCCAACCGTTTCTTATCGTATATGCAAACCATGGCTTCTTAACTAAAACATCTGCCTGGCAAGCGGTAGTACCGCTCCATAAGCGGTAGTACCGCACAGCCACACGGTAGTACCGCCTGAAGACACGGTAGTACAGCACTAGCGGTAGTACCGCAGCTCCAGAACGGTAGTACCGTGTATCTGGCCCAGCACTGCACCAAGTGCGGAAGTAATTTTTTACTTCCGCATCCTACGCGGTAGTACCGCTTGCTCCAAGCGGTAGTACCGCGTCGTGTTTTGCTACTACCGTATTTCTGCGGATGTAGCCACGGGTGTAATTTATTTCATCCGTGGTTGTCCTCGGCATGCTTGTTCTTGCCTAGCGGTAGTACCGCAGCCAGAGCGGTAGTACCGCTCACCAAGCGGTAGTACCGCAACTTACGTGCGGTACTACCGCTCTCTGCGGGCAGAAAACGTGAATAACGGTTGGATTTTCTCTCCCACTATATATAGGGGGTCTTCTTCCCCAAGAAGACTTACCTCTTCCCCCACATACTCCATTGTTGCTCCAAAGCTCCATTTTCGCCCGATCTCTCTCCCTAGCCAATCAAACTTGTTGATTTGCTCGGGATTGCTTGAGAAGGCATCGATCTACACTTACACCAAGAGATATTTGATTCCCCCCACTAATCCCTAGCGGATCTTGTTACTCTTGGGTGTTTGAGCACCCTAGACGGTTGAGGTCACCTCAAAGCCATATTCCATTGTGGTGAAGCTTCGTGGTTTCGTTGGGAGCCTCCAATTTAGTTGTGGAGATAGCCCCAACCTTGTTTGTAAAGGTTCGGTTGCCGCCTTCAAGGGAACCACTAGTGGAATCACGGGACCTTGCATCGTGTGAGGGCGTGAGGAGAATACGGTGGCCCTAGTGGCTTCTTGGGGAGCATTGTGCCTCCACACCGCTCCAACGGAGATGTACTTCCCCTCAAAGGGAAGGAACTTTGGCAACACATCCTCGTCTCCACCGGTTCCTCTTGTGGTTATTTCTTACCTTTACTTGTGCAAGCATTACTTGTTTATCTCCTATAGCTTGCTTGTGAAGTTGTTATCTTTACTTTCTATTAGTTGTCATCTTAGTAGCATATCTAGACAACTTACTTTGACGCTTAATTTAAAGTGGTCAAGAAAAGCTAAAAATTGTTAGTTGCCTATTCACCCCCCCTCTAGTCAACCATATCGATCCTTTCACAGACGACTTAAGTAGATATGGGTATGTCTACTTGATGAAACACAAGTCTGAGACCTTTGAAAATTTCAAGGAATTTCAGAATGAGGTTGAGAATCAATGTGACAGAAAAATAAAGTTCTTACGATCGGATCGTGGAGGAGAATATTTAAGTCACGAATTTGGCACACACCTAAGGAACTCTGGAATTGTTTCACAATTGACACCGCCCGGAACACCTCAGTGTAATGGTGTGTCCGAACGTCGTAATCGTACTCTGTTGGACATGGTGCGATCTATGATGTCTCTCACCGACTTACTGCTATCTTTTTAGGGTTATGCTTTAGAGACTGCCGCATTCACTTTAAATAGGGCTCCGTCTAAATCCGTTGAGACGACACCGTATGAACTTTGGTTTGGCAAGAAACCTAAGCTATCGTTTCTGAAATTTTGGGGTTGCGATGTTTATGTCAAGAAACTTCAACCTGAAAAGCTCGAACCCAAATCGGAAAAATGCGTCTTCATAGGATACCCTAATGAAACTATTGGGTACACCTTCTACCACGGATCCAAAGGCAAGGTCTTCGTTGCCAAGAATGGATCCTTTCTGGAGAAATAGTTTCTCTCGAAAGAAGTGAGTGGGAGGAAAGTGGAACTTGATGAGGTGACAGTCACCCCTCCCGAACCGGAAAGTAGCGCAGCACAGGAAGATGTTCCTGTGGTGCCTGCACCAACTAGGGAGGAAGTTAATGATGAAGATCATGAAGCTTCAGATCAAGTTTCCACTGAACTTCGAAGGTCCACAAGGACACGTTCCGCACCAGAGTGGTACGGCAACCCTGTCATGGAAATCATGTTGTTAGACAACGGTGAACCTTCGAACTATGAAGAAGCAATGGTGGGCCAGGATTCCAACAAATGGCTTGAAGCCATGAAATCCGAGATAGGATCCATGTATGAAAACAAAGTATGGACTTTGGTGGACTTGCCCGATGATCGGCACGCCATAGAAAATAAATGGATATTTAAGAAGAAGACTGACGCGGATGGTAATGTGACCATCTATAAGGCTCAACTTGTCGCTAAAGGTTATCGGCAAGTTCAAGGGATTGACTACGGCGAGACTTTCTCTCCCGTAGCGATGCTGAAGTCCGTCCGAATCATGTTAGCAATTGTCGCATTCTATGATTATGAGATATGGCAAATGGACGTAAAAACGGCATTCCTTAATGGCTTCCTCAAGGAAGAACTGTATATGATGCAGCCGGAAGGTTTTGTCGATCCTGAGAATGCTAACAAGGTATGCAAGCTCCAGCGCTCAATCTATGGGCTGGTGCAAACATCTCGGAGTTGGAACATTCGCTTTAATGATGTGATCAAAGCGTTTGGGTTTATACATACTTGGGGAGAAGCCTGTATTTACAAGAAAGTGAGTGGGAGCTCTGTAGAATTACTCATATTATATGTGGATGATATATTGCTGATGGGAAATGATGTAGAATTCTTGGAAAGCATAAATGCCTACTTGAATAAGAGTTTTTCAATGAAGGACCTTGGAGAAGCTGCTTACATATTAGGCATCAAGATCTATAGAGATAGATCGAGACGCCTCATTGGTCTTTCACAAAGCACATACCTTGATAAGATATTGAAGAAGTTCAATATGGATCAGTCCAAGAAAGGGTTCTTGCCTGTATTGCAAGGTATGAGATTGAGCTCGGCTCAATCCCCGACCACGGCAGAAGATATAGAAAAGATGAGTGTCATCCCCTATGCCTCAGCCATAGGTTCTATTATGTATGCCATGCTGTGTACCAGACCTGATGTGAACCTTGCCATAAGTTTGGTAGGGAGGTACCAAAGTGATCCCGGTATGGAACACTGGACAGCGGTCAAGAACATCCTGAAGTACCTGAAAAGAACTAAGGATATGTTTCTCATTTATGGAGGTGACGAAGAGCTCTTCGTAAAGGGTTACGTCGATGCTAGCTTCGACACATATCTGGATGACTCCAAGTCACAAACCGGATACGTGTATATTTTGAATGGTGGGGCAGTTAGCTGGTGCAGTTGCAAGCAAAGCGTCGTGGCGCATTCTACATGTGAAGCGGAGTACATAGCTGCTTGCGAAGCAGCGCAGGAAGGAGTGTGGATGAAGGAGTTCATCACCGACCTAGGAGTTATTCCAAGCGCGTCGGGCCCCATGACTCTCTTCCATGACAACACTGGAGCTATTGCCATTGCCAAGGAGACCAGGTTTCACAAGAAGACCAAGCACATCAAGCGCCGTTTCAACTCCATCCGGAATTATATTCATGATGGAGACATAGATATTTGTAGAGTGCGTACGGATCTGAATGTCGTAGATCCGTTGACTAAACCTCTTCCACGAGCAAAACATGATCAACACCAAAACTCTATGGGTGTTCGATTCATCACAATGTAACTAGATTATTGACTCTAGTGCAAGTGGGAGACTGTTGGAAATATGCCCTAGAGGCAATAATAAAATGGTTATTATTATATTTCCTTGTTCATGATAATTGTCTGTTATTCATGCTTGAATTGTATTATCCGGAAACAGTGATACATGTGTGAATACATAGACCACAACGTGTCCCTGGTAAACCTAGGGTTGTAGAGATATATGCATGCGGTAACCCAAATGTTGTTCGGTGTCCCGGATGAGATCCCGGACATCACGAGGAATTCCGGAATGGTCCGGAGGTAGAGATTTATATATAGGAAGTCCAGTTTCGGCCATCGGGAGAGTTTTGGGGGTCACCGGTATTGTACCAGGACCACCGGAAGGGTCCCGGGGGTCCACCGGGTGGGGCCACCTATCCCGGAGGGCCCCATGGGCTGAAAGGGGAAGGTAACCAGCCCATAGTGGGCTGGTGCGCCCCCCTTGGGCCTTCCCCCTGCGCCTAGGTTTGGAAACCCTAGGGGTGGGGGGCGCCCTACATGACTTGGGGGGCAAGTCCCCCCCTAGGCTGCCCCCCTAGAGATGGGATCTCTAGGGCCGGCGCACCCCCTAGGCCCCCTATATATAGTGGGGGGAGGGAGGGCAGCCGCACCCTATGCCCTGGCGCCTCCCTCTCCCTCCCGTGACACCCCTTCCTCCTCAAGTGCTGCTTGGCGAAGCCCTGTTGGAATACCTCTGCATCCACCACCACGCCGTCGTGCTGCTGGATCTCCATCAACCTCTCCTTCCCCCTTGCTGGATCAAGAAGGAGGAGACGTCACTGCTCCGTACGTGTGTTGAACGCGGAGGTGCCGTCCGTTCGGCGCTAGATTCATCGGTGATTTGGATCACGACGAGTACGACTCCATCATCCATGTTCTCTTGAACGCTTCCGCTCACGATCTACAAGGGTATGTAGTTGCACTCCCCTCTCCCTCATTGCTAGATGACTCCATAGATTGATCTTGGTGAAGCGTATAATTTTTTTTGATTTCTGCTACGTTCCCCAACAGGAGGGCACCGAGGGCCATACGTGGGACCCACAGGCAGGCGGGCGCGCCCTGGGGGGGGGGGGCCCAACCCTCGTGGGCACCACGTAAGTCCTACTCCGTGGTTCTCAAGTCTCCCGTGTGTGATTGTCTCCAAAAATATCTCTCCCGAAGGTTTCATTCCGTTTGGACTCCGTTAGATATCCCTTTTCTGTAAAACCCTGAAACAGGCAAAAAACAGCAATCTGGACTAAGCCTTTTGGGTTAGTAGGTTAGTCCCAAAAATAATATAAAAGTGTATTACAAAGCCCATTAAACATCCAAAACATCATAAATAATAACATGGAACAATCAAAAATTATAGATACGTTGTAGACGTATCAAGCATCCCCAAGCTTAATTCCTGCTCGTCCTCGAGTAGGTAAACGATAAAAACAGAATTTTTGATGTGGAATGTTAACCAACATAGTTTTTCAATATAATTCTATTAATTGTGGCATGAATGTACATATCTGGAAGATTCAAGACAAAAGTCTATATTGACATAAGAAATAATAATACTTCAAGCATACTAATAAAGCAATCATGTCTTCTCAAAATACTATGGCTAAAGAAAGTTATGCCTACAAAATCATATAGTCTGGCTATGCTCCCTCTTCATCACACAAAATATTCATATCATGCACAACCCCGATTCCAGCCAAGCACTTGTTTTCATACTCTATTCTTTCAAACCTTTCAACTTTCACGCAATACATGAGCGTGAGCCATGGACATAGCACTATGGGTGGAATAGAGAGGTGGTTGTGGAGAAGACAAAAAGGAGGGAGATAGTCTCACATCAACTAGGCGTAGCAACGGGCTATGGAGATTCTCATCAATAGATATCAATGTGAGTGAGTAGGGATTGCCATGCAACGGATGCACTAGAGCTAAATATGTATGAAAGGTCAACAAAAGAAACTAGTGGGTGTGCATCCAACTTGCTTGCTCATGAAGACCTAGGGCATTTGAGGAAGCCCATCGTTGGAATATACAAGCCAAGTTCAATAATGAAAATTCCCACTAGTATATGAAAGTGACTAAGCATGAGACTCTATCATGAAGAACATGGTGCTACTTTGAAGCACAAGTGTGGAAAAAGATAGTAGCAATTGTCCCTTTTTATTTTTCCCTTTTTTTTCTTCTTTTTTTGGGGCCTTTTTTTTTCTTTGGCCTTTCTCTTTTTCTTTTTTTGGAGGGGCTTTATTGATTTAGCCTTTCCTCACATGGGACAATGCTCTAATAATGATGATCATCACACTTTCATTACAACTTGATATTACAACTTGATACTAGATAAAAGTATGACTCTATATGAATGCATCCGGCGGTGTACCGGGATGTGCAATGAATCAAGAGTGACATGTATGAAAAATTATGCATGGTGGCTTTGCCACAAATACGGTGTCAACTACATGATCATGCATGGCAATATGACAATATGATGCGTGTCATATGAACGGAACGGTGGAAATTTTGCATGGCAATATATCTCGGAATGGCTATTAAAATGTCATGATAGGTAGGTATGGTGGCTGTTTTGAGGAAGGATATATAGTGGGTATATGATACCGGCGAAAGTTGCGCGATACAAGAGAGGCTAGCAATGGTGGAAGGGTGAGAGTGCGTATACTCCATGGACTCAACATTAGTCATAAAGAACTCATATACTTATTGCAAAAAATCTACGAGTCATCAAAACAAAGCAATCAACGCATGCTCCTAGGGGGGAGGTTGGTAGGAGTTAACCATCGCGCGCCCCTGACCTCCACACAAAGATCGACACTTTACAAATACCTCATGCTCTAACTTCGTCACATAGCGGTTCACCATATGTGCATGCTACGGGAATCACTAACCTTAATAAAAGTATTTCTCAATTTCATAATAACTCCACAAGCATGACTCTAATATCACTATCCTCAGATTTCAAAACAATTATCAAGCATCCAACTTCTTATCATATTCAATGCACTTAGCATGAAAGTTTTTTACTACATTGATATTGGATGTCTATCATGTGAAGACTAGTTTTATAGGCTAAGCACATTACCATGCTGTTTTTAATAGACTCTCAAATGGATATAAGTGAAGCATGAGAGTTCAACATTTTCTTCAAAATATTATCACCACCGTGCTCTAAAACATATAAGTGAAGCACTAGAGCAAAAACTATTCAACTCAAAAGATATAAGTGAAGCACATAGAGTGTTCTAACAATTCCTAGGCCATATTTAACTCTCTCAAATAGGTGTGTCCAGCAAGTATAATTGTGGCAAGCTAACAAGCAAAGACTCAAATTATACAAGATGCTCCAAGTAAAACACATATCATGTGGTGAATAAAAATATAGCTCCGAGTATAGTTACCGATAGATGAAGACGAAAGAGGGGATGCCTTCCCGGGGCATCCCTAAGCTTAGGCTTTTGGTTGTCCTTGAATTTTACTTGGGGTGCCTTGGGCATCCCCAAGCTTAGGGCATTGCTACTCTTTGTTCCATAGTCCATCAAAGCAATACTCAAAACTTGAAAACTTCACAACACAAAACTTAGACAAAAATCTTGTGAGCTCCGTTAGTATAAGAAAGCAAACCACTACTCAAAGGTACTGCAATGAATTCATTCTTTGTTTATATTGGTGTTAAACCTACTGTATTCCAACTTCTCTATGGTTCATACTTCCCAATATTACTCATAGATGCATTGAAATAAGCAAACAACACACGAAAAACAGAATCTGTCAAAAATAGAACAATCTGTAGTAATCTGCAGGTTTCGCATACTTGTGTAACTCCAAAAAATTCAAACTAAATTGGTAAACGTGAGGAATTTGTATATTAATCATCTGCAAAAAGAATCAACTAAATAGCATACTCCAGTAAAATCTGATGACCATTCTAGCGAGCGCTAATGATTCTGTTTTTCGTAGCAAGATCACATAAACTTCACACAAGTCTTCCCATAGGTTCTACTTGGCACAAACACTAAACAAAATACAAAACCACATCTAAACAGAAGCTAGATGAAATATTTATTCCTAAACAGAAGCAAAAACAAAAAAATATAAAATTTGGTTGCCTCCCAACAAGCGCTATCGTTTTACGCCCCTAGCTAGGCACGATACATGAATATATATATATATATATATATATATATATATATATATATATATATATATATATATATATATATATATATATAGGGTGGGTCTATTCTCATAACACCCTTAAGAGTCTTATTCTGCTAACACTACGCCTTATTCTGCTAACACCCCACCCCACCCCGTGCCTTCAGAAACAAAAATGCACCACACGCATGCGCTGAATCCCCCACACCCCCACCTCCTTCCTGATCGAGACCCCCCGCACCCGCCATCTTCCTTGTCGCTCCGACCCCGCCTTCTTCCTCCCTGCCCCCACCCCACCTTCTTCCCCTCCGGGCTCCAGCGCCCCAACGCGCCGGCCACCGTGACCTCCGCCACCACCTCCACATCCATCGTCGGCCGCCCAAAAGCGTTGTGCCG
>LR738711.1:111713149-111789076 GCA_902687465.1 Secale cereale
GGGGGGGGGGGGGGCGCCTGGGCCCCCCGAGGCTCCTCCGATGCCCCCCTTTGGCATATATTTAAAGCGTCTCCCGAAACCCTAGAAACATGAACTCTTTTCGCGATCCCATCTCTGTTCCGCCGCCGCCGCCGCTTCCAAGATCGGGAGCACCAGGAGAACTCTTCCCGGCACCCTGCCGGAGGGGAGGATCACCACTGGGAGCTTCTCCACCACCATGGACGCCTCCCGGATGAGTTGTGAGTAGTCTCCCTTGGACCATGAGTCCATGACCAGTAGCTATGTGATGTTCTCCTCCCGTTCTTGTGCTTCACTAATTAGTCCTCATGAGCTGCCCTACATGATCGAGGCACATATGTAATCCTTATGTAGTTGCTATGATGAGTTTGCTGGGATCCGATGGATTATGAGATTATGTTCAGATTGTGTTTGAGTAATATATTTGATTCGCCTCTTTTATGTTTATGTTCGTAAGTAATTCTTGCATGTTCTCCGTTGTTATTTATTGCTTTGGCCAAGTAGTAGGTAGTGACTCCAAGAGGGAACGTTATGCTCGATTGTGGGTTCATGCCCCTCGATGACTAGTTTGAGTGACAGAAACATGAGTCTAGGGGATGTGCTGTTGCCACAAGGGGGAAAACAACGGTGCTTGTGCCCGCGGGTGCAAGGATTGTTTACTTTACGCAAAGTTCTTTTAATGCAGTTGTCTGTTGCATTGAGTTTACACTATGGGTGGGACTCGCAACTTAATACCAGCGAGACGTTCTGGATAGATATCTCAAGGTGGATGATTAGTAGTAGATATTGATGGATTTCGGTCTACTTACTTTGGCGTACCGCCCATGCTTTGAACCTCAACCTTTCTTGCAACTTAGTCAACATTGGTCATGTCAATTGCCCAGCTGTAATTCGTTTACCTCACATAGCTGTTTTATCGTCTTTTGGGAGAGAGACATCAGTTGTGAACATCATGAGACTCCGGTGCATATTACCATCATTGATCACATCCGCTATTTACTTTCCCGCATTTTACTTACTATTGCAATTATATCTATCACTACTATCACTTGCGTTTGATCCTTTGTAAACTACAAGGCCGGAGGGATTGACAACCTCTCTATACTCGTTGGGAGCAAAGTTATTTGTATCTGTGTGCAGGTCCACGTTGATTGCTAATATCCGGCGCTGTTAGCAGTTGACACCTTCTTGTTGAAACTGGGAGTCTCAGGGAAATCGATCCTTGGTATTGCCAAGGGAAATCTTCTGCTACACTGCATCTCTAACCTTCCACTAGGGGTAACCAACGAGGGGCGAGAAGCCTAGCAAAGCAATTTCTGGCGCCGTTGCCGGGGACTCCACTCTTCAGGATAGGGGAGTTGCACGCTATCTTTTACCTTTGCTTTTAGTCTTGTTAGTTTACTTTTCAGTTTTGCTTTAGTATCTTTTATCGAAAATCACAAAAATAGTTATCTTGCTTGCTTGCTACAATGGGTTCCACAGAGAACACCAAGTTGTGTGACTTCACTAGTCACAACAACGATGACTTTATCAGCACACCTATCACTAAACCTGCCACTTCAGCACCTTTATATGAAATTAAACCTGCTTTACTGAACTTAGTCATGAAAGATCAATTCTCCGGTGCTGGAGATGATGCTGATTCACACTTGAACAACTTTGTTGAACTTTGTGATATGCAAAAGTACCAAGAAATAGATGGTAATATTGTTAAGCTTAAGCTTTTTCCTTTCTCCTTGAGAGGAGGAGCTAAAAATTGGTTTCAGTCTTTGCCTAGAAATAGCATAGATTCATGGGACAAGTGCAAAGATGCTTTTATCGTAAAATACTATCCACCTGTTAAAATTATCCAATTGAGAAGTAACATAATGAATTTTAAACAATTGGATAATGAACACGTTGCCCAAGCTTGGGAACGTATGAAATCTCTTATCAAGAACTGCCCTACTCACGGTTTGACTACTTGGATGGTTATCCAAACTTTTTATGCAGGCTTTAACTTTACCTCGCGGAACTTGTTAGATTCTGCCGTGGGAGGAACTTTTATGTCAACTACACTTGGTGCTGCCACAAAACTTTCGATGAGATGATGACCAACTATTCCCATTGGCACACCGAACGCGCTCCAACAGGTAGGAAGGTAAACTCTGTCGAGGAGATTTCCTCTTTAAATGAAAAAGTTGACTTGATCATGTCTCTACTTTCGAAGCAATCCTCTGTTGATCCTCGTGATGTTCCTTTAAATTCTTTGATTGCTCAAGAACAAGTAGATGTGAACTTTATCTCTAGAAACAATTTTAACAACAATGCTTATAGGAGTAATTTTGCTAGCAATCCTAGACCGTTCCCCTCTAATTCTTATGGGAACAACAATGCTTATCCTAGCACCAGGAACTCCACTACTGAACTAGAGATTATGCTTAAAGATTTCATTACTACCCAAAAAGCTTTTAATAATAGTGTAGAAGAAAAACTAAACAAACTAGGTGATCTCTCTTCAAAGGTTGACAATTTAGCTAATGAGGTAGAATTGCTTAAAATTAGAACTTCTCCTCTTGAGGAGAGGAAGGTCACTCCTATGAATGCTATTCAAGTGCAAATTAATGAAAATATTAGGATGATGGCTAAACTTAAAGAGAGATGGGCTAGAGAAAGGGAGGAAGAAGATAGAATTAAGAGCCTTCCTACCCACCACACTGTTGCTACTATCCAAGTTGTTGAGGATATCCAAACTCTTAGCACCCAATGCACTCCTGGTCCCGATGGACCTATTAATGGTGATGCTATGACTATAGAAACTACCAAACAAGTGAACCTAAAGGACACCTCTACCACTTTACTTGATGCTAGTGACCTTGATTTTGATAATTGCACTCTTACCGAAGTTATTGATTTCCTTCACAAGATGTCTAGAGACCCCCGCACTAGCACGCTTAACCTTGCCTTCACAGAGCATATCACTAATGCTCTCATCAAAGCTAGGGAGGAGAAACTTAGAGTAGAAGCCTCCATACCTAGAAAGCTAGAAGATGGTTGGGATCCTATGATAAAAATTAAATTGAATGACTTCTCTTGCTATGCATTATGTGATGTTGGAGCTAGTACCTCTATTATGCCCAAAAGAATATATGATATGCTTAAATTCAAACCTTTTGATTCTTGTTCTTTTGGTGTTCGTCTCGTTGATTCTTCCATAAAGAAACCTTTGGGGAGGATCGACGATGTTCTTATCGTTGTCAATGATAATTATGTTCCCGTTGATTTTACTATTATGGATATTGAATGTGATCCTTCTTGTCCAATTATTTTGGGACGTCCCTTTTTACGCACCGTTGGTGCTATCATTGACATGAAAGAGGGTAATATAAAATTTCAGTTTCCTCTCAAGAAAGGGATGGAACACTTCCCTTTAAAGAAGGTCAAGTTACCTTTTGAGTTGATCAAACGCAAGTGATAGTAGTGATAGATATAATTGCAATAGTAAGTAAAATGCGGGAAAGTAAATAGCGGATGTGATCAATGATGGTAATATGAACCGGAGTCTCATGATGTTCACTAGTGATGTCTCTCTCCCAAAAGACGATAAAACAGCTATGTGAGGTAAACGAATTACAGCTGGGCAATTGACATGACCAATGTTGACTACATTGCAAGAAAGGTTGAGGTTCAAAGCATGGGCGGTACGCCAAAGTAAGTAGACCGAAATCCATCAATATCTACTACTAATCATCCACCTTGAGATATCTATCCAGAACATCTCGCCGGTATTAAGTTGTGAGTCCCACCCATAGTGTAAACTCAATGCAACAGACAACTGCATTAAAAAAACTTTGCGTAAAGTAAACAATCCTTGCACCCGCGGGCACAAACACCGTTGTTTTCCCCCTTGTGGCAACAGCACATCCCCTAGACTCATGTTTCTGTCACTCAAACTAGTCATCGAGGGGCATGAACCCACAATCAAGCATAACGTTCCCTCTTGGAGTCACTACCTATTACTCGGCCAAAGCAATAAATAACAACGGAGAACATGCAAGAATTACTTACGAACATAAATATAAAAGAGGTAGATCAAATATATTACTCAAGCACAATCTGAACATTATCTCATAATCCATCGGATCCCAGCAAACTCATCATAGCAACAGCATAAGGATTACATATGTGCCTCGATCATGTAGGGCAGCTCACGAGGACTAATTAGTGAAGCACAAGAACGGGAGGAGAACATCACATAGCTACTGGTTATGGACTCATGGTCCAAGGGAGACTACTCACAACTCATCCGGGAGGCGTCCATGGTGGTGGAGAGGCTCCCGGTGGTGATCCTCCCCTCCGGCAGGGTGCCAGGAAGAGTTCTCCTGGTGCTCCCGATCTTGGAAGCGGCGGCGGCGACGGAACAGAGATGAGATCGCGAAAAGAGTTCCTCCCTCGAGGGTTTCGGGAGACGCTTTAAATATATGCCAAAGGGGGGCATCGGAGGAGCCTCGGGGGGCCCAGGCGCCCCCCGGCGCGGCCCGGGGGGGCGCGCCGCCAGGGCGCCTGGAGCCCTGGTGGCCCCCCCCCCCCGGCTGTCCTTCGGGCGCACGGTAGTTTCTAGAACGCTGATTTTTTATATAATTTTTCTGGATTTTTCCTGGCAGTTCTCGTAATGTGAAAACCTGAAATACAAAAACAGCCGAAAACAGAAACTGGCACTGGGGTGCACTGAGTTAATAGGTTAGTCCAAATATGATCAAAAGTGTATGGAAGTGTATAAATATCATAGCAATATCACCCAAAAGAGGCATGGAGCAAGCAGAAATTATAGATACGTTTTGGACGTATCAACATCCCCAAGCTTAATTCCTGCTCGTTCTCGAGTAGGTAAATGATAACAAGAATAATTTCTGCGGTGACATGCTATTAACCATATAGGACTTTTTCATAGTCATATGACAAAAGCTTACTGAGACAATGAATCTATAGTAATTAAGTTGCCTCATGAGAAAATCACAAAGTACTGAAAGTTTTACAATATGATACTGAAACATCAAATAGATTTGCAATGAATATGATGTGCAAATATGATAAAGTGATATCTAGCTTGCCCCCTTTAGTGAAGCAAAACATAAATGCAGGGGCACCTCCAAGGTTTAAGTGATGACTAGATACAATGATTTCAGAATAAACGATATCACAATCATGCAAAAGACAATGCTACTTTGGGACAATGCACATTACACTCAGAATGACAATCATGCTCTCAGTAGTTGGTGCTTTTAAAAGAAGGTGGAGACTCTCGAACCGTGGCTTTTGTTGGCAAGGTTGAAAACCCGTAGTCGGAAACAAAGACAAAACATGTACCAGAGCTCTTGGCTTTAAAACAGAGGTAATAATTTATTTTAGATCATGCATGTTTCGTCAATGAATGCTACCAGACAACTCAATCACTTTTCGAGATGGACAAGTTTCGAGGAACGACTCCCGAATGAGGACGATCACATCCTCTTAATCTCCTTTGTTTATCACTGCCAAAGTTTCCTGATTTCTCATGAACAAAGCGTGAAGGAGGGTTTGTTTGTTATATTATCTTTTTGAGCCGGGCGCACTCAATGCTAGTTCCTTCTCGTATTATGGGTTTGCACATTATACATGCAATCCCGGGGTGAAGCTTGTCCAACTTAAAAAGGTCATGAATTAACCAGTACTTCCTCATGAACTTACAACAGAGGCACAAAATAAGAATGCTTTTTCTTTGAATAATTTCGAGATGGCACATGCAAGTCTCCGTTAGGAATGGCAGGTAAATACCATGTAGGATGGTATGGTGGACTCATATGGCATAACTGGATTAAAGGATGTGGATGCACAAGCAGTCAGTCCGCTTAGTACAGGCGAAGGTTAGCAAAAGACTGGGAGCGACCAACTAAGAGAGCAATGACGGTCATAATCATGCAGAGCGACAAAGCAACATTGAATCAGGCATGGTAGTTATATCACTACTCAGAAACAAAAGATCATCAAGGCTTGACAGACTTTCTTTACAGTCTTAAATATGCGTGAGCATACGCCAAGTCAATCAAAATAAATTCTTGAAGGAAGATATTACTAAACCATACCACATCATAGGCAAACAAATCATGTTGGTACTCCAATAACACATTGGGAACCCCCCAGTTATTTGAGACTAACCATAAGAAAACATGAACTACTAAGCGCCATCATGCACGTAGCATCTTTATCATAGACATATCAACAAATGCAACGGAAGCAAACTCTCTTAATAAGGTGAGCATGGTAATTAAAGAGAGTTCAAGCAACCAACTAAACAAAAGCTCTTGAAAAGATAAGCATGAAAGCTAAGAGCTGAACATGATAGTAGCTATTAAAAGGCAAAGAACACACACAGCAAGGATAGACATGAAAATTCTATGTTATGTTCTAGGTAGAAGTGGAGCGTGTTTCTCTCCCACATAAAGAAAGCTGAGTTCCGACTCGTTATGAAAAACTAAAGAAAACTAAAAGCAAGACGCTCCAAGCATAGCACATAACACATGAAGTGATTAAAATATAGTGGAACGAAAGACGAACTGATAATGTTGATGGAGAAGGGGATGCACGGCGGCATCCCCAAGCTTAGACGCTTGAGTCTCCTTGAATATTTCTTGGGGGTTCATGGGGCATCCCCAAGCTTGAGCGCTTGACACTCCTGAATCTTTTTATCATCTTCCCTCGCACACTTGAAAACTCCCTTCATACATAACTCATCATAATCTGATTAGCGAGGTTAGTACCCATAATAAAATAATTGTACCTTGCTGGAAATAAAGGTATTCTTGAAGGTCTACTGTTTCTCAAGATTGCCAAAAGGTTTTTGCAAAGAAAAAGCAAGCTCTTGGTTTGCAAAATGAAGGAAAGGCAAAACAGGACAGAATCTGTGAAAAACAGAACAGCAGGTAGTAATTGATTTGTTCGGGGCACTTCTGCAACTCTAATCAAAAAACTCATAACAGATGCACGAAAGACAATTATATAGAGCACGCTGTCGAAAAAATTCAGACCAAAAAGATGATTTGGTGATTTTATACGAATTTTTCTATCCAAGGACAGAATCTGTTTCCTGGACAGCACCTCACAACTTTTGAACTTTCTAGCAATCAGAGGCTACACTTGGCACAAAATTGAAAAGCAAATATACAATGATGATGCTACAGTAGTAACAACATCAAGACACAACAAAAGCAAAATAAATTTATTCATGTGGGCTGCCTCCCAAAAGCGCTTTCTTTTATGCCTTTAAGCTAGGCATAATGCATATAGATCAAGTTTTATCAAGAGTAAAAGAATAGCTAGCCCGTACAACGGACTCAAAAGGTAAGTTGATCTTCTTTCGAGGGAAGTGTTCCATCCCTTTCTTGAGAGGAAACTGAAATTTTATATTCCCCTCTTTCATGTCAATGATAGCACCAACGGTGCGTAAAAAGGGACGTCCCAAAATAATTGGATAAGAAGGATCACATTCAATATCCATAATAGTAAAATCAACGGGAACATAATTATCATTGACAACGATAAGAACATCGTCGATCCTCCCCAAAGGTTTCTTTATGGAAGAATCAATGAGACGAACACCAAAAGAACAAGAATCATAAGGTTTCAATTTAAGCATATCATATATTCTTTTGGGCATAACAGAGGTACTAGCTCCAACATCACATAATGCATAGCAAGAGAAGTCATTCAATTTAATTTTTATCATAGGATCCCAACCATCTTCTAGCTTTCTAGGTATGGAGGCTTCTACTCTAAGTTTCTCCTCCCTAGCTTTGATGAGAGCATTAGTGATATGCTCTGTGAAAGCAAGGTTAAATGTGCTAGTGCGGGGGTCTCTAGACATCTTGTGAAGGAAATCAATAACTTCGGTAAGAGTGCAATTATCAAAATCAAGGTCACTAGCATCAAGTAAAGTGGTAGTGGTGTCCTTTAGGTTCACATGTTTGGTAGTTTCTATAGTCATAGCATCACCATCAATAGGTCCAATGGGACCAGGAGTACATTGGGTGCTAAGAGTTTGGATATCCTCAACAATTTGGATAGTAGCAACAGTGTGGTGGGTAGGAAGGCTCTTAATTCTATCCGCTTCCTCCCTTTCTCTAGCCCATCTCTCTTTAAGTTTAGCCATCATCCTAATATTTTCATTAATTTGCACTTGAATAGCATTCATAGGAGTGACCTTCCTCTCCTCAAGAGGAGAAGTTCTAATTTTAAGCAATTCTATCTCATTGGTTAAATGGTCTACCTTCAAAGAGAGATCATCTAGTTTATGTAGTTTTTCTTCTACACTCTTATTAAAGGCTTTTTGGGTAGTGATGAAATCTTTAAGCATAATCTCTAGTTCGGTATTGGAGTTCTTGGTACTAGGATAAGCACTGTTGTTCCCATAAGAATTAGAGGGGAACGGTCTAGGATTGCTACCAAAATTACTCCTATAAGCATTGTTGTTAAAATTGTTTCTAGAGATAAAGTTCACATCTACTTGTTCTTGAGCAATCAAAGAATTTAAAGGAACATCACGAGGATCAACAGAGGATTGCTTCGAAAGTAGAGACATGATCAAGTCAACTTTTTCATTAAGGGAGGAAATTTCCTCGACAGAGTTTACCTTCCTACCTGTTGGAGCGCGTTCGGTGTGCCATTGGGAATAGTTGGTCATCATCTCATCGAGAAGCTTCGTGGCAGCACCAAGTTTAGTTGACATAAAGGTTCCTCCCGCGGCCGAATCTAACAAGTTCCGCGAGGTAAAGTTCAAGCCTGCATAAAAAGTTTGGATAACCATCCAAGTAGTCAAACCATGAGTAGGGCAGTTCTTGATAAGAGATTTCATACGTTCCCAAGCTTGGGCAACGTGTTCATTATCCAATTGTTTAAAATTCATTATGTTACTTCTCAGTTGGATAATTTTAGCAGGTGGATAGAATTTTCCAATAAAAGCATCTTTGCACTTGTCCCATGAATCTACGCTATTTCTAGGCAAAGACTGAAACCAAATTTTAGCTCCTCCTCTCAAGGAGAAAGGAAAAATCTTAAGATTAACAATATTACCATCTATTTCTTGGTACTTTTGCATATCACAAAGTTCAACAAAGTTGTTCAAGTGTAAAGCAGCATCATCTCCAGCACCGGAGAATTGATCTTTCATAACTAGATTCAGTAAAGCAGGTTTAATTTCATATGAAGGTGCTGAAGTGGCAGGTGTAGTGATAGGTGTGCTGATAAAGTCATCGTTATTGTGACTAGTGAAGTCACACAACTTGGTGTTCTCGGTGGAACCCATAGTAGCAAGCAAGCAAGATAACTATTTTTGTGATTTTCGATAAAAGATACTAAAGCAAAAATTGAAAGGTAAACTAACAAGACTAAAAGCTAAGGTAAAAGATAGCATGCAACTCCCCAATCTTGAAGAGTGGAGTCCCCGGCAACGGCGCCAGAAAAACTCTTGCTAGGCTTCTCGCCCCTCGTTGGTTACGCCAAGTGGAAGGTGTGAGATGTAGTGTTGCGGAAGTTTTTCCCTTGGCAAAGATACCAAGGATCAAATCCCCAGAGACTCCTAGGTTCAACAAGAAGGTGTCAACTGCTACGGCGCCAGATATTAGCAATCAATGTGGACCTGCACACAGATACAAATAACTTTGCTCCCAACGAGTACAGAGAGGTTGTCAATCCCTCCGGCCTTGTAGTTCACAAAGGATTAAACGCATGTGATAGTAGTGATAGATATAATTGCAATAGTAAATAAAAGCGAAAAGTAAATAGCGGATGTGATCAATGATGGTAATATGGACCGGAGTCTCATGATGTTCACTAGTGATGTCTCTCTCCCAAAAGACGATAAAACAGCTATGTGAGGTAAACGAATTACAGCTGGGCAATTGACAGGACCATGTGCGCAAACCAATGCTGACTACATTGCAAGAAAGGTTGAGGTTCAAAGCATGGGCGGTACGCCAAAGTAAGTAGACCGAAATCCCTCAATATCTACTACTAATCATCCACCTTGAGATATCTATCCAGAACATCTCGCCGGTATTAAGTTGCGAGTCCCACCCATAGTGTAAACTCAATGCAACAGACAACTGCATTAAAAGAACTTTGCGTAAAGTAAACAATCCTTGCACCCGCGGGCACAAGCACCGTTGTTTTCCCCCTTGTGGCAACAGCACATCCCCTAGACTCATGTTTCTGTCACTCAAACTAGTCATCGAGGGACATGAACCCACAATCAAGCATAACGTTCCCTCTTGGAGTCACTACCTATTACTTGGCCAAAGCAATAAATAACAACGGAGAACATGCAAGAATTACTTACGAACATAAATATAAAATAGGTAGATCAAATATATTACTCAAGCACAATCTGAACATAATCTCATAATCCATCGGATCCCAGCAAACTCATCATAGCAACAGCATAAGGATTACATATGTGCCTCGATCATGTAGGGCAGCTCACGAGGACTAATTAGTGAAGCACAAGAACGGGAGGAGAACATCACATAGCTACTGGTCATGGACTCATGGTCCAAGGGAGACTACTCACAACTCATCCGGGAGGCGTCCATGGTGGTGGAGAGGCTCCCGGTGGTGATCCTCCCCTCCGGCAGGGTGCCAGGAAGAGTTCTCCTGGTGCTCCCGATCTTGGAAGCGGCGGCGGCGGCGGAACAGAGATGAGATCGCGAAAAGAGTTCCTCCCTCGAGGGTTTCGGGAGACGCTTTAAATATATGCCAAAGGGGGGCATCGGAGGAGCCTCGGGGGGCCCAGGCGCCCCCCGGCGCGGCCCAGGGGGGGGGCGCCGCCAGGGCGCCTGGAGCCCTGGTGCCCCCCCCCCCGGCTGTCCTTCGGGCGCACGGTAGTTTCTAGAACGCTGATTTTTTATATAATTTTTCTGGATTTTTCCTGGCAGTTCTCGTAATGTGAAAACCTGAAATACAAAAACAGCCAAAAACAGAAACTGGCACTCGGGTGCACTGAGTTAATAGGTTAGTCCAAATATGATCAAAAGTGTATGGAAGTGTATAAATATCATAGCAATATCACCCAAAAGAGGCATGGAGCAAGCAAAAATTATAGATACGTTTTGGACGTATCACCGCCACAGCCTGGCAGTTGGTGCATGCGGCAATCTCCTTGCCGGAGCTACCAACTTTGGCTTTCTTGGCGCCACCTTCGTTGCCGGACTGCTCAATGACTAGCACATCTTTGCCTTTCTTCTTCCTGTTGTTCCGCCGCTGGTTTTCTTTGCCGGGGCAACATCCTCGCTGTCAGATCCTCCTGCTCCTGTATTCTCTCCGGGGAGTTTCCTCCCTTCCTCAGCACGTGCACACTTGTCGGCCAGGGCATACAGCTCACTGACGTCTCTGATCTTGCACATCGCCATCTCCTCCCGCATCCTGCGGTTACGCACCTTCTGATGGAACGCGTTGATGACCGCGGCAGGGTGGACATCTGGGATGTTGTGCTGTACACGGCTGAATCTCTGAATGTACTTGCGCAGGGGCTCTCCTTCCTTCTGGGCGAGCAGATGAAGGTCACTCTCTTGGCCATGAGGTTTGTGGCCGCCTGTAAAGGCGTCGACAAACTGATGGCATAGGTCTACCCAGGAGGATATGGAGTTGTCCGGCAAGTGCATGAGCCAGGACCTGACATTGGGCTTGAGCACCAGCGGGAAGTAGTTGGCAAGGATCTTGTCGTCACGCCCCCGGGTAGCTTGCACCGCGATGGTGTAGATGCTGAGGAACTCCGACGGATGCGACTTGCCGTCGTACTTCTCTGGTACGTCTGGCTTGAAATTCTTCGTGCTGGGCCATTGGACTTGGCGCAACTCACGAGTAAACGCAGGGCAACCTACCGCGTACGGCAAGTCACCTGGTTCCCCTGGCGCATGCATGTCGACAGCGGGCCCAGCGCACTGGTCGGATTGACGTCGCGCTTCTCTTCGGCGCTCGATGCGAGTGCGAGCGTCTTCTTGCTGTCGTTCGTGAAGAACTTGGCGCTGATCGCGACGAGCTCGTGGATCTGACGACGCAGTGGAGTCGCTGTCGAGGTGGATCCGGCGAGTCGGCGATCTTGGCCTTCGGGGCGGAGAGTGCACGGTGGTTGCACCCCCACCGGTCTTGTCGCCATCGGCTCGTGCCTAGCTGACTTGCCGCGGCTGTGATGTACTCGACTGCCGTGGAGTGTCGCCGTTGGCGAAGCCGATGAGACTCTGAATGGTAGCCCTCCATTCGTCGATCTTGTCTGCCGTTGGAGGGTAGTCTAGGAGGAGTTGAGCTCGCGCCAAAGCTTCTGCTGAAGTGGTGGGTGGCGGTGGCGAACGGTGTGAGGAGCGGGATATGCTCGGACTTCTAACTATGTTAGAAGGAGCAGTATCCCGTCCAGGCGACCGTGCCTCGCTCGTGCCAGCATGTTGGCGTGCATGCTGGTCTTGAGCACTCCGAGATCCACCAGCTCGATCTTGGCCCAGCAGACGTATGGTACCGTGAGTACCATGACGCTGCCGGTCCCGCGCCTCCTGAGATGGGCGCAGTGCATGTACGGACGCCGAGGTCTTGGAGTGCGCCCGGTCGTTGTGGGAGCCGGCTATGCCGCCGATGGGCAGCGCAGCCTTGTCCTTGGACCTGGCAGCACCGTGAGCTCTCTCGTCGACGCCCGTTCTTCCGTCGGCGTCTACCCCACCAGCCGTTTGCTCCGGCGGTGGTGGGTTCGGCGCGGATGGAGCAGCCGCCTCCGAAGCCTTCTTCTTCGGCGGCATGTCGATGGAGATGATGAAGATCTAGCTCGTGTGAACGCCAGATCAGGTTCACACAACCTCGACGCCCCCTACCTGGCGCGCCAAAGATGTCGGGGAAACTGATCCACGAGCACCTATGGGGACCAGCGGACCGCGCCCCTTTCGGTTCGGCGGGGGCGGAGATCGCATGAAGAGCGGATCGAGGCGAAGCACACGAGCAGTTTACCCAGGTTCGGGCCGCACGGATGCGTAAAACCCTACTCCTACTTTGTGGTTTGTATTGAGTTCTTGCTCAGGAGCGCTGAGTGCTACAGTACACACAGCAGCTAACGAGACCGAGCGTGAGTGTTCTGATCGTCCTCCCTCTACGTTGCGCATGGGCCTCCTTTTATATGCTCAAGGGGTCACCGACAGGTGGCAACGTAGACAAGGGTAAAAATGGAAAGGTGTTGTAGTTGGTACAACTACCTGTACAATGTATCATACCTAACCCTGACGGCAGCGGACAAGGGCATTGAATGCCCATCGGCGTCGCCCAAACAGTGCATAAAGGGACCGTCAGGGACGCCACCGCTCGCCACGATGGCAATCTTGTCAGCACCGCTTGCCACCGCGCACCGCTGGCTGCACGGCCTCCCGCCTCGTACGCCTGGAAGGGTCCTAGAGCGACACGTTGGTGGATGTGCTGGAGCGCGGGTACAGGGTGGTACCTTGCCGCGGCAAGCGCCTTGCCGCGGTCGTTGTCTTGTCGCGTCTGGGAGCTTGTCGCTCACCGGGCCTTGCCGGGATGCGTGGCGCGTCGCGGCAAGTTCCTTGAGATGCCTTGGCTGGCCTTCCCGGCAAGCTCCTCTTGCCGGGGCCTTGTGCCTTGAGTGGCCTTCCCGGCAAGCTCCTCTTGCCGGGGCCTTGTGCCTTGAGTGGCCTTCCCGGCAAGCTCCTCTTGCCGGGGCCTTGTCTCCTTGGCTTGAATACTTTGTTCTTGAATGGCTCCAAAGGAACCACGGAGGACCTTGGTGGTCACCCGGCAAGCCTTGCCGCGGGATGCTGCGGCTGCCCGTGCACAAGTTCGGGATACTAGGGTACCCCTACTCTAGTACACCGACAAAACGGAAATAACTTCAATTTAACAATATCGTTAACCGTATCCCTTTTCTTTTGCATATCACACAAATCAACAATGTTGTTTAGATGGGTAGCGGCATCTTCACTAGGAAGGCTGGAGAATTGATCTTTCATGACAAGATTCAACAAAGCAGCATTGATCACACAAGATTCAGCATCGATAATAGGAGCAATCAGAGCGCTAATAAAATCGTTATTGTTGGTATTGGAGAAGTCACACAATTTGGTATTGTTCTGAGCCATAGTGACAAACAAGCAATCCAACACGCACAAGCAAACAAGAAGCAAGCGAACGATAAACACACGACAGAAGAAGGGCAAATAAAACGTCAAGGGTGAAGTGGGGGAGAGGAAAACGAGAGGCAAAAAATGTAATGCGAAGGATAAGGGTTTGTGATAGGTACTTGGTATATGACTTTTGCGTAAGCCTCCCCGGAAACGGCGCCATAAATTCTTCTTGCTACTTCTCGAGCTTGCATTGTATTCCCTCGAAGAGGAAAGGGAGATGCAGCACAGTAGCGTAAGTATTTCCCTCGATTTTGAGAACCAAGGTATCAATCCAGTAGGAGACCACGCGCGAGTCCCTCGCACCTGCACAAACAAATAAGAACTTCGTAGCCAACGCGATAAGGGGTTGTCAATCCCTTTACGATCACTTACGAAAGTGAGATCTGATAGAGATGATAGTTTGATATTTTTGGTTATAAGAACAGAAAGTAAAAGCGGAAAAAGTAAAGTAGGTGTAGATTGATATGTTGAGAATAGACCCGGGGGCCATAGTGTTCTCTAGTGGCTTCTCTCATGATAGCGATATTCTACGGCGGGTAAACAAATTACTGTCGAGCAATTGATAGAAAAGCGAATAATTATGAGACTATCTAGGCATGATCATTATATATAGGCATCACGTCCGAGACAAGTAGACCGAAACGATTCTGCATCTACTACTATTACTCCACACATCGACCGCTATCCAGCATGCATCTAGTGTATTGAGTTCATAAGAACAGAGTAACGCCTTAAGCAAGATGACATGATGTAGAGGGATAAACTCAAGCAATATGATATAAACGCCATCTTTTTATCCTCGATGGCAACAATACAATACATGACTTGCTGCCCCTACTGTCACTGGGAAAGGACACCGCAAGATTGAACCCAAAGCCAAGCACTTCTCCCATTGCAAGAACTATAGATCTAGTAGGCCAAACCAAACCAATAATTCGAAGAGACTTGCAAGGATATTATAATCATACATAAAGATTTCAGAGAAGAACCAAATATTTCTCATAGATAATCTTGATCATAAACCCACAATTCATCGGATCTCGACAAACACACCGCAAAAAGAGATTACATCGAATAGATCTCCTCGAAGACGGAGGAGAACTTTGTATTGAGATCCAAAGAGAGAGAAGAAGCCATCTAGATACTAGCTATGTACCTGAAGGTTTGTGGTAAACTACTCACAACTCATTGTGAGGCGATGATGATGATGTAGAAGCACTCCGCGGAATATCCCCCCTTCGGCGGAGCTTCGGAACAGGCCCCAAGATGGGATCTCACGGGAACAGAAGGTTACGGCGGTGGAACTAGGGTTTTCTCTGTTGTTCTGATGGTTTCAGGGTACGTAGGCATATATAGGAGGAAGGAGGGCACCGGGGGCCATACGTGGGACCCATGAGGCAGGGGGCAAGCCCTAGGGGGGCGCCCCCCACCCTCGTGGGGACCACGTAAGCCCTACTCCGTGGTTATCAATTCTCCCGTGCGTGATTTTCTCCAAAAGTATCTCTCCCGAAGGTTTCATTCCGTTTGGACTCTGTTTGATATCCCTTTTCTGTAAAACCCTGAAACAGGCAAAAAATATCAATCTGGACTGGGCCTTTGGGTTAGTAGGTTAGTCCCAAAAATAATATAAAAGTGTATGACAAAGCCCATTAAACATCCAAAACATCATAAATAATAGCATGGAACAATAAAAAATTATAGATACGTTGGAGACATATCAGTATGCACCGTTGCGAAAGTTCGTCGTGCCGAGACACCACGTGATGATCGGGTGTGATAAGCTCTACGTTCAAATACAATGGGTGTAAGATAGTTTTGCACATGCAAAATACTCGGGTTAAACTTGACGAGCCTAGCATGTACAGACATGGCCTCGGAACACTGGAGAACGAAAGGTCGAGCGTGAATCATATAGTAGATATGATCAACAAAGGATGTTCACCACTGAAAACTACTCCATCTCACATGATGATCGGACATGGTTTAGTTTATTTGGTTCATGTGATCATTTAGATGACTAGAGGGATGTCTATCTAAGTGGGAGTTCTTTAGTAATATGATTAATTGAACTTTAATTTATCATGAACTTAGTCCTGATAGTTTTTTGCATATCTATGTTGTTGTAGATCAATGGCCCGTGCTACCATTCCCTTGAATTTTAATACATTCCTAGAGAAAGCTAAGTTGAAAGATGATGGTAGCAATTACACGGACTAGGTCCGTAACTTGAGGATTATCCTCATTGCTGCATAGAAGAATTATGTCCTGGAAGCACCGCTAGGTGACAGGCGTGCCGCAGGAGCAACTCCGGATGTTATGAACGTCTAGCAAGATCGTTCTGATGACTACATGATAGTTCAGTGTGCCATGCTTTACGGCTTAGAACCAGGTCTTCAAAGACGTTTCGAACGTCATGGAGCATATGAGATGTTCCAAGAGTTGAAGTTAATATTTCAAGCAAATGCCCGGATTGAGAAATATGAAATTTCCAATAAGTTCTACAGCTGCAAGATGGAGGAGAACAGTTCTATCAGTGAACACTTGCTCAGAATGTCTAGGTACTACAATGATATGACTCAACTTGGATGCAAAGTTGACGGAGATAGTGTTATTGATAGAGTTCTTCAATCACTGCCACCAAGCTATAAAGGCTTCGTGATGAACTATAACATGCAAGGGATGCAGAAGACAATTCCCGAGCTCTTCTCTATGCTCAAAGCTGCGGAGGTGGAAATCAAAAAGGAGCATCAAGTGTTGATGGTTAACAAGACCACTTGTTTCAAGAAAAAGGGCAAGGGAAAGAAGGGGAACTTCAAGAAGAATAGCAAGACATTTGCTACTCCCGCGAAGAAACCCAAGTCTGGAGCCAAGCCTGAAACTGAGTGCTTCTACTACAAAGGGACTAGACACTGGAAGCGGAACTGCCCCAAGTATTTGGCGGATAAGAAGGATGGCAAAGTGAACAAAGGTATATTTGATATACATGTTGTTGATGTGTACCTTACTAATGCTCGTAGTAGCACCTGGGTATTTGATACTGGTTTGGTTACTAATATTTGTAACTCGAAACAGGGGCTATGGATTAAACGAAGATTAGCTAAGGATGAGGTGACGATGCGCATGGGAAATGGTTCCAAAGTCGATGTGATCGCCATCGGCATGCTACCTCTACATCTACCATCGGGATTAGTATTAGACCTAAATAATTTTTATTTGGTGCCAGCGTTGAGCATGAACATTATATCTGGGTCTTGTTTGTTGCAAGACGGTTATTCATTTAAATCGGAGAATAATGGTTGTTCTATTTATATGAGTAATATCTTTTATGGTCATGCACCCTTGAAGAGTGGTCTATTCTTGTTGGATCTCGATCGTAGTGATACACATATTCATAATACTGAAGCCAAAAGATGTAAGGTTAATAATGATAGTGCAACTTATTTGTGGCACTGCCATTTAGGTCATATTGGTGTAAAGCGCATGAAGAAACTCCATACTAATGGAATTTTGGAATCACTTGATTATGAATCACTTGGTGCTTGCGAACCACGCCTCATGGTCAAGATGACTAAAACTCCATTCTCCGGAACAATGGAGCGAGCAACTGATTTGTTGGAAATCATACATACTGATGTATGTGGACCGATGAGTGTTGAGGCTCAGGGCGGGTATCATTATTTTTTACCTTCACTGATGAGCAAATATGGGTGTATCTACTTGATGAAACACAAGTCTAAAACATTTGAAAAGTTCAAAGAATTTCAAAGTGAAGTAGAGAATCATCGTGACAAGAAAATAAAGTTTCTACGATCCGATAGTGGAGGCGAATATTTGAGTTACGAGTTTGGTCTTCATTTGAAACAATGTGGAATAGTTTCACAACTCATGCCACCTGAAACACCACAGTGTAATGGTGTGTCCGAACGTCGTAATTGTACTTTATTAGATATGGTGCGGTCTATGATGTCTCTTACCGATTTACCACTATCGTTTTGGGGTTATGCTTTAGAGACAGCTGCATTCACGTTAAATAGGGCACCATCTAAATCCGTTTATACGTCGCCTTATGAACTGTGGTTTGGCAAGAAACCAAAGTTGTCGTTTCTTAAAGTTTGGGTCTGCAATGCTTATGTGAAAAAGCTTCAACCTGATAAGCTCGAACCCAAGTCTGAGAAATGTGTCTTCATAGGATACCCAAAGGATATTGTTGGGTACACCTTCTATCACAGATCTGAAGGCAAGATATTCGTTGCTAAGAATGGATCCTTTCTAGAGAAGGAGTTTCTCTCGAAAGAAGTGAGTGGGAGGAAACTAGAACTTGATGAGATAATTGTACCTTCTCCCGAATTGGAAAGTAGTACATCACAGAAACTAGTTCCAGTGATTTCTACACCAATTAGTGAGGAAGCTAATGATGATGATCATGAAACTTCGTATCAAGTTACTAATGAACCTCGTAGGTCAACCAGAGTACGTTCCGCACCAGAGTGGTACGGCAACCCAGTCCTGGAAGTCATGTTACTAGACCATGATGAACCTACAAACTATGAGGAAGCGATGATGAGCCCAGATTCCGCAAAATGGCTTGAGGCCATGAAATCTGAGATGGGATCCATGTATGAGAACAAAGTGTGGACTTTGGTTGACTTGCCCGATGATAGGAACGCCATTGAAAATAAATGGATCTTCAAGAGGAAGACCAACACTGACGGTAATGTTACTATCTACAAAGCTCGACTTGTTGCGAAAGGTTTTCGACAAGTTCAAGGAGTTGACTACGATGAGACTTTCTCACTCGTAGCGATTCTTAAGTCTGTCCAAATCATGTTTGCAATTGCCGCATTTTATGATTATGAAATCTGGCAAATGGATGTCAAAACTGCATTCCTAAATGGATATCTCAAAGAAGAGTTGTATATGATGCAAGCAGAAGGTTTTGTCGATTCTAAAGGTGCTAACAAAGTGTGCAAGCTCCAGCGATCCATCTATGGACTGGTGCAAGCATATCAGAGTTTGAATATACACTTTGATGAGGTGATCAAAGCATATGGTTTTGAACATACTTTTGGAGAATCCTGTATTTACAAGAAAGTGAGTGGGAGCTCTGTAGCATTTCTAATTTTATATGTAGATGAAATATTGTTGATTGAAAATGATATAGAATTTATGGATGACATAAAAGGATACTTGAATAAGAATTTTTCAATGAAAGACCTCGGTGAAGCTGCTTATATATTAGGCATCAAGATCTATAGAGATAGATCAAGACGCTTGATTGGACTTTCACAAAGCACATACCTTGATAAAGTTTTGAAGAAGTCCAAAATAGATCAATCAAAGAAAGGGTTCTTGCCTGTGTTACAAGGTTTGAAATTGAGTAAGACTCAATGCCCGACCACGGCAGAAGATAGAGAGAAAATGAAAATCATTCCCTATACCTCAACCATAGGATCTATCATGTATGCACTGATGTGTACCAGACCTGATGTGTGCCTTGCTATAAGTTTAGCAGGGAGGTACCAAAGTAATCCAGGAGTGGATGCTAATTCTCGAGCTTGCGTTGTATTCCCTCAAAGAGGAAAGGGTGATGCAGCACACTAGCATAAGTATTTCCCTCAGTTTTTGAGAACCAAGGTATCAATCCAGTAGGAGACCATGCACGAGTCCCTCGTACCTGCACAAACAAATAAGAACCTCACAGCCAGCGTGATAAAAGGGGTTGTCAATCACTTCTCGTTCACTTATGAGAGTGAGATCTGATAGATATGATAAGATAATATTTTTGGTACAGGGAAAAAGTAAATAACGCAAAGTAAAGTAAATAGTTGATGGACGATTAATATGATGAGAATAGACCCGGGGGGCATAGGTTTCACTAGTGGCTTCACTCATAATAGCAGATTTCTACGGTGGGTGAACAAATTACCATCGAGCAATTGATAGAAGAGCACATAGTTATGAGAATATCTAGGCATGATCATTGTATATAGGCATCACGTCCGTGACAAGTAGACCGAAACGATTCTGCATCTACTACTATTACTCCACACAACGACCACTATCCAGCATGCATCTAGAGTATTAAGTTCATAAGAACAGAGTAACGCCTTAAGCAAGATGACATGATGTAGAGGGAGAAACTCAAGCAATATGATATAAACCCCATCTTCTTATCCTTGATGGCAACAATACAGTATGTGCCTTGCTGCCCCTACTGTCACTGGGAAAGGACACCGCAAGATTGAACCCAAAGCCAAGAACTTCTCCCATTGCAAGAACTATAGATCTAGTAGGCCAAACCAAACCAATAATTCGAAGAGACTTGCAAGGATATTATAGTCATACATAAAAGATTTCAGAAAAGAATCCAATATTGGTCATAGTTAATCTTGATCATAAACCCACAATTCATCGGATCTCGACAAACACACCGCAAAAAGATTACATCGAATAGATCTCCTCGAAGATCGAGGAGAACTTTGTATTGAGACCCAAAGAGAGAGAAGAAGCCATCTAGCTAATAACTATGGACCCGAAGTCTGTGGTAAACTACTCACACCTCATCGGAGAGGCTATGGTGTTGATGTAAAAGCCCTCCATGATCAATGCCCCCTCCGGCTGAGGTCCAGAACAGGCCCCAGGATGGGATCTCACGGGTACATAAGGTTGCGGCGGTGGAATTAGGGTTTCATCTGTCTCTCCGATGTTTTCAGGGTATGGGAGTATATATAGGCTGAAGAGGCACGTCGGGAGATCAACAGGTGGCCCACGAGGGTGGGGGTCGTGCCCCTGCCCTCGTGGACACCTCCTTTGCAAAGGTTTCATGTTGATATTGTTCCAAAAATAACTCTCCCAAAGGTTTCATTCCATTTGGACTCCGTTTGATATCCCTTTTCTGCGAAACTCTGAAATAGGCAAAAAAAACAACAATTTGCACTGGACCTTGGGTTAGTAGGTTAGTCTCAAAAATAATATAAAAGTGTATAATAAAGCCCATTAAACATCCAAAACAGAATATATAATAGCATGGAACAATCAAAAATTATAGATACGTTGGAGACGTATCAAGCATCCCCAAGCTTAATTCCTGCTCGTCCTCGAGTAGGTAAATGATAAAAACAGAATTTTTGTTGTGGAATGCTAACCAACATAATTCTCAATGTAATTTTCTTTATTGTAGCATGAATGTTCAGATCCGAAAGATTCAAGACAAAAGTCTATATTGACATAAGAATAATAATACTTCAAGCATACTATCAAAGCAATCATGTCTTCTCAAAATAACATGGTCAAAGAAAGTTCATCCCTACAAAATCATATAGTTAGGCTTTGCTCCATCTTCGTCACACAAAATACTCAAATCATGCACAACCCCGGTTTCAGCCAAGCAATTGTTTCATACTTAATATTTTTCAAACTTTTTCAACTTTCACGCAATACATGAGCGTGAGCCTTGGATATAGCACTATAGGTGGAATTTAGTGGTGGTTGTGGAGAAGACAAAAGAGGAAGATGGTCTCACATCAACTAGGCGTATCAACGGGCTATGGAGATGCCTATCAATAGATATCAATGTGAGTGAGTAGGGATTGCCATGCAACGGATGCACTAGAGCTCTAAATGTATGAAAACGCAACAAAAGAAACTAAGTGGATGTGCATCCAACTTGCTTGCTCACGAAGACCTAGGGCATTTGAGGAAGCCCATCGTTGGAATATACAAGCCAAGTTCTATAATGAAAATTTCCCATTAGTATATGAAAGTGACTAAACAAGAGACTCTCTATCATGAAGATCATGGTGCTACTTTGAAGCACAAGTGTGGAAAAAGATAGTAGCATTGTCCCTTTTTTTCTTTTCTTTTTCTTTTTTTGGGACTTCCTTTTTTTCTTGGGCCTTTCTTCTTTTGTTTTCTTTTCTTTGGGACAATGCTCTAATAATGACGATCATCACACTTCTATTGATTTACAACTCGATACTAGAACAAAGTATAACTCTATATGAATGCCTCCGGCGGTGTACCGGGATGTGCAATGAATCAAGAGTGACATGTATGAAAAACTATGCATGGTGGCCTAGCCACAAATACGATGTCAACTACATGATCATGCATGGCAATATGATAATGATGAAGCGTGTCATAGTAAACGGAACGGTGGAAAGTTGCATGGCAATATATCTCGGAATGGCTATGTAAATGACATGATAGGTAGGTATGGTGGCTGTTTTGAGGAAGGTATATGGTGGGTGTATGGTACCGGCGAGAGTTGCGCGATACAAGAGAGGCTAGCAATGGTGGAAAGGTGACAGTGCGTATAATCCATGGACTCAACATTAGTCATAAAGAACTCACATACTTATTGCAAAAATCTACAAGTCATCAAAACAAAGTACTACACGCATGCTCCTAGGGGAAGGGTTGGTAGGAGTTAACCATCGCGCGATCCCGACCTCCACACAAAGGATGACACTCAATGAAATACCTCATGCTTCAAATCTGTCACACAACGGTTACCATACGTGCATGCTACCGGACTTGCAAACCTCAACACAAGTATTTCTCAAATTCACAACTACTCTACTAGCATGACTCTAATATCACCATCCTAATATCTCAAAACAATCATCAAGTATCAAACTTCTCATAATATTCAATGCACTTTATATGAAAGTTTTTACTATACTCATCTTGGATGCCTATCATATTAGGACTAATTTTATAACCAAAGCACATTACCATGATGTTCTAAAAGACTCTCAAAACAATATAAGTGAAGCACGAGAGATCAATAATTTCTACAAAATAAAACCACCACCGTGCTCTAAAAGATATAAGTGAAGCACTAGAGCAAAACTATCTAGCTCAAAAGATATAAGTGAAGCACACAGAGTTTTCTAATAAATTCCGATTCATGTGTATCTCTATCAAAAGGTGTGTCCAGCAAGGATGATTGTGGTAAACTAAAAAGCAAAGACTCAAATCATACATGACGCTCTAAGAAAAACACATATCATGTGGTGAATAAAAATATAGTCTCAAGTAAAGTTACCGATAGGTGAAGACGAAAGAGGGGATGCCTTCCCGGGGCATCCCGAAGCTTAGACTTTTGGTTGTCCTTGAATTTTACCTTGGGGTCCCTTGGGCATCCCCAAGCTTAGGCTCTTGCCACCCTTTGTTCCATAGTCCATCAAATCCTTACTCAAAACTTGAAAACTTCACAACACAAAACTTAGCCAAAAATCTTGTGAGCTCTGTTAGTATAAGAAAACAAACCACCACTCAAAGGTACTGTAATGAACTCATTATTTGTTTATATTGATGTTAAACCTACTGTATTCCAACTTCTCTATGATTCATACCCCCCCCCCCCTGATACTACTCATAGATTCATCAAAATAAGCAAACAACACACGAAAAACAGAATCTGTCAAAAAACAGAACCGTCTGTAGCAATCTGTAACTTTCGGATACTTCTGTAACTCTAAAAATATTGAATAAATTGGTGGACGTGAGGAATCTGTCTATTAGTCATCTGCAAAAAGAAACAACTAAAAAGTATTCTCTAGTAAAAAAATGGTAGCTAATCTCGTGAGCGCTAAAGTTCTTTTATTTATACAGCATGATCGCATAGACTTCACGCAAGTCTTCCCAAAATTTCTACTTGGCACAAACACTAATTAAAACACAAAACCACATCTAAACAGAAGCTAGATGCAATATTTATTCCTAAACAGAAGCAAACGCAAAGAAAAGAAAATTGGGTTGCCTCCCAACAAGCGCTATCGTTTAACGCCCCTAGCTAGGCACGATACAAGAATATATCTTGGTATTGGCATAATGATAAGGTAGATCGCGAAAACTCATCCCATACTCCCTACGTTCAGCAGCAAGTTTTCTTTATGGCAAGCAAAAGTAATCAAAAGGGCTAAATTTAATAGGACAAAAGTCCCCCATATCAATCTCAGGAGGTATAGGTTCCTCCTTTGGCCCGTCATATTGCACAACCAATTCATTATTATAAGCATTCTTTTGGCAAAAGGTCATGAGCCTTCGCTCGAGAGAAAAACCTAACCCATTGTTCTGAATAGCAAAATTATAATTCAATTCGGAGACTCTATCAACCAAGATATCGGTAGGAACCTTTTTCCTAAGGTTTCCATTAAAAATAGCATGATCTAAAGATTGCAAACGCATTATGTTCTCTTGGTTAAATAAGATAGCTTCTATGGGAGGACGACCAACGTCCACCCTATAATACGTAAAGATTTCTTTGGCCTCTTTCATTATGAATCTGAACTCGTGAGCCAAAAAGATAGTAGCTACGCGCTTAACAGAAGAATGCTCAATATTGGAAAATTCCAGAAAAATACTCTGAATGCAAGGATGCATATGAATAAATTGCCTTTCAATTTCAACTACAAGCATAGATATGGCATCTGCAAGACTACTAGTTCTATGAAGAATAGATCCACCCATAGTGGGTAAAGCACCGACACAAGTAAAGAAGTCTTGAAGAACTCCTTTTCCAATAATATTACCACTGCCAACCCGGAACTTCTTAGTACGTAAAGTGGTAGTTTCATCTGGAGGATAAAAACAAAGTTGCCCTCAACGTTACTACCCTTTTCAACGACATCCTCCCCCATCTCAGACATGATGGCAACAAACCGCAATAAAGACGAACACACACGAGGCAAGCGAACGGGAAAACACACGGAAAAAGAAGGGCGAATAAAACGGCAAAGGTGAAGTGGGGGAGAGGAAAACGAGAGGCAAATAATGTAATGTGAGGGATAAGGATTTGTGATAGGTACTTGGTATATGACTTTTGCGAAGATCTCCCCGGCAATGGCGCCAGAAATTCTTCTTGCTACTTCTCGAGCTTGCGTTGTATTCCCTCGAAGAGGAAAGGGTGATGCAGCATAGTAGCGTAAGTATTTCCCTCAGTTTTTGAGAACCAAGGTATCAATATAGTAGGAGACCACGCGCGAGTCCCTCGTACCTGCACAAACAAATAAGAACCTCGCAGCCAGCACGATAAAAGGGGTTGCCAATCCCTTCTCCTTCACTTACGAGAGTGAGATCTGATAGATATGATAAGATAATATTTTTGGTATTTTTGGTATAGGGAAAAAGTAAATATTGCAAAGTAAAGTAAATAGTTGATAGAAGATTAATATGATGAGAATAGACCCGGGGGCCATTGATATGTCTCCAACGTATCTACTTTTCTAAACCCTTTTGCCCTTGTTTTGGACTCTAACTTGCAGGATTTGAATGGAACTAACCCGGACTGACGTTGTTTTCAGCAGAATTGCCATGGTGTTGTTTTTGTGCAAAAATAAAAAGTTCTCGGAATGACCTGAAAATCCATGGATAATTATTTCGGAAAATATAAAAAATACCCGCAAGAAGATCCAGACTAGGGGGCCCACACCCTGTCCATGAGGGTGGGGGCGCACCCCCTGCCTCGTGGGCCCCCTGGTGCTCCACCGACGTATCCCCAGATCCTATATGTTCACTTTCGGGGAGAAAAAAATCAAGGGAGAAAGAATTATCACGTTTTATGAGACGGAGCCGCTGCCAAGCCCTAATCTCTCTCGGGAGGGCTGATCTGGAGTCCGTTCGGGGCTCCGGAGAGTGGAGATTGTCGCCATCGTCATCATCAACCTTCCTCCATCACCAATTCCATGATGCTCACCGCCGTGCGTGAGTAATTCCATCGTAGGCTTGCTGGACGGTGATGGGTTGGGTGGGATCTATCATGTAATCGAGTTAGTTTTGTTAGGGTTTGATCCCTAGTATCCACTATGTTCTGAGATTGATGTTGCTATGACTTTGCTATGCTTAATGCTTGTCACTAGGGCCCGAGTGCCATGATTTCAGATCTGAACCTATTATGTTTTCATGAATATATGTGTGTTCTTGATCCTATCTTTCAAGTCTACAGTCACCTACTATGTGTTATGATCCGGCAACCCCGAAGTGACAATAATCGGGACCACTCCCGGTGATGACCATAGTTTGAGGAGTTCATGTATTCACTATGTGTTAATGCTTTGGTCCGGTACTCTATTAAAAGGAGGCCTTAATATCCCTTAGTTTCCAATAGGACCCCGCTGCCACGGGAGGGTAGGACAAAATATTTCATGCAAGTTCTTTTCCATAAGCACGTATGACTATATTTTGAATACATGCCTACATTACATTGATGAACTGGAGCTAGTTCTGTGTCACCCTAGGTTATAACTTCTACATGATGAATTGCATCCGACATAATTTCCCATCATCGATCCAATGCCTACGAGCTTTTCACATATTGCTTGTTATTTATTTACTTTTCCGTTGCTACTATTACAAAAACTACAAAACACTACCGTTACTTTTATTGCTGCTACCGCCACTATCATATTACTTTGCTACTAAACTACCTTGCTGCAGATACTAAGTTTCCAGGTGTGGTTGAATTGACAACTCAGCTGCTAATACTTAAGAGTATTCTTTGGCTCCCCTTGTGTCGAATCAATAAATTTGGGTTGAATACATTACCCTCGAAAACTGTTGCGATCCCCTACACTTGTGGGTTATCAAGACTATTTTCTGGCGCCGTTGCCGGCGAGCATAGCTCTATTCTTTAAGTCACTTGGGATTTATATATGTTGATCACTATGAAGAATTTGAAGGACTCAAAAACCAAGATCTTACCCTCAACTACGAGGGGAGGTAAGGAACTGCCATCTAGCTCTGCACTTGATTCTCCTTCTGTTATGGGTAAATTTGCGACACCTACTCATGCTATTGAATCTGATATGTCGTATGTTCTTGATGATGCCACTTCTGCTATGTATGATGAAACTATCTCTATGCCTGATACTGTGCTACTAGGTGAATTTCTAGATGAACAAATTGCTAGAGTCAGGGAGAATGCAAATATTGAAACTGATGATATTTATGAAAGTGATGATGAAGCTTCTCCCAATAGATATGATTTCCTATTGTTCCTGAGGGTTATTTTATGGATGAAGAAACTGCTAGAGACTTTCTTGCTTGCAATGATAGATATGATCTTAAGAAGTTATTAGCTAAGTTGAAAGAAAAGTCCTTGAATGCTAGAATGAAACATGACCCTGCTTTTGCTACTTCACCTATATGTGTTACTGATAAGGATTATGAATTCTCTGTTGATCCTGAGTTAATTACTTTGGTTGAATCTGATCCTTTCCATGGCTATGAGTCTGAAATTGTTGTGGCACATCTTACCAAGTTGAATGATATAGCCACCCTGTTTACCAATGATGAAAAGATTCGCTACTACTATATCCTTACGTTGTTTCCGTTCTCTTTAAAGGGTGATGCTAAGACTTGGTTTAATTCTCTTGATCCTGGTTGTGTGCGTAGTCCCCAAGATATGATGTATTACTTTTCTGCTAAATATTTTCCCGCTCATAAGAAACAAGCTGCCTTATGGGAAATATATAACTTTGCTCAAACTGAAGAAGAGAGTCTCGCACAAGCTTGGGGGAGGCTTCTCCAGTTACTTAATGCTTTGCTTGATCATCCTCTTGAGATGCATGATATACTTGATGTCTTTTATAATGGACTAACCGATGCTTCCAGAGACCACCTGGATAGTTGTGCTAGTTGTGTTTTCAGGGAAAGAACAGTTGAACAAGCTGAATTACTATTGAATAATATACTGGACAATGAAAATAATTGGACACTTCCTGAACCAGCTCCTAAGCCAACTCCGAAGAAAAGAGGTGTTCTATTCCTCAGTCCTGAAGATATGCAAGAGGCAAAGAAATCTATGAAATAAAAAGGTATTAAAGCTGAAGATGTTAAGAATTTACCACCTATTGAAGAAATACATGGTCTTGATAACCCGACACAGGTAGTAAAGGTAAATTCTCTTTATAGATTTGGTGAAGGTGATATTCCTCATTATAAGTCTGCTAGCCAATGCTTAGATGAGTTTGACAATTTTATTGTGAAACAAGAAAATTTCAATGTTTATGTTGGTAGACAATTACAACACAATCCTTATATGATTGAATGCTTGAGTGATTATCTGTCTAGAGCTAAAGGTGAACTGAAACTCATTAGTATACATGCTTCTATGGTCACCACTCAAGTAGAACAAGTACTTAAGGCTCAGAATGATTCGCTCAATGAATTAAATAGTAAGAATAATGATAATGCCATTAGAGTTGTGACTAGAGGTGGTAGAATGACTCAGGAACCTCTGTATCCTGAAGGCCACCCTAAGAGAATTGAGCAAGATTCTCAGAGAGCTAATTTAGATGCACCTAGTTCTTGTAAGAAGAAGAAAAATAAAAACGTAGGACTTTGCATGCTTCTAGTGAACCTGTATCTGACACACCTGAGAATCCCAATGATATATCTGTTTCTGATGCTGAGACACAATCTGGTAATGAACATGAACCTAGTGATAATATTAATGATGATGTTCATGATGATGCTCAACCTAGTAATTATAATGATGTAGAGATTGAACCTGCTGTTGATCTTGATAACCCACAATCAAAGAATCAACGTTATGATAAGAGAGACTTTGTTGCTAGGACTCACGGTAGGGAAAGAGAACCATGGGTTCAGAAACCCATGCATTTTCCTCTGAAACCATCCAAGAAAAAGGATGATGAGGACTTTGATCGCTTTGCTGAAATGATTAGACCTATCTTTTTGCGTATGCGTTTGACTGATGTGCTTAAAACAAATCCTTATGCTAAGTATATGAAGGATATTATTACCAACAAAAGAAAGATACATGAAGTAGAAATTTCCATCATGCTTGCCAATTACACTTTCAAGGGTGGAATACCTAAGAAACTAGGAGATCCAGGAGTACCTACTATACCTTGCTCCATTAAACGAAACTATGTTAAAACTGCTTTATGTGACCTTGGGCCGGTGTTAGTGTTATGCCTCTCTCTTTATATCGTAGACTTGACTTGAGCAAGTTGACACCTACTGAAATATCTTTGCAAATGGCTGATAAATCAACTGCTATACCTGTTGGTATTTGTGAGGATGTGCATGTTGTTGTTGCAAATGTTACTATTCTAACGGACTTTGTTATCCTTGATATTCCCAAGGACGATAGTATGTCTATTATCCTTGGTAGACCCTTTTTGAATACTGCAGGGGCTGTTATTGATTGCAACAAAGGAAATGTCACTTTTCATGTCAATGGTAATGAGCATATGGTACACTTTCCGAGGAAACAACCTGAGGTCCACAGTATCAATTATATTGGAAAAATTTCAACTATCACTATTGGAGGTTTTGAATTTCCTCTTCCTACTATCAAGAAGACATATGACATTCTTATTGTTGGGGAGATACATATCCCCATTGAGGTAACCTAGTGTTATTCGAAAATTCTCTGGTTTCATGTCATTCGGAAAGAGTGTATTAACAAGACCTGATCAACCTTGTTAATGGATTCCTTTTGATGAGCATGAGATAGGTGAATCTAGATAGCACAACCTTCTGTACCCTCCTTTTACTTTTTGTTAATTAGGATAAAAAAACAAAAATAGTATTCTCTGTTTGTTTTCAGACTTGTCCATGCAATAAAAAAAATTACCCAGAAAATAAAAGTTCTCCAAATGCCATGAAAATGAAATATGATTTTTTTTCTAGATTATTTGAGAAAATATGGCACAGAACACACAACGAGGGGAGCCAGCACCTCGCCACGAGGGTCCATGGCACGCCCCCCTGCCAGGGCGTGCCCCTGCCTCGTGGGCCCCACGTGGCTCCCCTCCACTTATTCCTGCACCCACACTCTTCTTCTTCCTCCCAAAAAATCACCAACCAGCTCAAACCCAAGTTCTAGCTCATCTTGTTGCCATTTTCGATCTCCTTGCTCAAAGCACCATTCACCAAACTATTTGGGGAGATTGTTCCTTGGTATGTGACTCCTCCATTGGTCCAATTAGTTTTTGTTCTAGTGCTTTATTTATTGCAAATTTTTGCTGCTGTGGTGACCTTGTTCTTGAGCTTGCATGTCAAATTTCCTTGGTCCGAGGTAGTTCTAATGCATGATATAGTCTCTAGGCACTAGTAGGAGTTGTTGCTATCAATCTTATTGAGTTTGGTTAACTTTTATTTTGAGTTACTAAAAACTTCAGAAATTTTCAGAATAGGAAAATGATAAAGAGATTGTTGAGGGGCTCCTCCAGTAAGAGCTCAGAGGAGAAGAAGAAAGAAGAAGATAAGAAGCCCAAATATAATCTTCCTCGCATGGCGGAAGTTCGGCCGTGTGTAGCGACCACGATCCGAATGGACCGAAGTCTCTGTGTTCTGTGTCATCCCTGGATCGGTAATGCTGACACACTGATGGCTTCTCGCCCCTCGTTGGTTACCCCAAGTGGAAGGTTTGAGATGCAGTGTAGCGGAAGTTTTCCCTTGGCAAAGATACCAAGGATCAATTTCCCCTGAGACTCCAAGGTTCAACAAGAAGGTGTCAACTGCTAATGGCGCCAGATACTTAGCAATCAACTTGGACCTGCACACAGATACAAATAACTTTGCTCCCAACGAGTACAGAGAGGTTGTCAATCCCTCCGGCCTTGTCGTTTACAAAGGATCAAACGCAAGAGATAATAGTGATAGATATTGCTGCAACTAGTAAGTAAAAGCGGAAAGCAAATAGCGGATGTGATCAGTGATGGTAATATGGACCGGGGTCCCATGATGTTCACTAGTGATGTCTCTCTCCCAAAAGACGATAAAACAGCTATGTGAGGTAAACGAATTACAGCTGGGCAATTGACAGAATTATGTGCGCAAACCAATGCTAACTATGTTGCAATAAAGGTAGAGGTTCAAAGCATGGGCGGTACGCCAAGGCAAGTAGACCGAAATCCATCTGCATCTACTACTAATCATCCACCTTGAGATATCTATCCAGAACATCTCGCTGGTATTAAGTTGCGAGTCCCACCCATAGTGTAAACTCAAAGCAACAAACAACTGCACTAAAAGAACTTTGCGTAAAGTAAACAATCCTTGCACCCGCGGGTACAAGCACCGTTGTTTTCCCCCTTGTGGCAACAACACATCCCCTAGACTCATGTTTCTGTCACTCAAGCTAGTCATCGAGGGGCATGAACCCACAATTGAGCAAAACGTTCCCTCTTGGAGTCACTACCTACTACTTGGCCAAAGCAATAAATAGCAACGGAGAACATGCAAGAATTACTTAAGAACATAAATATAAAAGAGGTAAATCAAATATATTACTCAAACACAATCTGAACATAATCTCACAATCCATCGGATCCCAGCAAACTCATCATAGCAACAGCATAAGGATTACATATGTGCCTCGATCATGTAGGGCAGCTCACGAGGTCTAATTAGTGAAGCACAAGAAGGGGAGGAGAACATCACATAGCTACTGGTCATGGACCCATGGTCCAAGGGAGACTACTCACAACTCATCCGGGAGGCGTCCATGGTGGTGGAGAGGCTCCCGGTGGTGATCCTCCCCTCCGGCAGGGTGCCGGGAAGAGTTCTCCTGGTGCTCCCGATCTTGGAAGCACGGCGGCGGCGGAACAGAGATGAGATCGCGAAAAAGGGTTCCGTCCTCGAGGATTTCGGGACGTGTGTTAAATATATGCCAAAAGGGGGCATCAGCGGAGGCCTGGGGGGCCAGGCGCCCCCCCGGCGCGTCCAGGAGGGGTCCGTGCCACCAGGGCGCCTGGAGCCCTGGTGGCCCCCCTCCGGCCCTACTTCGGCCGTGTGGAAGCTTCCGGAACGCTGATTTTTTATATAATTTTTCCGGGATTTTTCTGGCAGTTTTCGTGACGGGAAAACCTGAAATACAAAAACAGCAGAAAACAGAAACTGGCACTGGGGTGCACTGAGTTAATAGGTTAGTCCAAATATGATCAAAAGTGTATGGAAGTGTATAAATATCATAGCAATATCACCCAAAAGAGGCATGGAGCAAGCAGAAATTATAGATACGTTTTAGACGTATCACACACACAGTACTTGAAGGATTTATAACAGAGTGGCAATCACACACTTATTATATCGAATGTCTCCAATGAGAACTTATTACAAAAGTCTATGGCTTAAGGCCATATAACAAAATAACAGCGGAAGGCTTAGAAGATAAGTGAGTCCATCAACTCCAATGGCATAGCTGAGTGCATGACAAACGACCTAGAACGTCTTATTCCTCGTCTGAAAAGTCTGCAACGTGATATGTTGCAGCCCGAAAACGGGTCAGCACATGGAATATGCTGGCAAGATAACACAGAAGATGCAAGTAACAGAATAAAGGCTATACTATATGCATATTTGGCTGGTGGAGGCTCTAAGGTTAAAGTTTTTGCGTAAAGCCAATTTTTCCCTACAACAAAGGAATAAATTTTATTTTAACTATCATGTAGGTTGAAAATCATTGAGAAGGTACCTCCAACTCAATCCCAAATTAAAATTATCATTAACCCAACAAATTAAATTATAGAGTGATGAGATCAACCAATAATTCAAGTACCAGATACTCAAGATGTCCATAACCGGGGACACGGCTAATCATGATCAGTTTGTACACTCTGGAGAGGTTTGTGCACTTTTCCCACAAGACTCGATCGCCTCCCTTTGGTTTCTCGCACTGCATGGTGTTTGAGAAACGGATGACCGAGACACAGTCTTTCCGAAGAGGTCCCCTTAACCGGATAGATAGGCCGGTACACCTACAATCCCTCTACATCTGCTAGCCCATCACGGAAATGTTTTCCACAACTTACTCAACTATGCCAGAGCCCATATTGGCATGTGGCTGCACACGGAATTTTCTAGCATGAATAGTTTTATGATCCCTTTGAGCCTGGGTGGCATTCCATAGGAAAAATCACACGGAACCCCGGGATTTCCTAGGACAACACTGGATTCTCCAGGTGCCCTGCAACCAATCCACCCAGATGTGTATTCAAGTAGCCACCTTAAGTTGAATCCTTAATTAACAACTCACATCTGTCATGGATTTCACTCAAACCCAAACCACATCTACGAGCATAGCATAGCAACCTAAGCAAACGTAGAAGTAACTCCCAAGGGTTTGAAAGTAATGGAGGTAATAGGTTCTACCTCAATCTACTTCCCAGTCCCACAAGTTAAGAGATCCTAGTCATGCAATGTGTCAGGGTTTGATCTAATGCATAAAAATTGGGTAAATAAAGGTATGATCAAAGTGTTACTTGCCTTGCTGATGATTCACCTGATTCCGACTATCGAGCGAAAAGAAAAACGAAAAACAAGATCAGGGCAGAAATTGCGATCGAAATAATCGCGGATAAAAACCCCGAAAAAGAAAACTGAGGAACAGACTAACGAACGAACGTTCGCTGTCTGCAGCTAACGGACGAACAACGTTCGTTAAAACGAACGTACGGACGAACGTCCCCTAAATAACTAAACAGAAAAAACGAACTAATCTATAAAAATAACGGATCTAGGGTTTCTAAATAAAAATCGATCGGTTAACCGAAAAGAACCGTCGGCGGAGACGAGAAGACGGTGGCGGCGGCTACCTCGGCTAGCGGGCGGCGGCGGCGGTTCCGGCGGCGGCGGTGACTCCGGCGGCGACGGCGGCTTGCTCCGGCGGCGGCGGGGTGCGGCGGCGGCGGCGGCGGCGGCTTGCGGCAGCGGCGGCTTAGGGCAGGGGCGGCGGCTAGGGCGGGCTGGGGTTAGCGGGCCGGGGCGCTAGCTTATAAAGGCGAGAGTCCTGGCCACTTACGGCCCGGAGTCGGTTCGCCCTTTTTTTCTAAAAGAGTCCTGACGTAGCAAAACTAACGAAAGAAATACTAAACGGACTCCAAAAATCCCGAAATAAATTTTCACCGTCCCCTAATAATATTTAGGACAAAGTGAACATTTTTCCCGGACCTAAATGCCAATTTGAAAAACGCGCATTTTTCCTATGCCAATAAAATCGCAAATAAATCCAGAAAAATACCGAAAGTGATTTTAACATTTTCCTCCAATATTTCTGTTATTTTGGAGAAGTCATATTATCTCCGCTCATATATTGTACTTAGAAATATTTTTAGGAGGGAAAAATAATTAAAACCAACACTGTCCTCGTACCGGTATTCGAGTGAACTCAAATACGAAAACGGTAGAATTCCCAACTCTCTCCGTAGGTCCTTGAGTTGCTTAGAATTTCGAGGATCGCCACAAACAAAAATGCAAATAAACATGCAACACAGTATGATCTATGTATAACATTCCAAATTGAAAATTTGGGATGTTACAAACCTACCCCCCTTAGAATGAATCTCGCCCTCGAGATTCGACTTGGCTAGAGAACAGGTGTGGGTGGTCCTTGCGTAGATCATCTTCTCGTTCCCAGGTGGCTTCTTCCTCGGTGTGGTGACTCCACTGAACTTTGCAAAACTTGATGACCTTACTGGGGGTGACTCTGCTCGAAAATTCGAGAATTGTAATAGGCTTCTCCTCGTAGGTCAGATCACTGTCCAACTGAATTGCTTCCAGGGGTACTGTGTCTCTAAGCGGAATATCGGCCATCTCCGTGTGGCACTTCTTAAGCTGCGAAACGTGAAACACGTCGTGCACTCCTGACAATCCTTCGGGCAATTCCAACTTATAGGCAACCTCTCCCATGCGTTCCAAAACACGGTAAGGTCCCACAAATCTCGAGGCTAGTTTTCCCTTAACTCTGAAACGTTTAACTCCTCGTAGAGGTGATACTCTCAAGTACGCTCTGTCTCCGATCTCATAGGCTATCTCCTTGTGCTTCGAGTCTGCATAACTCTTCTGCCTAGACTGAGCTACCTTCAATCTATCTCGAATCAACTTCACCTTCTCATCAGACTCTTTTATCAAGTCTGGTCCAAACAACTGTCGGTCTCCAACTTCATCCCACATTAATGGTGTTCGGCATCTCCTTCCATACAATGCCTCAAACGATGCCATCTTCAAACTGTCCTGGTAACTATTGTTGTACGAGAACTCCACGTAGGGCAAATTATCATCCCAACTAGATCCATAATCTAACGCATAGGCTCTCAACATGTCCTCCAGGATTTGGTTGACTCTCTCGATCTGTCCATCTGTCTGCAGATGAAAAGCGGTACTGAATTCCAGCCTCATTCCCAAAGTTTGGTGTAGCTGATGACAAAACTTTGAGGTGAACTGTGTTCCTCTATCTGATACAATGATCCTCAGAACTCCGTGTAGACATACTATCCTGGTCATGTATATCTTGGCCAACTTCGCACTGGTGTATGTGGTTTTCACGGGGATAAAGTGGGCTACCTTCGTCAATCGATCCACTACTACCCAGATTGAGTCATATCCTGCTTTGGTCCTAGGCAATCCGGTGATAAAATCCATGCCAAGCTTTTCCCACTTCCATTCGGGTATCGGCATAGGCTGCAGCAATCCTGCTGGCTTCTGATGCTCTGCTTTTACTCTCTGGCATACATCACATACGGCTACATACTCAGCAATATCCTTCTTCATTCTTGTCCACCAGAAACGTTCCTTCAAATCCAAATACATCTTGGTGTTTCCGGGGTGTATCGAGTATGGCGAATCATGTGCTTCCTGTAGTATCAACTTCCTGATCTCCGGGTCATTGGGCACATAGATTCGATCCTCAAACCACAAGGTGTCGTGTTCGTCCTCACGAAATCCCTTGGCTTTTCCTTCACTCATCATTTTCCTTATCTCGGCAATTTCCTTGTCATCCTTCTGGGATTCACGTATCTTTCCCAGCAATGTCGACTGAACCTCCAACGTTGCAACGAAACCTCTAGGAACTATCTCCAAACGAAGCTCCCTGAGATGTTCTGCTAACTCCGGTGGCAATCCCCCTTTTACTAGGGTATTTGCATAACTCTTCCGGCTCAAAGCGTCTGCCACGACGTTGGCCTTTCCTGGATGATAGTGCAGCTTCATATCATAATCCTTTATAAGCTCCAACCATCTCCTCTGTTTGAGGTTCAGCTCCTTCTGTGTGAAAATGTACTTCAAACTCTTGTGATCCGTGTACACATCACAACGATTTCCAATAAGGAAATGTCTCCAGGTTTTCAGTGCGTGCACTACAGCTGCTAACTCCAGATCGTGTGTCGCGTAATTCAACTCGTGCGGTCGTAGGTGACGGGGTGCATAGGAAACAACTCTTCCATCCTGCATAAGTACTCCTCCAAGTCCTAAGCGTGAAGCATCGCAGTATACTTAGAAATCCTTACGTATATCTGGCAATATTAGCACTGGGGCTGTCGTCAACCGTTTCTTCAACTCCTGGAAACTTTCTTCACACTCTTCGGTCCAATCGAACTTTGTCTCTTCCTTCAACAATGTCGTCATTGGCTTTGCAATCTCGGAGAAATTTTCTATGAATCTCCGGTAGTATCCCGCGAGTCCAAGAAAACTGTGGATCTCTCCAACTGAAGTGGGTGCCAACCACTCAGTGACTGCCTGCACTTTGACGGGGTCTACTGCTATACCTTCTCCCGATATAACATGCCCTAGGAATCCGACTTCCTTCAACCAAAACTCGCATTTGCTAAACTTGGCATACAACTGATGTTCTATGAGCTTCTCCAAAACTAAACGCAAATGCTCCGCATGTTCCTCCTCATCCTTCGAGTATACCAGAATATCATCTATGAATACCACGACAAACTTATCCAAAAACTCCATGAACACCTTGTTCATCATACTCATGAAGTAGGCAGGCGCGTTAGTCAATCCAAATGACATAACCGTATACTCATATAGCCCGTACCGTGTGGTGAAGGCTGTCTTAGGTATATCCTTCTCTCGGATCTTCAATTGGTGGTATCCGGATCGTAGATCTTATCTTGGAGAATACTTTCGCTCCCTGGAGTTGGTCGAACAAATCATTGATCATCGGCAACGGATACTTATTATTAATAGTCACTTCATTCAGTGCTCGATAATCAACGACCATTCTTAATGATCCATCCTTCTTCTCGACCAAAAGCACTGGGGCTCCCCAAGGTGATGAACTTCAGCGAATAAATCCTTTCTCCAACAACTCCTTAATCTGCTTCTTGATCTCCTCCAAATCATTCGCTGGCATCCGATACGGTCTCTTAGATACTGTTCCGGTGCCAGACAACAACTCTATCAAAAACTCAATATCTCTATCCGGTGGCATGCCAGGTAACTCCTCAGGAAACACATCCGGATAATCCTTAACTACTGGCACTTCCTCCTGAACAACTCCCGTGAGAGAATGTACTTGGGTCCTTATAGGCGAATGCCTAGATACATACTTAATCCTTTTTCTCTCCGGGGTGGTGAGCAAAATAGACTTACTGGCACAATCGATATTACCTCCATACTTCGATAGCCAATCCATACCTAATATCATATTCAATCCTTGTGACTCTAAAACTATTAGGTCGGAGGGGAAAGTGTGGCGTCCTATGATCAATGGCGTCTGAAAACATCCTTGGTGTGCCATATACTCTGCTCCTGGTGAACTTACTAACATGGGGGTCTTAAGAACTCGGATGGACATCCTATGTCTATTTACGAATCCCCTTGAAATGTATGAATGCGATGCACCAGTATCGAAAAGAACTATTGCGGTAAATGTCTTAACCAAAAACTTACCGACAACAGCATCTGGTTGCTACTCTACCTCCTCCACGGTCACGTGGTTCACTTGTCCTTTGTTGAACGGGTTGGGCTTCTTCCCGGCGCTTCCATTGTCGTTCCCATTCTTGGCTTCAGGGCACTCATTGGCATAATGTCCATTCTTCCCGCACTTGAAATAGGTGATATGGCTGAAATCCTTCTTAGCGTGTGTGGACGGGGTAGAGCGGCTCTGGTTACTACTTGCTCCATTCCCATTTCCATTCTTAGGGCCATTGTGGTTGTGGGGAATTCCATGGTTATGGGTATATCCTCCCGAATTCGGAGTGAATCGGGGCTTCTGCTGGGCTCCAGAATTATTCCTTCCTTGTCCATACTTCCTCTTGCGGCTTTCAATCTGTTGCTGCTTCCCTTCAATCATAAGAGCTTTATCTACCAACTCCTGGTAGTTGTTGAAGGTTGCCACCATCAATTGTACGCTCATCTCATCATTTAGCCCTTCCATAAATCTCTCCTGCTTAGCGGCATTTGTGGCCACATCATCTGGGGCATAACGAGATAGGGTACTAAACTCATCCACGTACTGAGGTACAGTACGGTTTCCTTGGCGCAAGTTGCGAAACTCCCGCTTCTTCATGCTCATAGCTCCAGATGAGACATGGGCAGTACGGAAAGCTTGCTGAAACTGCTCCCAAGTGACATTGGCTATAGGGAAAGTGGTTGTGTAATTCTCCCACCATGCTGCGGCTGGTCCAGACAACTGGTGTGCGGCAAATCGCACCTTCTCAGCATCCGAGCAATTGGCGGTGGTCAAATCCCTTCCAATCTTGCGTAGCCAGTCATCAGCCACTATTGGTTCGATGCTGCTAGCAAACACTGGTGGTTGCAACCTTAAGAAACGTGTCAGGTTGTCCACGGGTGGTGGTGGTGGAGGGTTGTTGTTGTTGTTCTGGTTGTTCTGAGTGTTCTGGACAAGTAGTTGTATCAGGGTGTTCTGCTGCTGGATCAACTGGGTGAGCTCAGGGGGAAACTCAAATCCGGGCTCACGTCTTGGAGGCATCTCATGGGTGTAGAGGGAAGAGATTAGAACAGAATTGTGGTCTAAGGGAAATTCACTACCCATATGCACATGAGACAAACACAGTCATATCACACCAATCAATTTCAAACAAGGTCTTACAAATCTAACTAATGTTACAAAAGTGCTCTAAATACTACTATGTGGGGGTAAACTACTAATCATAGGGTGGTCATCTAAAAATATTGATCGGCGGAAGATTCCATGATGTATGCTCCAGCTTCATCTTCATAGTCTTCGTCTTTACTATCATCGGGTTCTGAATCTGTGTCATCGATGATAATGTAATCTTCAGGACAAATCTCCTTGGGTTCTTCTTCCTCTTCTTCACCTCCTGGTGCTGGATCTCCCATGAATACTCCTAGCTTCCTTGTCAAATCATCATTCTTCTCCACTAGTATCAACATCTCCTCCTCGTATCCGTCATGAGTAGACTTAAGTTCTTCTTCTAGCTCCAAATTCCTGTTTAGTGCCTTTTTCAATTCTATCATCCCAACGCACATCTGGTGCTCCTGTCGACGAATGCGCTGGTTCAACTCATGGATGAACGCTGCAATGGGACTATCCTTCCGGGTGCTGATCATGTCCCAACTCTCATCTCGACGTCCACAGATCTGGTAGATGGTGTCCTTCAGCTCCTGCTTGTAGACTTCTCCGATCCTTCCCATTGTGATGTGGGCGGCCATGCTCTTTCCTAGGCTCCAGGTTGGCGCATCAAAAGAAAACTCTATTGGCTCAGTGGATGGTGCGAAGGTTCTTCCGGGAATTTGAACTTGAATGCTCCATCGCTCTTCTTCTGGTAAAGTGGCGGTGTAGGTCCCGGTAAAGCTTGGTATTCCTATGTTCAGGTACCTACTGACTTCCTTCAAGTGTCGTCCAAAGGGTGTGTCTTCATCCGGTTGAGTGAACTTGTTCCTTGGGTCCACCATCCTAAAGAAGTAGAAAATGGAGAGAAGTCAGAATTGAGTAGAGAAGAGTGATCTAGGGTCTGTCTTAGTGGTCGTGTCCTACATTCAGCGTGTGCTCTAATACCATCTTTGTAGCGACCATGATCCGAATGGACCGAAGTCTCTGTGTTCTGTGTCATCCCTGGATCGGTAATGCTGACACACACAGTACTTGAAGGATTTATAACAGAGTGGCAATCACACACTTATTACATCGAATGTCTCCAATGAGAACTTATTACAAAATTCTATGGCTTAATGCCATCTAACAAAATAACAGCGGAAGGCTTGGAAGATAAGTGAGTCCATCAACTCCAACGGCATAGCTGCGTGCATGACAAACAACCTAGAACGTCTTACTCCTCGTCTGAAAAGTCTGCAACGTGATATGTTCCAGCCCGAAAATGGGTCAGCACATGGAATATGCTGGCAAGATAACACAGAAGATGCAAGTAACAGAATAAAGGCTATACTATATGCATATTTGGATGGTGGAGGCTCTAAGGTTAAAGTTTTTGCATGAAGCCAATTTTTCCCTACAACAAAGGAATACATTTTATTTTAACTATCATGTAGGTTGAAAATCATTGAGAAGGTACCTCCAACTCAATCCCAAATTAAAATTATCATTAACCCAACAAATTAAATTATAGAGTGATGAGATCAACCAATAATTCAAGTACCAGATACTCGATATGTCCATAACCGGGGACACGGCTAATCATGATCAGTTTGTACACTCTGCAGAGGTTTGTGCACTTTTCCCACAAGACTCGATCGCCTTCGTTTGGTTTCTCGCACTGCATGGTGTTTGAGAAACGGATGACCGAGACACAGTCTTTCCGAAGAGGTCCCCTTAACCGGATAGATAGGCCGGTACACCTACAATCCCTCTACATCTGCTAGCCCATCACGGAAAGGTTTCCCACAACTTACTCAACTATGCCAGAGCCCATATTGGCATGTGGCTGCACACGGAATTTTCTAGCATGAATAGTTTTATGATCCCTTTGAGCCTGGGTGGCATTCCATAGGAAAAATCACACGGAACCCCGGATTTCCTAGGAGAACACTGGATTCTCCAGGTGCCCTGCAACCAATCCACCCAGATGTGTATTCAAGTAGCCACCTTAAGTTGAATCCTTAATTAACAACTCACATCTGTCATGGATTTCACTCAAACCCAAACCACATCTACGAGCATAGCATAGCAACCTAAGCAAACATAGAAGTAACTCCCAAGGGTTTGGAAGTAATGTAGGTAATAGGTTCTACCTCAATCTACTTCCCGGTCCCACAAGTTAAGATATCCTACTCATGCAATGTGTGAGGGTTTGATCTAATGCATAAAAACTAGGTAAATAAAGGTATGATCAAAGTGTTACTTGCCTTGCTGATGTTCACAAAACCTAGAGACTCGTAGTAGCACGCTTCATAGTCCGGGTATTCTATCGCAAGCAAACAATAGCATACATAATCAAACAAGCAATGATGCACAAACAAAACTCCAAAAGACAAGATCTAACCAGAAGGTTCAACTTAAGAACTCCGGTTTGCAAAAAGAATCAAATCGAAAGAAGCAACGAAACTCAAACTGCAAAAAAAAAACGAGCTCCGGTTACTAATTGATCTAAGGTCAAATTTTACAGTAGCCAAAACTTTGTTCAAGTTGGTTAAACGGAAAGAGGGCGTCGAGACGAAGATCTGGGATTTTGAATCACCTGATTCCGACTCTCGGGTAAAAAGAAAAACGAAAAATAAGATCAGGGCAGAAATCGCGATCGAAATAATCGCGGATAAAAACCCGAAAAGAAAACTGACGAACAGACTAACAAACGAACTTTCACTGTCTGCGACTAACGGACGAACAGCGTTCGTTAAAACGAACATACGGACGAACGTCCGCTAATAACTAAACAAAAAAAAATCGAACTAATCTAAAAAAATAACGGATCTAGGGTTTCTAAATAAAAATCGATCGGTTAACCGAAAAGAACCGTCGGCAGCGACGAGAAGACGGCGGCGGCGGCTACCTCGGCTAGCGGGCGACGGCGGCGGCGGCGGCTTGCTCCGGCGGCGGGGTGCGGCGCGGCGGCGACTTGCGGCGGCGGCGGCGAGGCGCGGCTTGCGGCGGCGGCGGCTTAGGGCAGGGGCGGCGGCTAGAGCGGGCTGGGGTTAGCGGGCCAGGGCACTAGCTTATAAAGGCCAGAGTCCTCGCCACTTACGGCCCGGAGTCGGTTCGCCCTTTTTTTTCTAAAAGAATCCTGACGTAGCAAAACTAACGAAAGAAATACTAAACGGACTCCAAAAATCCCGAAATAAATTTTCACCGTCCCCTAATAATATTTAGGACAAAGTGAACATTTTTCCCAGACCTAAATGAAATTTTGAAAAATGCACATTTTTCCTATGCCAATAAAATCGCAAATAAATCCAGAAAAATACCAAAAGTGATTTTAACATTTTTCCTCCAATATTTCTGTTATTTTGGAGAAGTCATATTATCTCCGCTCATATATTGTACTTAGAAATATTTTTAGGAGGGAAAATAATTAAAACCAACACTGTCCTCGTACCGGTATTCGAGTGAACTCAAATACGAAAATGGTAGAATTCCCAACTCTCTCCGTAGGTCCTTGAGTTGCTTAGAATTTCGAGGATCGCCACAAACAAAAATGCAAATAAACATGCAACGCAGTATGACCTATGTATAACATTCCAAATTGAAAATTTGGGATGTTACACCGTGTGAATGGCCTTGTAATGATTTCATGATGTCTGTCGGGATTTACGAAGAATTTTATTGGTTGGCAAATAATGCAGGCCTCACCGACTTCCTCCACGACCAGGGTGAACAGTATCTCTTACTCACCAATATTTTCACGCAAAGTTTTCATTTTCATGCTAAGAAAACACCACCTACGGTGGAGTTTCGTTTATATGATGTGATTAAGGAGATATCACTCTTAGAATTTTGTGAAGTATGTAAGATACCCTTTGGAGGTAGACTTGATGAACCACGCCGTGAAGACGTTGAAGGTTTTGTTGACATGATAGTTGTAGGGGAAACTAGACAAATTTCAGGGGCAAGAATCACTAGTATACACTTTCCTGTTCTGCGCTACTTTGCTTTATTTGCCAGTAGATGTTTAATTAGTCGCGTGAACAGTGGGAATCTTAGTGCCCCTGATATTGTCATTTTACGCCATGCTTTGTTTCAAGACACAACTTTTAGCTTGGGCGCCGTCGTTGCTAAACGACTGAGTCTGAACCGCTCAAAGGGGCCCGTCTTTGGAGGCATCTTTGCTTCTCACCTTGCTGAACATTTTAGAATACCTAATATGCATCATGAGAAGGAAGAAAAATTGCTTGCCCTATTTATCTAGACTACAAGAGCATGGTAGCTCATGATTTGATTGTTAAAGACAAGGATAGGTTGCTTAATTATAAATTATGGTTTGATGAAATATATTGTGAAATTGTTACCTTGCCTGCACCATCTTTGTTTGATTTGTCCACAGGCATATACCTCATTACATCAGGCGCCTTCTACAAGTACCAAGGCCAGGCACATGCTTTAGAGCCTGAGCTAGAGCCACCACTTGATCTTTACCATCAGTCTGTTTATGGGTGGGAGCTGGATGAGCTCGCCAACCAGTGGCACCCAGAGGATACATCTCAGTACACTGGAGGGAGTAGCTTCGATCCGTGGCCATAAACCAACTTAGGCCAAAATCCTAAGCTTGGGAGAGTACGTGTTTCTCACCGACTTTACATTCATGTTCACACTTATTCTAGTTGTCGGTGCACACACTCTTTCACTGTACCATCCATGTTTAGTTTCATTTCTTTTTCTTAGTCTTTTTCTCGTGTGCTATAAAAACCTTAAGAAAAACAAAAATATATATTAGTTGTAGCTTCTAGCTAGTTTACTTTTCTTGTAGTAGTAACTAAAAGAAAACCCAAAAAGATTTTTTGTTCTTCTTTTGCTTGTTGGGAGCTTTCCCGTGTAAATAGTTTCTTTTCTTTTCTTTGGGGGTTAAGAGTAGAAGACCATGAATGAAATTGCTTAGTGGCTCTCATATGCTTTATTGTTGATTTAACCTTGAGCCATATTACCTTGTCTTCTCTCTTGTATTAAATGTTCGCAGATTCCAGCTTAGTCCAATGCACATGCACTATTATTATTTTCCACACCGTTCGGTCGTGCGAGTGAAAGGCAATAAGGATGATATATGATGAACTAATTGGGATGAGAAAAGCTGGTACGAACTCGACCTCTCTTGTTTTTGTAAATATGATAGTTCATCGTTCCTGATTCAGCTTGTTATGAGTGAAACATGCTTGCAATGACAATTAGAGATCATAGATGCTTATGCCATGCTTAATTAGCTGAGAGTTTATAATGGTCTATCTTGTGTGCCAACATGATATTAAAATGGTTGTGATGTGGTATGATGGGGTGGTATCCTCCTTTGAACGATTTAAGTGATCTGACTTGGCACATGTTCATGCATGTAGTTGAAACAAAATCAACATAGCCTCCATGATATTTATCTTCATGGTGATTTATATCCTACTCATGCTTGCATTCATTGTTGATTAATTTTAATGCATGTTCATGACCGTTGTTTCTCTCTAGCTGGTCGCTTCCCAGTCTCTTTCTAGCCTTCACCTGTACTAAGCGGGAATACTGCTTGTGCATCCACTTCCATAAACCCCAAAGTTATTCCACATGAGTCCACTATACCTTCCTATATGCAGTATCTATCTGCCGTTCCAAGTAAATTTGTATGTGCCAAACTCTAAACCTTCAAATGAAATTATGTTTTGTATGCTCGAACAACTCATGTATCAACTAGGGTTGTCTATATCTTCCATGCTAGGTGGGTTATTCTCACGATGAGTGGACTCCGCTCATCATTCTTGAGAAAATGGTTGGTAATTGGGATGCCCGGTCCCATGCTCAAAATCATAATAATTAAACAAAACTCCCCCAGGGTTGTTGCTGGTTTGGACGATACCCGTTGTTTCAAGACTAGCCGTGGAGTGTGCTTGTTGGTGGTTGGGGGAGTATAAACTATACCATTCTGTTTGGGAACCGCTTATAATGTGCATAGCATGGGAGATATCGAGATTCTTGGTTGTTATGTTGACAATGAAAGTATATGGCTCAAAATGTTATTCATCTCTATTTAAAAACCAAGCTCTGGCACCTCTACAAATCCTTGCTTCCCTCTGCGAATGGCCTATCTATTTACTTTTATGCAGAGTCATCATCCTCTTATCAAAGAGCACCAGTAGGAGAGCACCTCTGTCATTTGCATGTATTACTATTAATTTGCATCGAGTATGATCATGACTGGATCTCTTTTACCATGAATTACAATGTCTAGTCAGTCCTTGATCTTTAAAGGTGCTCTGCATTTATGTTTTGCGGTCTCAGAAAGAGCTAGCGAGATACCATCTTGTTATATCATATCATGATTGTTTTGAGAAAGTGTTGTCATCCAAGGTTTATTATTATTGCTCGCTAGTTGATTATGCCATTGATGTGAGTAGTCTTGAGACCTGAAAGTTATTGTGAATGTGGTTAGTTCATGATCTTGTTAAAAACCTGAATGTTGGCTTACATATTTACAAAAACAAGAGCAAATAGAGTTTGTCCAAGTTTTATTTATCACTTTCAGTTTATCAAATGAATTGCTTGAGGACAAGCAAATGTTTAAGCTTGGGGGAGTTGATACGTCTCCAACGTATCTACTTTTCCAAACCCTTTTGCCCTTGTTTTGGACTCTAACTTGCATGATTTGAATGGAACTAACCCGGACTGACGCTGTTTTCAGCAGAATTGCCATGGTGTTGTTTTTGTGCAGAAATAAAAAGTGATCGGAATGACCTGAAAATCCACGGAGAATTATTTCGAAAAATATAAAAAATACCCGCAAGAAGATCCAGACCAGGGGGCCCACACCCTGTCCACGAGGGTGGGGGCGCCCCCCCCCCCCCCTAGGGCGCGCCCCCTGCCTCGTGGGCCCCCTGGTGCTCCACCGATGTATCCCCAGATCCTATATGTTCACTTTCGGGGAGAAAAAAATCAAGGGGGAAAGAATTATCGCGTTTTACAAGACGGAGCCACCGCCAAGCCCTCATCTCTCTCGGGAGGGCTGATCTGGAGTCCGTTTGGGGCTCCGGAGAGTGGAGATCATCGCCATCGTCATCATCAACCTTCCTCCATCACCAATTCCATGATGCTCACCGTCGTGCGTGAGTAATTCCATCGTAGGCTTGCTAGATGGTGATGGGTTGGATGGGATCTATCATGTAATCGAGTTAGTTTTGTTAGGGTTTGATCCCTAGTATCCACTATGTTCTGAGATTGATGTAGCCATGACTTTGCTATTCTTAATGCTTGTCACTAGGGCCCGAGTTCCATGATTTCAGATCTGAACCTATTATGTTTACATGAATATATGTGTGGCCTTGATCCTATCTTGCAAGGCTATAGTCACCTACTATGTGTTATGATCCGGCAACCCAGAAGTGACAATAATCGGGACCACTCCCGGTGATGACCATAGTTTGAGGAGCTCATGTATTCACTATGTGTTAATGCTTTGGTCCAGTACTCTATTAAAAGGAGGCCTTAATATCCCTTAGTTTCCAATAGGACCTCGCTGCCACGGGAGGGTAGGACGAAAGATGTCATGCAAGTTCTTTTCCATAAGCACGTATGACTATATTTGGAATACATGCCTACATTACATTGATGAACTGGAGCTAGTTCTGTGTCACCCTAGGTTATAACTTCTACATGATGAATTGCATCCGACATAATTTCCCATCACCGATCCAATGCCTACGAGCTTTTCACATATTGCTTGTTGCTTATTTACTTTCCCGTTGCTACTATTACAAAAACTACAAAAACACTACCGTTACTTTTATTGGTGCTACCGCCACTATCATATTACTTTGCTACTAAACTACCTTGCTGCAGATACTAAGTTTCCAGGTGTGGTTGAATTGACAACTCAGCTGCTAATACTTAAGAGTATTCTTTGGCCCCCCTTGCGTCGAATCAATAAATTTGGGTTGAATACTTTACCCTCAAAATCTGTTGCGATCCCCTACACTTGTGGGTTATCAGCCATAGGTTTCACTAGTGGCTTCTCTCATAATAGCAGATTTCTACGGTGGGTGAAAAACTGCTGTCGAGCAATTGATAGAAGAGCGCATAGTTATGAGAATATCTAGGCATGATAATTTTATATAGGCATCACGTCCGTGATAAGTAGACCGAAATGATTCTGCATCTACTACTATTACTCCACACAACAACTGCTATCCAGCATGCATCTAGAGTATTAAGTTCATAAGAACAGAGTAACGCCTTAAGCAAGATGACATGATGTAGAGGGATAAACTCAAGCAATATGATATAAACCCCATCTTTTTATCCTCGATGGCAACAATACAATATGTGCCTTGTTGCCTCTGTTGTCACTGGGAAAGGACACCGCAAGATTGAACCCAAAGCCAAGCACTTCTCCCATTGCAAGAACTATAGATCTAGTAGGCCAAACCAAACCAATAATTCGAAGAGACTTGCAAGGATATTATAGCCATACATAAAAGATTTCAGAAAAGAATCCAATATTGTTCATAGATAATCTTGATCATAAACCCACAATTCATCGGATCTCGACAAACACACCGCAAAAAGATTACATCGAATAGATCTCCTCGAAGATCGAGGAGAACTTTGTATTGAGATCCAAAGAGAGAGAAGAAGCCATCTAGCTAATAACTATGGACCCGAAGGTCTCTGGTAAACTACTCACAACTCATCGGAGAGACTATGGTGTTGATGTAGAAGCCCTCTGTGATCGATGCCCCTCCGGCAGAGCTTCGGAACAGGCCCCAAGATGGGATCTCACGGGTACAGAAGGTTGCGGCGGTGGAATTAGGGTTTCGTCTGTCTCTCTGATGTTTTCAGGGTATGGGAGTATATATAGGCTGAAGAGGCACGTCGGGAGATAAACAGGTGGCCCACGAGGGTGGGGTCGCGCCTACCCCCTGGGTGCGCCCATGCCCTCGTGGACACCTCCTTCGCTTCCTGGCGTGTACTCCAAGTATTTCGTGTTGATATTGTTCCAAAAATAACTCCCCCAAAGGTTTCATTCCATGTGGACTCCGTTTGATATCCATTTTCTACGAAACACTGAAATAGGCAAAAAAAACAATTTGCATTGGGCCTTGGGTTAGTAGGTTAGTCTAAAAAATAATATAAAAGTGTATAATAAAGCCCATTAAACATCCAAAACAGAATATATAATAGTATGGAACAATAAAAAATTATAGATACATTGGAGACGTATCAGTGGATCACTGGACAGCGGTCAAGAACGTCCTGAAGTACCTGAAAATGACAAAGGATATGTTTCTCGTTTATGGAGGTGACAAAGAGCTCGTCGTAAACGGTTACGTCGATTTAAGCTTTGACACTGATCCGGATGACTCTAAGTCACAAACCGGATATGTATTTTTATTGAACGGTGGAGATGTCAGTTGGTGCAGTTCCAAGGAGAGCGTCGTGGCGGGATCTACGTGTGAAGCAGAGTACATAGCTGCTTCGGAAGCAGCAAATGAAGGAGTCTGGATGAAGGAGTTCATATTCGATCTAGGTGTAATACCTCGTGCATCGGGTCCAATGAAAATCTTTTGTGACAACACTGGAGCAATAGCCTTGGCGAAGGAATCCGGGTTTCACAAGAGAACAAAACACATCAAGAGACGCTTCAATTCCATCTGCGATCAAGTCAAGGAGGGAGACATAGAAATTTGCAAGATACATACGGATCTGAATGTTGCAGACCCGTTGACTAAGCCTCTTCCACGAGCAAAACATGATCATCACCAAGACTCCATGGGTGTTAGAATCATTACTATGTAATCTAGATTATTGACTCTAGTTCAAGTGGGAGACTGAAGGAAATATGCCCTAGAGGCAATAATAAAGATGTTATTTGTATTTCCTTATATCATGATAAATGTTTATTATTCATGCTAGAATTGTATTAACCAGAAACTTAGTACATGTGTGAATACATAAACAAAACAGAGTGTCCCTAGTATGCCTCTACTACACTAGCTCATTGATCAAAGATGGTTATGTTTGCTAGCCATAGACATGAGTTGTCATTTGATCAACGGGATCACATCATTAGGAGAATGATGTGATGGACAAGACCCATCCGTTAGCTTAGCAACTTGATCGTTTAGTTTTACTGCTATTGCTTTCTTCATAACTTATACATGTTCCTATGACTATGAGATTATGCAACTCCCGAATACCAGAGTAACACCTTGTGTGCTATCAAACGTCACAACGTAATTGGGTGATTAAAAAGATGCTCTACAGGTGTCTCCGAAGGTGTTTGTGGTGTTGGCATAGATCGAGAATAGGATTTGTCACTCCGAGTGTCGGAGAGGTATCTCTGGGCCCTCTCGGTAATACACATCATAATAAGCCTTGCAAGCAAATGACTAATGAGTTAGTCACGAGATGATTTATTACGTAACGAGTAAACATACTTTCCGGTAACGAGATTAACTAGGTATGGTGATACCGACGATCGAATCTCGGGCAAGTAACATACCGATGACAAAGGGAACAACGTATGTTGTTATGCGGTTTGACCAATAAAGATCTTCATAGAATATGTAGGAACCAATATGAGCATCCAGGTTCGCTATTGGTTATTGACCGGAGATGAGTCTCGGTCATGTCTACATAGTTCTCGAACCCGTAGGGTCCGACGCTTAACATTTGATGACGATCGGTATTATGAGTTTATGTGTTTTGATGTACCGAAGGTAGTTCCGAGTCCCGGATGTGATTACGGACATGACGAGGAGTCTCAGAATGTTTGAGACATAAAGATCAATATATTGGAAGCCTATATATGGACATCGGAATGGTTCCGGATGAGTTCGGGCATTTAACGGAGTACCGGGGGGCTACTGGAACCCACCGGGGAGTTGATGGGCCTTAATAGGCCATAGTGAAAAGGAGGAGGAGGCGACCAAGGTGGGGGCACGCCCCCTACAAGCCCAATCCGAATTGGGAGGGCCCCCCCCCCCTTTCCTTCTTCTCCCTCTCCTCCTTCCTTCCTCTCCTACTCCAACTAGGGAAGGGGGGAATCCTACTCCCGATAGGAGTAGGACTCCCCTAGGGCGCGCCATAGAGAGGGCCGGCCCCTCCCCTCCTCCACTCCTTTATATACGTGGGGAGGGGGCACCCCATAGTCACACAAGTTGATTCTAGCCATGTGCGGTGCACCTCCCCACAGTTACACACCTCGGACATATCGTTGAAGTGCTTAGGCGAAGCCCTGCACCGGTAGCTTCATCATCACCGTCACCACGCCGTTATGCTGACGAAACTCTCTCGTGAAGCTCAGCTAGATCAAGAGCTCGTGGGACGTCATCAAGCTGAACGTGTGATGAACGCGGAGGTGTCGTACGTTCGGTGCTAGGATCGGTTGGGTCGCGAAGACGTTCGACTACATCAACCGCGTCACTAGACGCTTCCGCTTTCGGTCTACGAGGGTACGTAGACACACTCTCCCCTCTCATTGCTATGCTTCTGGTAGATAGATCTTGCGTGATCGTAGGATTTTTTTTTTTTGAAATACTATGTTCCCCAACATATACAAATTATCTAGGACTTCCTAATTTCTCAAGATTTTTAGAGTTACAGTAGTATTCGAAATATCCATATTGCTACAGACTGTTCTGTTTTTTTGACAGATTCTGTTTTTCGCGTGTTGTTTGCTTATTTTGACGAATCTATGGCTAGTATCGGGGGGTATGAACCATGGAAAAGTTAGAATACAGTAGATATTACACCAATATAAATAAATAATGAGTTCACAACAACACCAAAAGTAGTGATTTATTTTCTTATACTAACGGAGCTTACGAGATTTTCTGTTGAAGTTTTGTGTTGTGAAGTTTTCAAGTTTTGGGTAAGGATTTGATGGACTATGGAATAAGGAGTGTCAAGAGTCTAAGCTTGGGGATGCCCAAGGCACCCCAAGGTAATATTCAAGGAGGCCAAAGAGCCTAAGCTTGGGGATGCCCCGGGAAGGCATCCCCTCTTTCGTCTTTGTTTATCGGTAACTTTACTTGAGGCTATATTTTTATTCATCACATGATATGTGTTTTGTTTGGAGCGTCTTTTATAAATTATTCTTTGCTTTTTAGTTTGCCACAATCATCCTTGTTGTACACACCTTTTGGGAGAGACACGCATGAATCGTGATTTATTAGAATGCTCTACGTGCTTCACTTATATCTTATGAGCTAGGCAATTTTGCTCTAGTGCTTCACTTATATCTTTTAAGAGCACGGCGGTGGTTTTATTTTATAGAAATTGATGAACTCTCGTACTTCACTTATATTATTTTGAGAGTCTTTAGAACAGCATGGTAATTTGCTTTGGTTATAAAATTAGTCCAAATATGATAGGCATCCAAGAGGGATATAATAAAAACTTTCATATGAAGTGCATTGAATATTATGAGAAGTTTGATTCCTTATGATTGTTTTGAGATACGAATATGGTGATATTAGGGTCATGCTAGTGAGTAGTTGTGAATTTGAGAAATACTCGTGTTAGAGTTTGTGAGTCCCGTAGCATGCACGTATGGTGAACCGTTATGTGATTAAGTCGGAGCATGATTTATTTATTTATTGTCTTCCTTATGAGTGGCGGTCGGGGACGAGCGATGGTATTTTCCTACCAATCTACACTAGTGGAATCAGGATCTTTGCCGTTCGCCAGCTCTTTGTCGTCAGCCAGCTGACAACAAAGAATGTCTTTGGCATCAGCTTAAAGAAAACTGACGGCAAAGAACGAGCTGACGGCAAAGGTCCTGATATAGGTGAAGGGGAATTCAACCGGGAATGTTATCCCGGTTCCGGACCTGTATCAGAGAGAGGACCAGAGGGGGAATGTTCCATGTTCATATAATTAGGGGTATGTGGCGGACGAACAGATCGCGTAATTGGATTCGTCTCGTCGTTCTGAGCAACTTTCATGTACAAAGTATTTTCATCCGACGCATGGTTTATTTTATATTAATTTATAAAGATTTAGTCATTGTTTTGGAATTATTATAATTACTTTAATTAGAAATTGCAATTATGACGTCATCATGATGTCAGGGTGATGTCAGGAGTCAATAGTGAGTTGACTTAGGGCCAGTTCTTTTGGTAGCTTAAAAAATAAGCCGCCTCCTCTTCAGCTTTTTTCATAAGCCGCCTCTCTTGTTCATTTGGGTTTCTAAACTAGTTATGACATAACTTATTTAGAAGTGTCAACAAACTTAGAGGACGGCTTATTTTTTTTAAGCTGGGTAGAGGTAGCTTAAATTTTAAGCCGCCCAAAAGAACTAGCTCTTAGTCAAACTGACGTGTGGGTCCTACTGTCATTATCTGTTTAGTTAACTAACAGTTCATTAGGTTAATTAGTGATTATGTTATTCTAATTATGATTAATGAATATTTTAATTATCATTATTATTTATTATTTTAAATTCTTTTTTTAAAACGCTCTGGGCCATGGGCCCCGTTTGCAATTAGCACAGAGGCTAGCGGGCGGTTAACGGGTGCGGGTGCCAGCCCAAACGGGCCCTGGCCCGTGGGTCCGCACCCGACTAGGCGCGGCAGGGCGGCGGGCGGGGGCGGGCGTCCGCGCGCCGGAGAGTGCGGCCGGCGACGGGTCGGCGGAGGCGAAGGGCGCCGCGGGAGCCGGAGGCGAGGCCAAGGGTGGCCAGCAGCGACTGTGGACTGGGCCGAGGGCGAGGCTGCACACGGGACGGAGGCGAGGCGCGCGTTAGGGGGTGAGGGAGCGGGGCGCCAACTGCGCGTGAGTCCGCGGTAGCAGAGGACGGGACCGACGGCAGCACGCAGGGCGGTGCGCCGGCATGGCCACGAGGCGGGTGTAGCAGCAGCAGTGCATAACGGCGCGGTTCGGCGCGGGGACAGCTGGTGTGGTGCGCGCCCGCGCGAGCCAGGAGGGGGCGGTGACCGTGGCGGGGACAGCGCTGGCGCGTGGCAACGCACGGGCGACATGTATGGGTGAGGGAAGTAGCGAGAGGGAGGAGCTCACCCCCGATGCAGGGGTACGGGCGGCGAGGTTCGATGGAGCACGTCAGGGAGGAGGGTGAGGAGGAGATCTGAGGCGGCGAGGTTGAGGTGGAGGACGTCGACGGTCGGCTCGGGCGTCGATCCAGATCGAGACGAGGGGGATCCGGCGGAGGGGGCTCGATGCGGCGACCCTAGAGGAGCTGCGGGGCGGAGGCGGCGGTCCTGAGGCACGGTGCGGTGCTCACTGGGGTGGGGCTCCGGCGCGACCAGGGACCGGGCGAGAGGAGCGGGCGCCGCTGGAGGGCGAGAGGGAGTGGGGTTGTTCGTGTGGGAGAGAGTGGGGGTCGGGGGCTAGGGTTACTGGAGGGAGTGGGGTTAAGGGGGGATGGGTGGGCCGGCTAGGCCGGCCTGGTTGGTCGAGAGACCAGCTGGGCCGTGGTCCGATGGGGTGGTTCCCTTTTGTATTTTTTACAGCTTGCTATTTCCTTTTATTTAATATTCCTTTATACTTTATTAAACTTTCGCTTTTATTATATACAAAAGTTGTACCTAAAAGAGCATTATTAATTGTGCTACTACCACAATTAGCTCTGTACCTGAAACAAAATAGTTTGTGACTGTTTATTATTTTAAAATCATTTAGAAGATTTCTAGTTTTTGCCGCTGTTTTACTTATTATAGTGCAATTGAAAACTTTACAGAAGTGTGGTTTCTTCACCAATATTTAGTATGGATTATTTGCCACAACCCAAACATTTTAGTTTTAATATTTCAATACTTTTATAGTTTGCCGGATTTTGAATTTGAATTTAAACCAGTTTCAAACTAACGTGAGATTAACAACAGTAATCGAGATGACGTGGCATTATTAATAAAGGTTTACTGTAGCTTAATTTTCCGGGCGTCACATCACTGGTGAAATATGGCATTACGGACATGGCCACGATGAAGTGCATCGGTTACCAGGAGGCCCTTTCATTGGCAGATGATCTGATGGTTCACAACTTCACGCTAACCTTGGACTCGAAGCAAGTGGTAAGTGATATTGAAAAGGGAATCAATGGGGCCTATGGCTCAATCATCAATGAGATCTAGATTAGAGCATTATCCTTTAATTATAGATTTGCTTCTGAAGGTCGAGAAGCTAATAGCAACGCCTAAAGGTTAGCCAAGTTCTTGAACTCTCTCGATCAGGGAAGACACACATGGCTTGTCCATCCCTATGATCCTTTTGCAATCCCACATCATGTGGATTTTGAGCAGCAAAACTTGGTTATACCCTTAAAAAAATGGTTGTATTTCCTTTTTTTCTTTATTGGTTTTATCGGCTTCTGAACTTTTTGTTTACATTTTTTTTCTATTTTTTTTCATTTTTTAGTTCTTCCTATTGGGTTTTCCCCGTTATTTTGTTTCTCTTCCAAATTCATGAACTTTTTAAATATATCATCAAATTATTTTAAAAAATCTATGACATATTTTATATTTTATGAATGTTTCTTAAATGTGTGACCATTTCTTATTTGTTATCACGTCAATAGTTACATATGTTAACTACCTTCACTCGCCGCTACCTTCACAACACTTTTGCCTCTATATAGTGGTAGCGAGCCTTGCTTTTTTATCTATCATGTGAACCTTTTCTTAAAAATTATTTGAAATATTTTTTCATATTTTATGAACATTCATGAACATTTTTTAAAATGTATGGACATTTTTGTTGAATGGTGCAAACATTTCATAAATGTATGAATATTTTTTCAAAATTATGCGACAAAGTTTTAAAATTGCATAATTTTCTTGTAAATACACATCAGCCATTTTTTAAGATCATGCAATTTTTTTACCAAGAAATGGTTGATATATATATAGAGAGAGAGAGATAAAACTGTGTTTATCATAGCTTACCATCGAACTTGTTAAGGCTTCCTAAGGTTTTAATAGTTTAAAATTTATCAAAAATGGGAAATAGATAGTGGAGCAACACTCTAATGTGAAATGATCCAGTAGAGCAATTGTGAAAATATCATTTATGTCTCCTCGGCAAAAAAACAAGCATTTCAGCTCACTGCGGCATAAATATATGTTGAACTCCTTTTTTGATTTTTATCATTTATGCCATTGGTTATGTCTCACTGCTCAGTTTTGTCACTAAGAATTTCAACTACTCAAAAATATCATCGCTTCATTAGGCGCATGCTAAAAAATGTCATTGGACACCTTTATTGTCAGCTCAAATCTTGTTTGCCATATTATAATGACCAAATAACTACAGATCAACATGTCAGCTCTTCCTCTATCTCACTACCATAAAGTCTGGGTCCCACTTGATCCCAACAACGTTCTTATTTTTCTCTAAAATTATTCACTTACTTACTCCTGACAAGTTGGGTCCACACTTATCATTGTGAGATAGAGAGAGCTGAGATGTCGGTATAGGGGAATTTTTGTCATATAACATGGTCAGCGAGTTTAACCTGACAATAACAATGCCTAATGGCATTTTTTATCAACCATCTAATGGAACGATGGCATTTTTAGATATCAAATGGCATTTATGAGCAAACACGTCACGAAACGATGGCATTTTGGAATAGTTGTAATTTCTAATGGCAAAACTGAGTAGTGAAACACAACTAATGGCATAAATGATAGAAACCATTTTTTTGTCCAGGACACATACAGCCATGTTTTCTCATTCGCTCCATTGGATGATATTATGTTATAGATGTGTCGTTTCAGTTTTTTTCAGGATTTTTGAGAACTAGTTATGTGGTAAGCTATGATAGAAATGCCTACTCTCTCTCTCTGCGAGCGCGTGCTCACCATTTCTAAAAATATAATTACCATGCAAGCATGTATGTATATCTGAGATAAAGAAAAACCTACATTGCTTATTAGGACTTCAGAATTGTAGATAAAAATGCATGGTGTCACTCTCACTCCAGAGAAAGATCGCCCGGGAAGATTTTGGGCAAGAGATGCATTGGCACGGGCAAAGAATTCAGCCGAGCTCCAGGTTACTTAATTAGGGTTGAATAAGCTTACCATATTTCCAAGTCAACCATCAGATAAACCAAACTGTCCATCTCACACTGTGTGTGCAGTATACTCCTCCGGCTGGATGGAATTCAAGGTTTTGACTTCCAGATATATATGTCGCTTCGGTCGCTCAATCTACAAGTAAATTAGTACTAATCGTGGAGTTGTCCCTTGATATTATAAGCTACTCCCTCCGTTCCTAAATATAAGTCTTTTTAGACATTCAAATGGAATACATCATACGGATGTATGTAGACATATATTAGAGTGTAGATTCACTCATTTTGCTCCGTATGTAGTCAGTTGGTGGAATCTTTAGAAAGACTTATATTTGGGAACGGAGGGAGTAGTTAGGTCGGATGATCGATATAGTCCAGCTAGCTAGCAAAAATCTGCTTTTGGTGACGATGTCATGCATTCCAGTGGGTTCTCCAGTTTTGGTTTTGGTATTTTGTTCGCATGGGGCTGTATCAGATGACGACATTTTTATGTGCCTAACATACAAAAAATAATTTTGCGCCGGAGTTCATATTGTTTGTGTGAAGGGTTGCGTCACTCTATCATGCTCTAAAATATTTATGCAGGTGGGCAGATGGCTGTTAACTTGACTTATGAACATACTTTGATTGAGCCGACTATTCTTCTATAGCAATATTCCTGAAAGTCTCCCCATAGAAGGAAAAGGAAACGAAAAAGGAGAACAGGGTCGTACAGTCATACACAAATGGGCTCTGTGCCTTCCGGTAATGGAACTCCTTAGCGAGGCACAATCACCGGTCCATTAATTATTATTATTTTAAGACATAGCGGTCCATTAATTAGTATTTAGTATACAACCTTAGATGAGAGGCCCTGTTCAACCAAATTCCCTATTTGCCGGCAGCAACTCGGGATGGGCCCTAAAAAAGCTACGCAAATGTTAACGCCCATATGTGTGACACGTACCAACATGGCATAAACGTCTTCATTACCATTTATTTTGCCACGACAAAACGGATGACATCAGCATGAATCTTTTTGATTTTTGGGTTAAAAATATTTTATCTCCTAAGTAAAAAATCTAATTAAAAATCAGTTTTCACCATTAAATCCGTCTCGACGAGATCTTCAAAACTAGATCTCATATTGATATGTTTTGATGAATTTTTTTATCAAAAGTTGCCATGATGTTTACACTGTAATTGCCATAGTGTTTACATTAAAGTTACCGTGTGGCAATTTTAGTTTATAGAGCATGGCAATTCCAGTACTTTGACCATAAAATTTATTTTTTGTATGAATCATGGCAATTTTAAGTGCATGTATCATGGCAACTTTAGTTTATGATTTATGGCAAGTCTAGTTTCTTAATTTCCCATTTTATAATATGTCAAAATTTACTTTTAAATGTAAAAGAAAATAGCTTAAACATATCATGGCAACTTCAGTGTAAATATCATGTCAATTCATGTGCAATAGACATGGCAACTTTTAACCCAAAAATTGTCGTCGAAATATATTGATATAAGATCTAGTTTTGAAGATCTCGTCGCGATGGATTTAATGATGAAAACGAATGTTCAATCGGAATTTTCATTTAAGGGCTAAAACATTTTACAAACTGGAAATCCAAATATATTACCACATGTATGCATGTGGTGACATGGCGCAGTCTGTGTGTTATAGGCGTGTGGGCGGATGTCACTCCCACCACACATGCGGCCGTTATCAGCGTCCAAAAGCTAAGGGTACCCCTTCCGGCGTTACTTTTAGTGGACCGAGAGCACGTCACTTGACGTGCTTTTAGCCGCCACTATGTATCGCATGTTTGGCGCTCTACCGGTATTCTAATTTTTTATTTCTATGTATGTGTTTTCAAGATTTAGATTACTTTTTTTGTTTTCACCTGGTATTTCATACATTTTGGAAGAAAAAAAATCAAATTTCGTGTGAAAAACACTCTTTTTTTGCTTCCATGAGAGGAACAAATTTGTTTCTCGTGGAGACGCAGATTTTCTTCTACGGAAGGCACAGATTTGCTGCCGTGAGAGACGTAATTGTCTCACGAGAAGCATGATATGCTACCGTGAGAGACCTGATTGTCCCACGAGAGCTATAGATTTGCTTCCGCGAGTTGTGCCTCTCAAAAAAGGGAAAAAGAATGTGATATTTTTTTTGCTTTCATGAGAGGTACAAGTTTGCTTTTTGTGGAGGCATAGGTTTGATTCCGCAGGAGGCATAGTTATGCCTCTCTGAAAAGGAAAAAGTATACATTTTTTGGCTTCCACGAGATGTGTCTTTCGGAAAAGAAAAGAAAAACATTTTTTTTGTTCCACGTGAAGCACAAATTGCTTCTCGTGTAGGCACATATTTGATTTCGCGAGAAGCACAACTGTGTCTCTCGAAAAGGAAAAAAATTATGTTTGCGGCTAAGTTTTTTTTTCCAGTTTTCCATTGATTTTTTCATGAAAAAAATATATCAAAAATTATTAATATGGAATCTAATTTCAAAGATGTCAACATGAGGAATCCGAGGATGAAAACAATTCAGAATTTAGACACACAGTTCAGAGATAAAATGTTTGTAAAAACAAATATACAAAAAAAATTCTCAGATTGCCACTAGTCAGCCTCTGAAAATGTGAGAATGACATTTGCAAGGATAACACTTAGGCATGTACAATGATACTATCTTAGTAGTAACACGTAGGATAAACATTGATGTAGAGAAGAGAGAAACCATAAGAAAATATTTGTCTTCCCTTTTTTAAGATTATCTCTTAACGCAATATGTCTCATCTTATTTTTATGAATAACTAACTACTGAATATAAGACTAAGATATAATCCCACTGTAGACATGTTTTATTGTCATCTCCGAATTACATGGGAAGCTTAAGATAATATTATCTTATCAACCACTATACACTCTCTATTGATTTCGCTACTTGTCACATATTGCGGCAAACTGACGGCGCTTCCCACGATGGCAAACACGAGCAACCCCATTGGCCGACCCATTTGTATACATGCCGTGGTAAATTCGCTGAACCATTTTTTTCTCCTTTCCCTATTTCTTTTGGGGTTCTCCTTTCATTTTTTTCGTTATTATATGTTTTTATTTTTCCTCTTTCCTTTTTAGTTTTTAGTTTCTTTTTCATCTTTTTTGCTTTCCCTTATTCGTTTAATGTTTGCGTTTTTTTATAAATGTTCACAAATTTCAAAAAATATTTATCCTTTTAAAAATAATTAAAATTTTTGTGTTTTCAAATTTTGCTTATAAATTTGAAAAAAGTTTGTGTTTTAAAAAAATAGTCCTATTCCATTGATTCTTCTCTTTAATTAGTTGTTTTCTTACCCCTTTTTATTTGGATATGGGGGTGAGAAGAGGTTACTTAGTCTTTATTTCACAAGCGGCTATAGCGGATCATGTATTCATGTATACACTATACAGAGATATATTAAAAGGGAACTAGTATATGATATATTTCTAGAGGTGAATAAATATTTTTATTTTTCCTATCACTATATTATATTTGTAGGAGCAAAATAAGGATTAGGAAGTGGATACATAGCTGAGTTGTGATAGCTCCGGTCTTGAAAGGATGTAGTTCTAGGAACTATCGAGGGTTCGAATCCGGCTCTCCCCTTTTGCTTATTGAAGACATTTTGTTTCCTTTTTTTCGTCCCTTATCTTTATTTCAAAAAAAAATCATGTTTTTAAAAAAATCTTCAGAATGTAAAAAAAATCATCATTTTAAAGCAATTGTCACAAACTCAAATTTGTTCTCAATTTAGAAAAAATGCTTGGGGATTTCAGAAAATATTTGCACTTCTAAAAATTATTCAAATTTTCAACAAAATGTTCCAATTACCAAATTTCGTTCAAAAAAAAAACATGTTTTCCCGAAACATTCATGTTTCTCAAAAATGTTTCAAACTTCAAGAAACATATTCATGTTTTTAAATGTATATTTAAAAAATGTTCGCTTTTTAGAAAATATTCACTTTTAGAAAAATGCATTTGAATATTCAAACGATGATTAGATCTGTCACTACTCCTAGTTCTTATTATTTTTGCAAAAATGATCAGATCTATAATAAAAGTTCACCGGAAGTACAAGTATCTCAAACATAATAAAAATAACAGCGACATTCTGAGGCCACCGTTTAACCAATACTACCACTAGAACGAGCCGTTGACGGGCTGTTCTCACTGCTCCCCTATCAGAGTCGGCTTGACCTTGTCAATGAAAGACTAGAAATCTTCGTGCGCGTGCCCCTAAGGACTTGTGTCCTGGAGTCGTAGTTGTAGAAACACATGACACCAACAAGAAGCCCTAACCTCACTGTCCCAAGGAGACAACATGAATCTACACCAGAGGTCCATCGACTACGTCCAGACAGACGAATTCGAGGAGGGTCGAAGCCCGGAAGACAAACTTGAAGAAGCGTTGCCATCTGCCAGGGCGTCGCGTCTGTGAGGACTAAGAAACCTAACCTAAAATACTAACCGAAGCTTAGGCACCTGGATTTTCCTCCCCGGCATTGATTGTCGGAGCGACAGGCAGAGTGAAGGCAAATTCACAAGCTCATCGATGAAGCCTAGAGGGGAGAGTTTGCCCTAGCCGCCTAAGGCCAGGGGAGGAAACAAGAGTGTTGGCGGTTCTTATACTGCCTTGTTTCCTAGATAGACAACAAAGCTCATCAATTCATGTGGCTAGTGAAGACCGCCCACTAGCGGGAGGTGCATGATTTATTCCCTCCAAGGGCATGCCTTTTACGGTGAAATTCTCATTGTTTTCGCGCGCCAATGGGTTGGCCCAGTCAGGTGGGGGGCTGTCCCTATGCGACGCTCACCAATCTCGTGTGGGCTATATCTTGCTTACTAATAGACGTGGTTGAGAGCTATCCACCCGGTCCGAGAATCATAGAAGCTCGGGTTAGGAGCACCCAAACCGTTGGTTTTTATATTTTTCCATTTATTCCGACAAGAAATATATAAACATGAATATTTTTCAAGAAAATGAGATATTTTTTTAACGTGAAGATAATTTTCAATGCAACTAATTTTTCAAAGCTTTAATGATTTATAAAAATCCTGAATAATTTTTGATGATTGGAGAAAAATCAAATCATTGACATTTTTTAAATTCCAGAAAATTTTCTGAACTGTGAACAATTTGAAAAATGCACACATTTTTATTCCTGAACTCTTTTAAAAATAGAAATTTAAAAAAAAATCAAAAATTTTAAAACCCAGAATTTTATAATTGTACACGAGATTACTTCTGGAATTTATAATTTTTTTCGCAAACACAAACAGCTTTCAAAATTGCGAACAATTTTTAAATATGTGAAAAAATAAAATAAAATTGTGAATATTATTTATAGAATTACGGGCATTTTTCAAATAAGAAAACATAATAAAAGCAGAAAAAACATAAAAAGGAAAACCAGTTAAGAAACTTTCTAAAAGGTTCTCAAAACAGGTCAGGAACCTTCTAGGAAAGTTTTCAATATCGGGTATTATAATTACCCGTGGTAGCTATTAATGTGTCGGGTCGTTCACTTGTTCGCTTTCAATTACCGTGCATTTCACCGACACTTTGACGCAATGAACGTTGTATTGATTGGGAGCTCCTATACATCGCTATTTGCGGCAAACAGTTGGGCTCGCGCACAGGAGCATCTCTGAGGCTGGTCACAATGGGCAGGAACATAAGGTAGTAACGTACACACTTATCTAGACTATGTTACTACCTCCACAGTGGGTAGGAACATGTAGGTAGTGTCATGCAACGATGCATTTATTAGCTTATACACTCATTGTTTCTTGAAGTGTGTGATGTTCCGGTAACTTAGCTAGTTACCACAAGCACCTCACTCTTCATTAAATATGTGCCACATAAGCAACGTTGTATTGAAATATGTGATGTTACTCCTAAGTTCCACCCCATTGTGACCAGCCTGACTGAGCCGACCCATATATAACGGAGAAAAATCAGAAAAAGAAGCGTTGCTGCTAGGCTCGAACTCGCGACGTCGCAATAACTAACATGTGCTACTAGCCACTAAACCTTATGGACGATGGTGATAGTTGACAGCGTGATTTGTTTCAGCTAGAACGTGATATTCAATAGTTTTGAACGCATTTTAGAAAACATAAACAAAATATTGGAAAATGTGAATGACATTTGAAGTTTCATAATATTTTTGGAATTACAAGAACAAATTTTAGAATTCCAGCATATTTTGAAAATTTCCGAACATAGTTTGTAGCAGAGGCACATTTTTTTATTTCAATTAGAACGTTTTTTTTAAACATTGGGAATTTGTATGAAATTGCGAACAAAATGTTGAAACCGTGAACTTTTTCAAACACGAACATTTGTTTGAAATTGTAAACAAATTTTGAAATCGAGAACATTTTTTAAACACAATAAATTTTCTGAACTTGTACACAAATTTTGAAAATCAGAACATTGTTGTGAAACACAAAAAATATATTCTGAAATTGTATTATTTATAAACGAGAACAATTTTTGAATCCTTCAAATTCATTGAAATCATGATTTTTTTTAAATTAATTGAGAACATTTTCGAAAATATTGAAACTATTAACAAATTTTGAAAACAAGTTTTTGTTTTTGAAACATAAACACTTTTTTGAAAATTGTGAACCTGAGAACATTTTTCGAAATTCGTAAAAAATATTTGAAAATTTCAAACAAAATAAAAAATAGAAAGGAACAATAAAAAATATTATTAATAAATAAAAACAAAAAGAAAAAAGAGAAAAATGAAAAATGAAAGAGAAACGGGGGACAAAAAATGAAACCTGAATTCTTAATCGCGCAGCTGCGCCGGATGGACGTCGCGAGCGCACACGCAAGCTGTCCGATGCTTGTGCACCTGCTACGCGACAAAACTGCTAAGAAAACGGCCTCCTTCCTCCTCGCAATGTACCTGACATTGTCACGTGATGGATGGTCACTAAGAATTTCATGCATGCATGTGCTGATGTCATCTCACTTTATTCCGTCTTAATTTTTTTGAAGCTATTACTTTTGAACTGAATGTCAAAATGAAAATTTGTTTTCACCATTAGGTTTCTTGCGATGAGATATTCAAAACCAAATCCCATATGTATATGTTTCGATGATTGTTTGTAAGCAACTTTGGTTCTAGTTAAGGCAATTTTAGTACTAAACAGAAACAACTTCCTTGCATCGTGTGTACTAGTGAATTTGCCTATCAAGTATATCGTAGACAACATAAAAACCATATGGGACAAATTTTCATCGTATGTAGGCAACTGAGCATCATTGGTAGGCAACTTTAAAATTACATGAAGGCAACCTTCAAAATTAAAGAAGCAACTTGCGTTCAACATATATTATGCATACATTGTCCTATTATCGCCTATCCATATTTTGCACAAGGAGATAAAACATTTCTCCTTAGTTGTTAACCATTGTTATGAAGTTGCCTATTATGAAAAAACCACGGGCCTTGCCCAGATGCATGTCATTTTTGTTTGAATTAGTGGGGCAATTTTTTGAAATCAATAGATTGGCAACTATGTGAATTATGAGGACAAATAAGTCGCTTGGATATGCTAGAAGAGTTGCATCGTGTCGTAATGCAATTGCTTGGTTCGGTTAGGGAAGTTGCTTGGTTTTTGCTTGGATAGTTTTGCACGGTATTATTTGGTAATGCAATTGCTTGGATTTTTCAAGACAGTTGCTTGGTCTTGCTATGAATTGCTTAGAATAGTTTTGCATTGTGTTTTGGAATTACAACTACTTGGATGTGCTAGCATAGTTGCTTGGATTTTTACTAGGGATAACTTCTTTGAATATTGCTAGAACAGTTGTGTGAATTTTCCTAGGGCGACAGTTGCGTTGTGAATTTTTCAAAAGAAACTTCGATGCTAGATGAGGCAATTTTAGTGCTAAACAGGAGCAACTTTAATGCTAGATGAATTGCATCGTGTGTATTAGTGAATTCATCTAGTAGCCTATTAATAGTTTTGTGCAATATTCTAATAGATGGTTACCATGGCTGCTAAGTTGCATACATCAAAAACTAATTTGTAGATAGTTTAGTTGCCAATGATACTATGAAAGTTGTTTACCGTAGAGTGGAAAGTTGTATAACATGGATTCTAAGTTGCCCGCCTAAAAAATCAAGTTGCCTATATTGCTATGAAATTGTCTACGGATGATCCCGAACTGCCTAAAATACTGTGGAAGTTTTCTATCAAGGGATATAAGTTGCCTACAATATCGAAAAGTGTAGGATCGAAAGTATATCTAGAGGGGGGTGATTAGACTACTTGACTTAATAAAAATCTAGCCTTTTCCCAGTTTTAATTCTTGGCAGATTTTAGCAACTTAGTACAAGTCAAGCAATCAACCTACACATGCAATTCTAAGAGTATATCAGCGGAATGTAAAACAATTGCATATGAAGGTAAAGGGAGGAGTTTGGAGGGAGCAAACGCAAGTGAAGACAATGATGTTTTTTGTCTTGGTTCCGATAGGTGATGCTATCATACATCCAAGTTGATGGAGACTTCAACCCACGAAGGGTAACAGCTGCGCGAGTCCACAGAGAGCTCCACCCACGAGGGTCCACGAAGAAGCAATCTTGTCTATCCCATCATGGCCATCGCCCACGAAGGACTTGCCTCACTAGCGGTAGATCTTCACGAAGTAGGCGATCTCCTTGCCCTTACAAACTCCTTGGTTCAACTCCACAATCTTGTCTGAGGCTCCCAAGTGATACCTAACCAATCTAGGAGACACCACTCTCCAAAAGGTAATAGACGGTGTGTTGACGATGAACTCCTTGACCAAATGCTTGAAATGATAGTCTCCCATACACTCAAACAGCTCCTCACATATTTGGATATGATGGAAGAAGGATTTGAGTGGAAAGCAACTTGGGGAAGGCTAGAGAACAAGATTCATATGGTAGGAATGGAATATCTTGATCTCAACACTTGAGTAGGTGGTTCTCTCTCAGAACATGAATGCTGGAAGTGTAGGTATGTTCTGATGGCTCTCGCCACGGGTGAAGAGTGGTGGAGGGGTATATATAGCCTCCACACAAAATCTATCCGTTACACACAATTTACCAAACTCGGTGGGACCAATTCAGAGAACTCGGTCAGACCGATTTAGTTCAGAATGTGACCTTTAGGTATTTCGATGGGACCGATATGATCAACTCGGTGGGACCGATTTTATTAGGGTTAGGGCATAACGTAATCTCGGTGAGACCGATTACACAAACTCGGTGAGACCGATTTTGGTAATAAGCTTACAGAGAGTTGGTCAGGCAAACTCGATGGGACCGATTCGCTCATTTCGGTGAGACCGAAACGTTATGAAGAGGCAACAGAGTGTTTGCATTACAAACTCGGTGGGACCGATTCGCTCATCTCGGTGATACTAAAATGTCACGAAGGGAAACGGAGAGTTTGCAATCCCATCTCGATGAGACCGAGATCCCTTTCCGTGAGACCGAAGTGATTAGGGTTTCTGGCAGTGGCTATGTCAAATGAACTCGGGTGCGCCGGATAGATATTTTCGGTGGGGCCGAGTTTGACTTTTGGTTTGGGACATATGTGGATGTGGGAAAATGGTTGAGAGTTTTGGAGCATATCACTAAGCATTTTGAGCAAGCAAACCATTATGCAACACCTCATCCCCTTTTAATAGTATTGGCTTTCCTATGGACTCAATGTGATCTTGGATCACTACAAGGAAAATGTAGAGTCTTGAGCTTGAGCCAATCCTTTGTCCTTAGCATTTTGAGGGGTCCACATTCCTAATCCATGCCATGCCAATCATTGAACTTTCCTGAGATATGATCTTGAGATAGCATTAGTTCAATGAGCTATATGTTGTTAGTAATTACCAAAACCACCCGGGGATAGTTGCACTTTCACTCTCCCCCTTTATTAATTGATGACAACATATAGATCAAAGCTTCGACAAATGATAATAAGATTTAAATACATCGTCGCTTTGAGAAGTATGTGATAAACAAGAGCTCCCCCTAAATTTGTGCATTATTTAAATTTTGCATTTGAATGCAAATGCACAATCGATTAGGATCATGGGTTACTCTTCCATGTCACATACATCTCGGTGGAGCGCTCAAAATGATATACACTAAAGCATGCACTCATCACCAAGCAAAGTGAATGATCATATGAAAATATAGAGATAATATCATCGAAGCAAACATTAAGTTAGCATATGATCAAACACATGATCACACAAGTATCTTACACACGGACATAGAGTATGAAGCAGACGCACAATAAAGTTCAAACAAATGCAAAAGAGTCCAAAGAGGCAAAACACTCTCTCTCGAAGCCTATGATCTATATATATTTCTCCCCCTTTGGCAACAAGTTACCAAAAAATTCGAAAATGCATAGTGCTATGCGTCTCTCAGGCTTGGTCTCCGGGAGGCGGTGTAGATAGAACTCCAAGGACGAAGGCTTCAGATGACGTAGCTGGAGCTGGTGGAGTGGCTGCTGGAGGTGGCACTAAAGTTGTGGCTGCTGGTGCAGATGTAGTAGCTCTAGTATCTGGAACTGGCACTGCAGCAGATCTCTGACCTCGAGGCACTCGCTTAAATGCATCTGTGGTAGCCTGTCCTCCTCTCTCCTCTGCTTCCTCCCGAAGCTTCTTAACGACAGACTGGATCTCTATCACCTTTAGATCAAGATCAAAGAACTTAGTTTCAATGATCCTCTCCAAGCTCTCCTAATTCCGAGTCAGGGTGGCCAAGCCCTTCTCAGCCCTCATGGTTGCTTGAATCCGATATGCCATTTGATCTTGCTTGGACTTGAGAGTCATTTGAGATGCTTCTTCTGCACTTGGCATCTTGGCACCTTTCTCTGCTTTGGCTTTCTCTCTCCTTTCATGAGCTTGCACTGAAGATGGTTCATTCTCATCCATGACAATTGTGTTGTCCTCAAAGTCAGGCACCAGGGGTAGATATTCTCTGTCCAATAGATATGTCACTATGCCCATCTTGGAGTTAATGAGCATCTAGATGTGTGGAGCATACCCACATGATCTCTTTTGATCTGCAACAGTCCTCTTGATTGTCTCTACAATCAGGCTCATAACTTTGAATTTCTGTGGCACATCAAAAATATGCAGCATGTTGATAGAATGTCCTCTGATCATCTTTGCATCTCCAGATTTAGGCAATAGTGCATGCCTCAAGATTGTGTTGATGGTGGCTAGACCAGCCTGCAAGTGATGTACAGATCCAAACTTGTGTGTTTCCAAATCATCATCAGGGATCACCTTGTACATATTTTCTACGGAGTTGTGGTCTTGCTTCTTCTTGGAATAGACATCCAGATCATCCTCATGCTCTTCAGGGGCATTGATTATCTTTGCCCACTCAGCAACAGTTGACCGGTACCTTGTACCTTCAGACATCCATACAATCCTATCATCAGGATAGAAGTGAGCTGTGGAGTAGAATTGCATGATGAGTTCATCATTCCACTTGGTCAACTTTTGAGCCACAAACTTGTAAACTCCACATGCTTTGAAGCTCTCATGCACATGGGGAAATAATCTGCATTATCCTCAATGAAGTCCCAGTCCACCCTTCTCATATCACACACAATGGGCTTCTTATCAAGCAAGACTGTCTCATAGAAGTCTTGCTATTCCTTGGTGTGAAACCTGTAGTCCACAGCTGTCCTTCTTGCTACATCTTGAGCTTGTGTTGTATTCCCTCGAAGAGGAAAGGGAGATGCAGCACAGTAGTGTAAGTATTTCTCTCAGTTTTTGAGAACCAAGGTATCAATCCAGTAGGAGACCACGCGCGAGTCCCTCGCACCTGCACAAACAAATAAGAACTTCACAGCCAACGCGATAAGGGGTTGTCTATCCCTTTACGGTCACTTACGAGAGTGAGATCTGATAGAGATGATAGTTATATTTTTGGTATTTTTAGTTTAATAAAGCAGCAAATAAAAAGCAAGAAAAGTAAGTAGATGTAGATTGATATGTTGAGAATAGACCCCGTGTAACACCCCAAATTTTTGAGTTGGTTTTTCTTCCAAACTTTTTGCCTTTTTGGAAGGGGGTTGTTTAATCTTCTCTTAAAACCCTTCTAAAATCCCTTCTGGCCAAAGTTTGTGTGTCTTCTCAAGCTTGGTTTTTGGCCTTGAAGTTTTTCTCTTGTGTTTGGCTCAAGCACAAGTTGAGTTTCAAAAGTGGTTGTTTGAATTCTCCCCTTCTTGTTTTAAACCTCTCAAGTTTAATCTTGGACTTATCCTCCCCTCCAACCTTCATCTTGTCATGATCCCAACAGAAATATTTCCCTCCAAAACTCTCTTCACACCTTAGGACAAGTCTTTCATCAATTCCAGTAAGTTTTAACCTTATTGGGATTTTTCTTCTATTTATTTTACTCCGAAAACTATTTCTGTCTTTTATAGTGGACCTTGGTGATTTACAAAGGAGCCACCATTTCCATCTAGTTATTTGACTCCAAACCAACTCCCCTAGATGGTCCTTAGTACCCACAACCTAGATCCATCTTGTTTCACTGGTCCATAGTTCAAAATTTTCAAATTTTACCTGCTGCAAGTTTGGACCAGATTTGCAAAATTTGGTGAAATTCATATCTATCTTCTTCCAAAAATCCTGTGAAAAATCAGGCAGCCTCTAGATACATCAAGAGGCCACTCCACCAAAAATAAGCCCCAGGAACATTGCACACATACCAGAAGCATTTCATCAAACACTTGGCCTACACTGTACTGTCAGCTGTTAACTGAAACTGTCGACACACAGTTCGACAGTTCGTCAGTTTCGTCAGTTCCATCAGGCGTAGCGACAAACCTCGCCAGTACCTCCTTGGCTCGACGCTGCACTGCTCCTTCTTCTTATCCAGTGCGCCGCACGCTCGCTTGGCCTCTTCTGGGCGTCGGTGGCGCTCTGGCCCGACCGCGCCCGCGACTGCCCCGGCAACAGTACCGCCCGTGGCGGCTGACAGAAGCAACCCCGCGGCTCAACGCCGTTTGGCGCCGCCCAAACCACCCCCGCGCTCCGCGTGTCCATCTCCGCTGCCAACGCACGCCTGCCGCACCGTCGCCGTGGCCTGGCACGCGCAGAGCGCGTTTTCTGCCGCCGACGTGCCGCGCGGCCGTTCCGTCGAGGGCAGCCCGTAACTCCCTCTCCCCCGCTAAGTTAGGTGCGGGAATGGAACCACTACATCTCCTAGATGATGCTCAAGCCCCTAACTCCGCCGTCCGACCACTGCAGCACCGTAATCGACTCGCCGGACTTATCCGCTCACGGCAACCACCTCGGGCCGGCTATATAAGGCACCCCCGAGCTCGTTCTCGAGCCCGCACTTCTCCACTACCTCCCTGGACCACGCCCAGCCTCTGAAAGAGCCTCGAGGGACCCTTCTTCCCCAACTCCGGCCAACCACCTCCGCCTAGGGCTCCAGCTTCGTTCACTCCGGTGAGAGCTTCTCCGCAGCCGTGGACTCGAGCGTAGCACCCTGGCATCCACCTAGACCTAACCCCCACCTTAATTTGACCCCAGGAACCCTCTCCGATGAGGTCCACGACCACCCGAGCCACCGTCCGCCGGAGACAGGGTCGCCGGAGACGTGGGGCTCGCCGACACTCAACTCCACCACCGTTCGACGCGGAAGATCACCGAGAAGCCGTACGTACCACTCCCCTCCCCTAACTCGCCGTGGATCGACGCCGGCGATCACCGCAGCACCGGCGCCGGCGCGACTCTGCTTTTGTTTTTCAAACCTGACGCATGGGGCCCCTTGTCAGCCTCACACCTCTCCCCTCCGAACCGTTTTCTGTAAGCGCATTCGGCAAAATACGTCTCCCCTCTACGGTTGACGTACTGTGTACCGATTCGCTTTGTTGTTTTCTGTTCTAGCCCCTGGAACTTTTCTGTGTCATTACAGATGAGTCCCTGGACAGAAACTCTAATATCTTTTAAACTAAAAATGATTTTGAGTTGATTCTTTTTCTGTCCTCTTTAGTTTTCTGCCTAGTTTTTTGTCATATTTATGTGGAAATTTTTGGAGCAACTTTATTTGCACGCATGGTATTTATGTTAGTATTTATTTGCTTGAATACGTAGATACCGGAGGCCGTGACGGAGACGCGAATCACACCGAGTTAGGCTCCGACTTCTCAGAACCAGGCAAGCATGTTTGAACCTTTGATATGATGAGTGTGTTGCATGTTTGCTCGAGTAGCTCCTCTCATAAGCATGGTCATATAAGCATATTGTATGGTTATATTTCATGCAAGCAAGCTTCGGGTGAGCCCCGAAGGATAATGTTTGGACCACCCCGATCATATGGTGTTATGACGGGTGGAATGCTGGTATTGTTGGAGCATGCCAGTAGTTGGTTATCTCAGTATCAACGGAGATCATGTCATGATTCCGTTCGTCTCCTTTTTCGGTACTATCATAGGCCGTCCGTTGCGATTACGGTCTAGTCAGTTGTAAACCACTTCCCGAGTACACACCAAGTAGAGGGGCCGGGATGAGGGTTCCATGGCCTTGGATTAAAGCCCGTCATCCGGTCAGGGGGCATGGGTGTTTCCGGTTGGGACCAAGAGGGGGGCACCCCTTAGAGCGCGCATATATAAATTTGATCCCATGCTATTCGAGGTTGTAGCCTCCCCGTCTTAAAGTTTTCCGTGAATGTCGTCGCGGGTGATTCCGGACGACAGGATGTTAAATGGGTGTGTACTGGTTAGTTGGGTTTCTACTAAAACACCGTAGACGGGACTAGCCCACGTGGCTAGTAGAACCCGTTGGCTATGAGTTAATAGTACAATCTCTGCAGAGTTAAATTCCTTCAGTAGCCATGTTTATGGCCTAGGGTCAATCTTCAGGACAACCCGGTGACTGTCTCTAGTATATTCTTGTTGGTAACCAGAGTAGTGTTTTTCGTCAAGTTCATTTGGTAGATGAACTCACGAACTACCTCTGTATTGATTTACTTTCAGAAGTAATTCATCATTATACTATTGTTATTTATAAGCCCTTTATGTGATGTCGCCCAGACGTCCGACTGTGGCATTCTTTTATTTATAAGCCATTTATGTGATGTCGCCCAGACGTCCGACTGTGGCATTCTTTTTATTTATAAGCCCTTTATGTGATGTCGCCCAGACGTCCGACTATGGCATTCTTTTATTTATAAGCCCTTTATGTGATGTCGCTCAGACGTCTGACTGTGGCATTCTTTTTATTTATCTGCCCTTTATGCGATGTTGCTCAGACGTCCGACTGAGGCATTCTTGTTATTTATTTTTGCTATAAGCCCTTTATGTGGTGTCGCTCAGACGCCCGACTGTGGCCTGCTATCATTTATTATTTCACGAGGCGTTGCCCAGACACTCGTTTGGTCTCCTTCTATTTTATCTTATGGATTTCAGGAGGATTACCGGCCGACTTCTATCGTTGCATACAGCACATTAATATTTTATTCCGATCGCATTTTTGCTGGAATACTCATATGCATCATGTTAGCATTTATTATATCTTAAGTCCGAACTGTCTTGCGAGTACATTCAAAGTACTCACCTGGCTTGTTGATTTGGCCAGATGTGGACGAAGGCGATCTCATGGATGAGGAATTCGATAGCGAGTCCGACGCTTAGAGGAGTCCCAGTCAGTCCCTTGCGATCCTGGAGTTGATCACTGTTTTATAACCGCTTCCGCCTACCACCAAATAAATTTATCGGGTCTCACTCCGATACTCGATGAGCTGTAATATTTTGGAGTCACACCACCCACTTCACTGTGACATATTCCACCACCCTTTTATTACGAGTTAGTAGTATGCCACCCTGCCTTGTGTCATATCCGCCTCTATGTATTATATTGGCGTGCTTGTAATAAAATTGTTGAGCAACCCCCAGCTCAACCTTGTATAATATTCAGTGTACTGGAATCCTGTGCCAAGGATTTGTCTGCCAGCAGGTAATAACATCCCTCGCTGGTTTAATAAAAAGGTCGGCCCTCCGGTAATTATTTTACTGAAGGACCGGTCCTGACAACCTTGGTATCAGAGCCAGGCTGACTGTAGGAAGCCAGTAGGTGCACTCGCTAATCGGTTATTAGCGAAAAATTTGCTTTTCAACATTTTTACATCTGTAGCAATTTTCTGTTAGTCAGCATAAATTTATGACTTGACTATTCGGAATTTTTGTCTACTTTTGTAGATGGCCAGCAACGACTGTGATGCATAGGTGTTCGCCAACATTCCTGAGGGTTTGTCAAGCTCCTCTTCGCCATCACCAAAGTCGCGATCGGGCCATCCACCCGTCCCGAGTTTACACTCTACCGTCACAAGCTCAACGACAGCGTGTCTATGCATCAGGCTGTGGTACACTTCAAAGGTGGGCGTTCTGAAGCCTGCCGCCTCCGATTTGTGGGCAGAGCCATGCCTACGGAGAGGCATGCCATGCAGATGGCTGCCCGTGAGGCGATAGCTCGTCTCCGGGACATTCTCCCTTCGATGAAGAATCGTCGCTACCGTTACCTCCCATGCCACGTGCCATATACGTGTCACTATGCATTTGCATGCGCAAATGGGGAGCGTGACGAAGCCATTGAATCAATGGTTGAGTACCTCAAGGCACTTGAGGCAGCCTTTGATAATCTAGTGGACGACCTGGTGGCCACCCGTATGGAGTTGGTCCAGAGTGGCTCCGCCAACAGGAGGAAGCTGCTCCATACTGCACACCAATGACATTTGTCTCGTCCGCCGCATCCTATGCACCTTCCATCTTAGCCACCGCTCGCCGTCTGCCTACCACTGAGGAATTCGACCAAGTCATTGCTCCTACTCCAGTCAGAGCTGCACCGCCTGCTGCACCTGCTTCGACACCTCGTACCCTTACTCCGCGCCTGGAGCCCATCAGTGAGGAGGAAGTTGAGTTTCCAGCACCACTGGGCCATACCCTCGGCAGGCCGAGGGAAATCTTCAACATCTCCGACTAGCGCGTTATTCCATGACGCACCGCGCTCGCTTGTAATATTTGTGTGTGTTGTAAAATAGGTTGATGGGAGTAGTCTATTTGCTCATCATGTAGGATCTGGGAGGAGTGCACTAGTTTTAATAACATGTCAGGATGTGTACGCACACCCTGAGTGACGTATGTATAATTAGAACCTGCGTGTAAAATATGTACTAGCAGCCTTCTCCGTGCGCAATCAACCAGTTATTTTCAAAAATCTCTTTCGAGCTCGTGTTTGGTCGCTTTGCAAATTCTTGGTTTATTTTTGCTGCTCGGTTCTTCTCAGATTTTCTTCTTTGCTACACCAGAGTAAGAAATGACTCGTCCCTGGACACGTTCCATGCCAAGTCCACCAGAAGAAAATTATGGCACACAGACAAACAACAATTTCTCACAGGGGCAGTCAAGTCAGCAGGGCAGTGAGACGGCATTTTCTCAAGTGTGCCGTCTTTACGAGCAAAGTTAGCAACATCACCAAGAAATGATGAACCATGTCATTAACATGGGAAATCACCGCGAGCCATACCAACAGCACTCAAAATTGTCTGAATTTCAGAAGACACGTCCAACAACGTTTTCGCACACAGACAAATCACTTGAGGCCGATGATTGGCTTCGAGATATTGAAAGGAAATTAATTGTGGCACAATGCTCAGACCGTGAAAAAGTGTTGTACGCACCACATTACCTTACTGGAGCAGCCGCATCATGGTGGGAAAATTTCCTGCTTATGCATCCCGACATAAATAATATCACCTGGGAAGATTTCAAGGAAGGCTTTCGTGGGGCACACATCCCTAAGAGTATTATGAAGATCAAGAAAAGAGAATTCGATGGCCTCAAGCAACGAGGCATGACAGTACAGGAGTACAACAGTCAGTTTGCGCAATTATCACGTTATGCCAACGAAGAGCGAATGACGGAAAATAAGAAGATGGAGAAATTCCTGGATGGACTGGCACCAGCACTAAAATGCTAGTTAGTCATACACACTTTTCCAGATTTCAAGACACTGGTAGACAAAGCCATTACGTTGGAAAATGAACGTCACAGTCTGGAAGACATTCGCAAGAGAAAAAGGGATCAGACCAACCACCCCCGCAACAACAAGAATAAGGTGAATTTCCAGAGGAATGGGGCGAACAGACCCATGACCAATGACACACGACCAAATAAGAATTTTCATGCAAGAGACAAGGATTTCATCTATCACCCGGGTGTTACCTGCTACGCATGTGGAGAAGAGGGACACTATGCTAAACAGTGCCCAAAGCCAAGAAACTCGGCACCGAAGCCAAACAGCAACGGAAACAATTCTGCGCCCAAGCGTAACAATTTCAACCCCAATAACGATCACAGGAAAGGCCACCTGAACCATGTGACCAAGGAGCAAGCACAGGATGCCCCAGATATCGTACTCGGTACGTTCCCTGTCAACACAATACCTCCCATGGTTTTGTTTGATTCTGGAGCTCCTCATTCGTTCATTTCGAAGAGTTTTGCTTTGCAACATGGTTTTTCAATGCTTTCCTTGGGAAAATCAATGACCATCAAGTCCCCCGAAAGTAACCAGATCACTCAGAATTACTACCAAGGTTTGACCATTGAAATTGAGGGATTAAAGTTTCACGCAAACCTCATCGTGTTAGAAAACAAAGGACTGGATGTTATTCTGGGTATGGATTGGCTAACCACCAATAAAGGATTTATCGACTGCTTCAACAGGACAGTGATTCTTACTCATCATCATGGAAAAATAATAAGAGTCGCAGCTCAGGAAAGATCGGTGTCGCGACGACCAAAATTAAACAAAGTTGATACATCTGAGTTAAGCAAGGTTCCAGTTGTATGTGAATTTCCGGATGTATTTCCCGAGGAACTACCAGGCATGCCGCCAGACAGAGAAATAGAATTCATTATTGAGCTAGCACCGGGAACCACCCCCATATATAAGAAACCATACAGAATGGCACCATCCGAGTTGGTTGAATTAAAGAAGCAAATAAAGGAACTCCTAGACAAAGGATTTATACGGGCCAGCTCCTCACCTTGGGGTTCGCCGGTATTGTTTGCCAAAAAGAAGGATGGGACCATGAGGTTGTGTATAGACTACCGAGCGCTCAACATGGTCACAATCAAGAACAAATATCCGATGCCACGGATAAATGACTTATTTGACCAGCTCGCGCAAGCCAAGGTTTTCTCAAAGGTTGATCTAAGGTCAGGTTATGATCAACTGAAAGTACGGACATAAGATATCCCAAAGACAGCATTCACCTCAAGATACGGACTTTATGAATTTACAGTAATGCCGTTTGGACTGACCAACACCCCCGCATATTTCGTCCACCTCATGAATAAGGTATTTATGAAATTCATGGACAAGTTTGTGGTGGTATTTATTGATGATATCTTGGTATATTCAAATACACCGGAGGAACATGCTGAACACCTCCGCATCGTACTGGGAGAATTAAGGAAACACCAACTTTACGCTGATACGTCCAAAACGTATCTATAATTTCTGCTTGCTCCATGCCTCTTTTGGGTGATATTGCTATGATATTCATACACTTCCATACACTTTTGATCATATTTGGACTAACCTATTAACTCAGTGCACCCCAGTGCCAGTTTCTATTTTCGGCTGTTTTTGTATTTCAGGTTTTCACGTTACGAGAACTGTCAGGAAAAATCCAGAAAAATTATATAAAAAATCAGCGTTCCGGAAACTACCGTGCGCCCGAAGGACAGCCGGGGGGGGCACCAGGGCTCCAGGCGCCCTGGCGGCGCGCCCCCCTGGGCCGCGCGGGGG
>LR738711.1:111796019-111930377 GCA_902687465.1 Secale cereale
CCGACTGTGGCATTCTTTTTATTTATAAGCCCTTTATGTGATGTCGCTCAGACGTCCGACTGTGGCATTCTTTTTATTTATAAGCCCTTTATGTGATGTCGCTCAGACGTCCGACTGTGGCATTCTTTTTATTTATCAGCCCTTTATGCGATGTCGCTCAGACGTCCGACTGAGGCATTCTTGTTATTTATTTTTGCTATAAACCCTTTATGTGGTGTCGCTCAGACGCCCGACTGTGGCCTGCTATCATTTATTATTTCACGAGGCGTCACCCAGACACTCGTTTGGTCTCCTTCTATTTTATCTTATGGATTTCGGGAGGATTACCGCTCGACTTCTATCGTTGCATACATCACATTAATATTTTATTCCGGTCCCATTTTTGCTGGAATACTCATATGCATCATGTTAGCATTTATTATATCTTAAGTCCGAACTATCTTGCGAGTACATTCAAAGTACTCACCTGGCTTGTTGATTTGGCCAGATGTGGACGAAGGCGATCTCATGGATGAGGAATTCGATAGCGAGTCCGACGCTTAGAGGAGTCCCAGTCAGTCCCTTGCGATCCTGGAGTTGATCACTGTTTTATAACCGCTTCCGCCTACCACCAAATAAATTCATCGGGTCTCACTTCGGCACTCGATGAGCTGTAATATTTTGGAGTCACACCACCCACTTCACTGTGACATATTCCACCACCCTTTTATTACGAGTTAGTAGTATGCCACCCTGCCTTGTGTCATATCCGCCTCTATGTATTATATTGGCGTGCTTGTAATAAAATTGTTGAGCAACCCCCAGCTCAACCTTGTATAATATTCAGTGTACTGGAATCCTGTGCCAAGGATTTGTCTGCCAGCAGGTAATAACATCCCTCGCTGGTTTAATAAAAAGGTCGGCCTTCCGGTAATTATTTTACTGAAGGACCGGTCCTGACACCCCGGGGCCATAGTTTTCTCTAGTGGCTTCTCTCATGATAGCGATATTCTACGGCGGGTAAACAAATTACTGTCGAGCAATTGATAGAAAAGCGAATAATTATGAGACTATCTAGGCATGATCATTGTATATAGGCATCACGTCCAAGACAAGTAGACCGAAACGATTCTACATCTACTACTATTACTCCACACATCGACCGCTATCCGGCATGCATCTAGTGTATTGAGTTCATACGAATAGAGTAACGCCTTAGGCAAGATGACATGATGTAGAGGGATAAACTCAAGCAATATGATGAAAACCCCATCTTTTTATCCTCGATGGCAACAATACAATACGTGCCTTGCTGCCCCTACTGTCACTGGGAAAGGACGCCGCAAGATTGAACCAAAGCCAATCACTTCTCCCATTGCAAGAACTATAGATCTAGTGGGCCAAACCAAACCAATAATTCGAAGAGACTTGCAAGGATATTATGAGCACACATAAAAATTTCAGAGAAGAACCAAATATCTTTCATAGATAACCTTGATCATAAACTCACAATTCATCGGATCTCGACAAACACACCGCAAAAAGAGATTACATCGAATAGATCTCCTCGAAGACCGAGGAGAACTTTGTATTGAGATCCAGAGAGAGAGAAGAAGCCATCTAAATACTAGCTATGGACCCAAAGGTCTGTGGTAAACTACTCACAACTCATGGTGAGGGTGATGATGATGATGATGAAGGCCTCCGTGATGGATCCCCCTTCGGTGGAGCTCCGAAACAGGCTCCAAGATGGGATCTCCACGGGAACAGAAGCTACGGCAGTGGAATTAGGGTTTTCTCTCTGCGTATGGAGTTTCTAGGGTACGTAGGTAGATATAGGAAGAAGGGGGCACCGGGGGCCACAGGGGCCAGCCTCGAGGCAGGGGGCGCACCCTGGGAAGGGGGGCGCGCCCCCACCCTCGAGGGCAGGCCCTCTGTCCCTTGACTTGGTCCTGATGTTTCCCGAGCGTGATTTCCTCCAAAAATATCTCTTGCGAAGGTTTCATTCCGTTTGGACTCCGTTTGATATTCCTTTTCTGCAAAACCCTGAAATAGGCAAAAAAACAGCAATCTGGACTGGGCCTTTGGGTTAGTAGGTTAGTCCCAAAAATGATATAAAAGTGAATGATAAAGCCCATTAAACATCCAAGACTTCATAAATAATAGCATGGAACAATAAAAAATTATAGATACATTGGAGACGTATCAAGCATCCCCAAGCTTAATTCCTGCCCGTCCTCGAGTAGGTAAATGATAAAGAAAGAATTTTTGATGTGGAATGCTAACCAATATAGTTTTCAATGTAATTCTCTTAATTGTGGCATGAATGTTCAGATTTGAAAGATTCAAGATAGAAGTCTATATTGACATAAGAAATAACAATACTTCAAGCAATACTAACAAAGCAATCATGTCTTCTCAAAATACCATGGCTAAAGAAAGTTATCCCTACAAAATCATATGGTCTGGCTATGCTCCCTCTTCATCACACAAAATATTCATATCATGCACAACCCTGATTTCAGCCAATCATTTGTTTTCATACTCTATTTTTTTCAAACCTTTCAACTTTCACGCAATACATGAGCGTGAGCCATGGATATAACACTATGGGTGGAATAGAGGTGGTTGTGGAGAAGACAAAAAGGAGGGAGATAGTCTCACATCGACTAGGCGTATCAACGGGCTATGGAGATGCCCATTAATAGATATCAGTGTGAGTGAGTAGGGATTGCCATGTAACAGATGCACTAAAGCTAAGTTTGCATAAAAGCTCAACAAAAGAAACTAGTGGGTGTGCATCCAACTTGCTTGCTCACTAAGACCTAGGGCATTTGAGGAAGCCCATTGTTGGAATATACAAGCCAAGTTCTATAATGAAAATTCCCACTAGTATATGAAAGTGACTAATCATGAGACTCTCTACAATGAAGATCATGGTGCTACTTTGAAGCACAAGTGTGGAAAAATATAGTAGCAATTGTCCCTTCTCTCTTTTCTCTCATTTTTTTGGAGGGGATTTTCTCTTTTTTTTAGCCCCTCTCTATTTTTTGGGCTTTTTTTATTGGCCTTTCCTCACACGGGACAATGCTCTAATAATGATGATCATCACACTTTTATTGATTTACAACTCGATATTACAACTCGATGCTACAACAAGTATGCCTCTACATGAATGCCTCCGGCGGTGTACCGGCATAAGCAATGAATCAAGAGCGACATATATGAAAAATTATGCATGGTGGCTTTGCCACAACTACAATGTCAACTACATGATCATGCATGGCACTATGACAATATGATGTGTGTCATATGAACGGAACGGTGGAAAGTTGCATGGCAATATATCTCGGAATGGCTATGGAAACACCATGATAGGTAGGTATGGTGGCTGTTTTGAGGAACAATATGGTGGTTGTTTTGAGGAATGATATATAGTGGGTTTATGGTACCGGCGAAAGTTGCGCGGTACAAGAGAGGCTAGCAATGGTGGAAGGGTGAGAGTGCGTATAATCCATGGACTCAACATTAGTCATAAGAACTCATGTACTTATTGCAAAAATCTACGAGTCATAAAAAACAAAGCAATCAACGCATGCTCCCGGGGGGGAGGTTGGTAGGAGTTAACCATCGCGCGCCCCCGACCTCGACACAAAGGTTAGCACTCTACAAATACCTCATGCTCTAACTTCGTCACATAGCGGTTCACCATACGTGCATGATACGGGAATCACTAAGCTTAACACAAGTATTTCTCAATTTCATAATAACTCCACTAGCATGACTCTAATATCACTATCCTCATGTCTCAAAACAATTATCAAGCATCCAACATCTCATTATATTCAATGCACTTGGTGTGAAAATTTTACTACATTGACATTGGATGTTTATCATGTGAAGACTAGTTTCTTTAGCCTAAACACATTACCATGATGTTTTAATGGACTCTCAAATAGATATAAGTGAAGCATGAGAGTTCAACAATTTCTACAAAATATTACCACCACCATGCTCTAAAATATATAAGTGAAGCACTAGAGCAAAAACTATTCAACTCAAAAGATATAAGTGAAGCACATAGAGTGTTCTAATACTTTCTACGCCATATTTAACTCTCTAAAATAGGTGTGTCCAGCAAGGATGATTGTGGCAAACTAAAAAGCAAAGACTCAAATTATACAAGACGCTCCAAGCAAAGCACATAACATGTTGCGAATAAAAATATAGCTCCAAGTATAGTTACCGATGGATGAAGACGAAAGAGGGGATGCCTTCCCGGGGCATCCCCAAGCTTAGGATTTTGATTATCTTGATTTTACTTGGGGTGCCATGGGCATCCCCAAGCTTAGGCCTTTGCTACTCCTTGTTCCATAGTCCATCAAAGCAATACTCAAAACTTGAAAACTTCACAACACAAAACTTAGACAAAAATTCTTGTGAGCTCCGTTAGTAAGAGAAATAAAACCACTACTCAAAGGTACAACAATGAATTCATTATTTGTTTATATTGGTGCTAAACCTACTGTACTCCAAGTTCTCTATGGTTCATATCCTCCAATATTACTCATAGATGCATCGGAATAAGCAAACAACACACGAAAAACAGAATCTGTCAAAAACAGAACAGTCTGTAGTAATCTGCAGGGTTCGCCTACTTCTGGAACTCCAAAAAGTTCAAACTAAATTGGTAAATTTGCGCAATTTTTCTACCAATCAGCAGCAAAATAATCAACTAAAAAGCACGCTCCAGTAAAATCCCACGGCTACTTTAGCGAGCGCTAACGATTCTGTTTTTCACAGCAAGATCATATAAACTTCACACGAGACTTACCAAAGGTTCTCCTTGGCACAAACACTAAAAGAACATGAAACCACATCTAATCAGAGTCTATATGCAATATTTATTCCCAAACAAAAGCAAAAACAAAATAAAATAAAATTGGGTTGCCTCCCAACAAGCGCTATCCTTTTACGCCCCTAGCTAGGCATTGAGATTTCAATTATGCTTACATGAAAGATAAGAATTGAAGCACACAAAGAGGATCATAAAGCATGTGAAAATCACATCTAAGTCTAACATACTTCCTATGCATAGGCATTTTATAGGAAAACAAATTACCAAGACAAGTAAGATCTAGCATATGCAAGGAAGAAGAAAGAGCCAATAGCAATCTCAACATAACGAGAGGTAAATTCGTAACATGAAAATTCCTACAACCATATTTTCCTCTCTCATAATAATTGCATGTAGGATCATAAGAAAATTCAACAATATAGCTATCACATAACATATTCTCAACATGATCCACATGCATACGAAGTTGTCATTCTTCCAAAATAGTGGGAGTAACATTAACTAAAGTCATGACCTCTCCAAACCCACTCTTATCGAAAATTTCATAAGATTGATCATACTCCAAATATGTGGGATCTAAAGTTGACAATCTTCCAAACCCACTTTCAATATTATGACAAACATTATTATCAATCTCATATTCATCAAGGGGCTTAAATAAATTTTCAACACCATAAGAAGAATCACCCCAATCATGATCATTGCAACAAATAGTAGTCATAGCAAAACTAGCATCCCCAAGCTTAGGGTTTTGCGTATCATTAACACAATTGACATTTATAATAGTATCATTGCAATCATGCTTTTTATTTAAGGAGCTAACATGAATCACTTTTTCTTTCAATAATTCCTCACAATTTTCAGATTCATACATTTCAAGCAAAACATCATAAAGATAATCTAGTGCACACAGCTCACTAGCAATAGGTTCAACTCAATTGGATCTCTTAAAGAGATTAGCAAGTGGATGAGGATCCATACTTTAGCAAGCGAAGATGCAAGCTAATTGAGGGCACATAGCAACACAAGCAAACAAGAGGCACGCGAACGGTAAACAAACGGCAGAAGAAGGGCGAATAAAACGGCAAGGGTGAAGTGGGGGAGAGGAAAACGAGAGGCAAAAATGTAATGCGAAGGATAAGGTTTTGTGATAGGTACTTGGTATATGACAGTTGCGTAAGCCTCCCCGGCAACGGCGCCAGAAATTCTTCTTGCTACCTCTTGAGCTTGCGTTGTATTCCCTCGAAGAGGAAAGGGAGCTGCAGCACAGTAGCGTAAGTATTTCCCTCAGTTTTTGAGAACCAAGGTATCAATCCAGTAGGAGACCATGCGCGAGTCCCTCGCACCTACACAAACAAATAAGAACTTCGCAGCCAATGCGATAAGGGGTTGTCAATCCCTTTACGGTCACTTACGAGAGTGAGATCTGATAGAGATGATAGTTATATTTTTTGTATTTTTAGTTTAATAAAGCAGCAAATAAAAAGCAAGAAAAGTAAGTAGATGTAGATTGATATGTTGAGAATAGACCCGAGGGCCATAGTTTTCTCTAGTGGCTTCTCTCATGATAGTGATATTCTACGGCGGGTAAACAAATTACCGTCGAGCAATTGATAGAAAAGCGAATAATTATGAGACTATCTAGGAATGATCATTGTATATAGGCATCACGTCCGAGACAGGTAGACCGAAACGATTCTGCATCTACTACTATTACTCCACACATCAACCGCTATCCAGCATGCATCGAGTATTTTGAGTTCATACGAACAGAGTAACGCCTTAGGCAAGATGACATGATGTAGAGGGATAAACTCAAGCAATATGATGAAAACCCCATCTTTTTATCCTCGATGGCAACAATACAATACGTGCCTTGCTACCCCTACTATCACTGGGAAAGGACACCGCAAGACTGAACCCAAAGCCAAGCACTTCTCCCATTGCAAGAACTATAGATCTAGTAGGCCAAACCAAACCAATAATTCGAAGAGACTTGCAAGGATATTATGAGCACACATAAAAAGTTCAGAGAAGAACCAAATATCTTTCATAGATAACCTTGATCATAAACTCACAATTCATCGGATCTCGACAAACACACCGCAAAAAGAGATTACATCGAATAGATCTCCTCGAAGACCAAGGAGAACTTTGTATTGAGATCCAGAGAGAGAGAGAAGAAGCCATCTAGATACTAGCTATGGACCCGAAGGTCTGTGGTAAACTACTCACAACTCATGGTGAGGGCGATGATGATGATGATTGTAACACCCCAATTTTTTTGATCTTGCTTAAGTGATAAAATTTGACCAGGAGTTTTAACTTTTCTTTTTCTGGTTTTTCTGTGATTTTCAGATCTTTCCTTCTGTTGTTGTTGTGGAGTTTTTGCACCAGTACAAACTCTTGGCATGTTGTTTGGACTTAATTGCCCTAGGCCAAGTATAACAACCTTTCTAGTTATAGGATCAATTGCATTATTTTCTTCCTGAGCTTTATTTATTTTAAAGTGTTTTCCTTCTGTTTTAGGGCCCTGTTTGTACTGCAACCCTCTGATGGAATTGCCCAAAAATTCCACCAAAATTCAAGGATGTCAAGTAAAACCACTACATCCCCTCCATACAAAAATCCTTGGGTACCTTTTGGAAATTTTGAGCAAAACATCCTCTTTTTCTCTCTGGTCTAGTTAGTCATTTTCTACTGCAGCCCTATTTTAACTTGCTCCATTGGCCATGAGCTTTTTCCAACTTGTTGTCCTTCCTACCAAACCCTTAAGCCCAGAAGAGTGGACCCATTGGAAGATTTTTTGTTCATGAAATTATGCCATTTACTTTCTGTCCAGAACTGGGATCTTGCAAAACTTGCACTAACAAGTTTTTGCTTTTGATAAACTAACCTCACCACTCTCTTACACATCCAAGGAGACACCTATCTGGTTAATTTGGCCACCCCAAGAGCTACCTAGATGCCACTGGCATTTTGTCAAACACCCTGAGTGCACAACCAGTTTTGGCTTAGTTTCTGGTTTATGTTATGAACGTGATCTCCGGACTAGACCAGCATGTCTCATGGTTTTGTCCTAACCTATAGCCCAACCCTGCTGACCCCTTGTGGTTTGGAACCCCCTAGCATGCCTTGGCATATCACCGAGCACGTAGCATGCATGCTCTCGGCGCGCCCAGAGCTCGCGTTTTGCACGTGTGTGCGCTCGGGTCGCCGCGTCGCGCCCCTGGCCCCAACTCACCTGCAGAGCCGCGCCCAGCCTTATCCGCACACTAGAACATGCCAAGCTATCTCTGGGACTCCACAACACCGCTGTCAGAGCACTTTTGGCGGCACGCCGGCGATCACAGTGGATCTCTGCCACGGTCGGCGTCGCCCGAGCCACGCGCGCTCGCCAGCTGCCTCCTAGAGCAGTACAATCTCATCTGCTAGCTCGTCCACAAGCGTTCGTCGCCGCCACGTCTCCTGCTGCTACAGAATGGCGGTCACCGGCGATCTTATCCCCGGCCGCCGCAGAACCGCCATTGCCCGCCTATATAAGGAGCCCCGAGCTCGTCAGACCCTCAAGCATCCTCCCACGCTCCCTCACTGGTCCGCCCGTAGCAGTAGAAAGACCAGAGAGGTCGTCTTCTTCCTCTCCGGCAACCTCGGCCGCCGCCACTGTCTCGACCACTCCGGCGCCACCAGGGCCTCCCCCGCCCATCCAGCACCACCGTCGCCTTCCCCTCGACCTTGCGGAGCTAACCGACCCCTCGAACGCGATCAAAACCCTCCATAGCGCAAACCCCCAATCCTATCCGAGGCCCCCTCCACCGCGGAGCTCTCCGCGGATGACTCCCTCCATCCCCTCCGATCAGTCGACTACCGGGAGGACCGCCTAGGAGTGGCGGATCCATTCCTGTACTCGGATTCCCTCGAGAAGCCTCCGCTCGCCGGCGACGATCGCTGGAGTCCCGCCTCCGCTCGGGCAGAGGAAGAGGAGGGGGAAGCGACTGGTCAAACCTGACGAGTAGGCCCCCTGGACCCACTGTCAGTGACCCAGCCCCGCCTCCACACGTTTTAAGTGAAGGCGTAAACTCCGAAGTACGCCCCCCTCGCAGCGAATACGCATTCTGCTCGAATTGTTTTCTTTTATGTTTTTTATTTAAATTCAGTGTTTGACTGAAACTTTGACCGGCCTTAACTTTTTAATTATAACTCTAAATGAGTTGATTCTTTTTCAGCTGTTCCTCAAATTTGGTCTAGTTTATTTTCAAATTTATTTGAAAATTTTCCAGACAACTCTTTGTGCTGTTGTTATTCTATGTATTACTTTCATTTTCATCCTTTTAGGATTTTTGAAGAGGGAGAAAACCTTCCAAAAAAAATTGGAATACATTTCTCCTCCCCTCTACTTGAAGGCAAGCATTTTTGAACCTTGATCTGAAGCACATGATTACGACGATATGGATGCATTCTTTTATTTCATATGTGATGATGTGATCCTACCCGTGAGTGCATGAGGTAGACCCCTTGCCATGAACGTTTAATATGCACGGCGGTATCCCCTCGTATGCTTCCCTTGCCTAACTGAAGAGAGCCGTGGAGGTCGTGGCCTTGTGTAGACACGAGCCTGCCATTAGCTCCTCGTTGAGACGGCGGAGTCCGGTATGGCTTGGTGAGGTATGACGGGTGGTGATTTCGACTATGGTTATGGAATACAATGATTATGCTAATCATGCATATGATGCAAGAACCTCCTGAGTCGACCATAGATCGAGTCTTGTTCCAGTAACCCCCATACTCATTTCGTACTACCTCTTGTCCCTACTACAGGTAGGGTACGGTTCAGTAAATTGTTGACCCCTGTTCTATCACACACCGTACAGAGAGGCCATGGTGGAAGATACCGGCTGCATCCGGTAGGCATGCCACCTGGTCCGGGGGCATGGGTGTTTCGGTTGTAGCCGAAGGGGGTAGCTTCCCCAGTTTGCGCGTGTTATAAATTTTGGTGATCCCATGCTAGTCGAGGTTGTAGCCTCCCCACTTAGAGTTTGGCTTGGCAGGTGTCGTGGGTGATTCCAGACACCGGTAAGTTAAGCTGGTGTGTGCGGCCAGATGTGTCCTCAAATTAAAAGACCGTAGAAGGAATTAGTCCAGAGGGACTAAAGGAATCCGTTATTCGTGGGTAAAGAGTACGCCCTCTGCAGAGATTAAAAATCTATTCGAATAGCCGTGTCCCTGGGTTAGGACTACAGTCTGGGAAGGGTCAAGTGTCGGTCTTAGCATCGATCTTTGGAGGAGAAAACTACTAAAACCAAAACCTTATTTTTGAAGTGTGACATATGGTAACTTTGATTATGATGAACTAACCCCTGCATTATGCAACTCATTGAGTATCCTTGGGATGGTTTTTACCTCCTGGATATTCATCATTATTTACTTTATAAGCCCTTTATGTGATGTCGCTCAGACGTCCGACTGTGGCATTTTGTTATTTACTTTATAAGCCCTTTATGTGATGTCGCTTAGACGTCCGACTGTGGCATTTTGTTATTTACTTTATAAGCCCTTTATGTGATGTCGCTCAGACGTCCGACTGTGGCATTTTGTTATTTACTTTATAAGCCCTTTATGTGGTGTCGCTCAGAGGCCTGACTGTGGCATTTCATTATTTACTTTTCTTCATAAGCCCTTTATGTGGTGTCGCTCAGACGCCCGACTATGGCATTTCATTATTTACTTTTCTTCATAAGCCCTTTATGTGGTGTCGCTCAGACGCCCGACTGTGGCATGTTTCGCTTTTACTTTACTGTCTCTCCCTGAAAGCATATGCATTTTTTATACAGATGAAATGCTTGCATCATGGACTGTCACATCATAATTAACATCGTGATCATTTAATATTCTCGAGCATGATTTTTATTTCACCTGTGTTCATAATGTTTGCGAGTACATTCAAAGTACTCACAGGCTTGCCCTGGCTATTGTCTTGGCTAGATTTCGCGCCTGGAAAGGAGCATTGCGACGACCACCTGGAACTTATACAACGGTGTTAGCAGCCTCGCGAAGATAGGAGTTAACCTGGTCAGCTGTTCCTGTGGGAAATGGAGTCCCACAGACGCCGACGTGTCAAAACCGCTTCCGCCATCAGCCACTAGAAACCTTGTGTTGTACTTAAAGGCCAGAATGGTCTTGTGCCACATATTTGTACCTTTGCTTGGATATTTCTGTATCAAGCGGTGCCCCATCAGCTAACAGTAATCCTGGGGCTGGTGAGCACAAGGGACAATTTTTGGGAAATTAATACCCCGAAATTCCGGTCCTGACAACCTTGGTATCAGAGCCAGGCTGACCGTTGGCTAATCCTATCTTAGCCAGGTCAAAAACCTAGATTAACCACCACACCAGACCATATCCTAACCCCGGCCAAGCTTCCCACGTAAGATACCCACACAATGGACCGACACCTTTGGCAGTCGGTGCCCAACCTATCAGCCTAGCCTATCGATCACGCGCCAGCGACCGACACCCAAACAGTTCCTTTCGCAAGCGTGCGAAGGAAGACTCCTTTCTTTCATATAAAGAGGGCATGCTAGCCCCAAACTCAGCACAGCACATCCTCTACCCCAGACCGAGCTAAAATGCCAGGACCCATTGTCCATAATGAAACCGCAGCCACCAACCTTGGAGGTTTTGTGGCCGTGCTCGCAAAACTCACCCGTCGTGCCTTTGCATTAGAGGAGCCCCCAGAATATGTTGTGTACCAAGAATCCATGGGCGGCGAAAACCGTCAATTCTGGGCCACTGTGCGCATCTACGGTAGGGGTCTGTCACTAGAACGCCCCTACAGGTTCACCGGAAGGACAACTTCCTTTGAGCCGCAAGCTATCCAACTAGCTGCTCGAGAGGCTGTAGTTCAACTCCGGCACTTGTCGCCCAGAGTTAACTGTCGCTCATTCTACTACTACCCCAGCCGTAACGGGTATGGTAGGCCTCCCCGAGTTGCCAGCGGAGACCACGAGACAGATCCTGCATTATTGCATCTGGTGCGCTATGTAAGCGTGCTAGAGGAACTATTCGATCAAATCACCCTTGATCTGATCGCAGCTCGTGGAGAACTGCTTCGCCGAGCCCCGACTAGAGGAGGAGACGAGTCCGGCACCAACAACCCCGTCGTGCTGTTCAGACAACCGATCGAGTCCTTGAGACCTGCCTCGGTCATTGACCAGAACGCCTTGGTGTCTCCAGAGGTGATGCGTCGCCTGTTTAGCGCACGCTCCAACGGGACTATAGCCAACAATCCCCGCGAGGGTCATCATCACTGCCCCGACCCTGCAGCCCCTCAGCCACCTCCAGCCAATGCGGACAGTGAAGCTCTTGGAGAAGCTTCAGTGTCCACAAGGCAAGGCCGCTTGGATATAAACGAGGTTGATTAAATCACCCGAGTAGTACCAAGCCGTATTCTGCCCACACCCCATGGTCATGTAACATGTATGCCTATATGTATGTACAGTTTACTTTTTGCGCTCTTGTCTATATAGCATCCGTGCACTGTTATGCCAGCATACGAATGCCTATTTTTTCAGGTGTGACTTCCAAAGCACCTCACCGACAACCCCCACAGTAAACACGTCTTTTTGCAAGACGTGAGTACCTGTAGCATTGACCTCGACCCCGTAAAGCGAAACCGACGATATAGAGGCCCCTCACCACGATCCTACGAACCAGCCCGGTTGCTATATAAAGGCCACACCATGACCTTGCCAAGCATCCCTCACCTGGTGCACTACTCTCACAGCCATTTCTTCGCCATGCCAATCCCTAGTATTTATCTGAGAACACCAGATGCATCCCCCGGTAGTTTCGTGAAGATATTGTGGGATTTTACCTGCAGTACCATGAGTGCTACCCGTCCACCCCAGTATGAACTGCTCAAGTCGAGGATCACACCATCCACCTTGAAATATTGGGCAGTAGTACACATCCCTCCCGCAAACCCAAACCAAGACCCCACAGAGGTTTCCTTCATGGGGAAATCCATGCCAACCCCTCAGATGGCCATAGAGGCTGTCGCTTATGAAGCACTCGCCCGCCTTTGATTCGCGGTGCCCTATGCCAGCGAACGAGGATATTATTACTTTCCGAGCTGTGCAGCGCCCGGAGAAGCAGCAGCTTTTCCTGGTGGGCGAATTGAGAGAGACCCGGTACTAGCCAACCTTACGCAGTATGTCATCGCACAAGAGCGATTGACCTAGTGGATAATGGGTTATCTCCAGAGCCTCGCTGATTTAAATCCTCGGATCGCCATCGGCAGACCATTGAGGCCCAGGCAGGAGAAGCACATTCATCGACTAGTCAACCCGCTCCCGCCGATAGAAGAAGAGTGTTCCCCAGCACCAGAGACTTTTTCACAGGACCCTGTCCTTTTGCCGTATATGTTTTAGATGTACTGCTATGATTTGTTATTCCTGCGTCTTTTCATGAGTTGTAAGCGGTATATCGAACTAAATGATTAATTTCAAGTTATGAAGTGGTTCCACTGCTAATAATTCTTATTTGAGTTAAATTTTGGCACTAAGTATAAACCTGGAGTGAGTTTCGAATTGCTTTCTTCCCTGAGTTGTTGCAACATATCTACCTACGCACCGTAGACATTTTATTTTCTCGCGCAACACCACAACAGCAGAGTTACAACTCCAGCCACTCCACACACTACACTAAGCAGCTAACCCACGTACACTTGTTGCACCTAATTGATCACCTCACCACAGTCTCTTGAAGAGAAACTCGTGGGAGTTTATTCAAGCACTAGTTGCTTACCGCGCACTAACCACCGCTAGCAACCGACACTCACGCCTAATCCTCGTGATCACCGCCGCCGCGAAGAGCTAGCACTCGAGCCGCCACATCACGGCGGTCGTCGAGGATCATCGCACACAAGAGCGCGGATACCCCCAGCAATGCCGCCAACCCCACGCACACGAGGATCATGCACCAGTCCGGCATCACCTCCGCCATTAGAGCCTCGACCCGAGCTCCTGCGAACACAAATGAAGGAGAAGGAAGAAAGGAGAAGAAGTGAGGCCAGGTGTGAGGAGGAAGAAGGAGCACCTCGGTCATTTTATAGCTCGAGATCGGTGTACGGTGGGTGGAGTCCACCAGCGCCGCTCGTCGCTCGACCGCCGGTGTTCGGAGGCGAATACGCGAGCAGTGCCGACAGCACGCTGGCCCGCGAGGTGAGTGCACGCTGCACCGGCAGCTAGCGCACCGCGCACTACGGCAGTACGACCTAGATGCCCTACGAGCTAGCCGTCGCCGGTGGAGAAAGCGCGGGTAAGCGCGCGAGAGATAGGAGAAGAGAGAACCGGAGGTAGAAGAAGAGACTGACAGTGGGCCCAGGACCCACCTGTCAGCCAGTGAGAGCCCTGTGCTCTCGGGTGCAACCATCGTATTTTTAGAAATATCCTTTCTAAATTTACTATAGCCCAGAGTAGAAATATCTCGTTTTCCACGACCGTAGATTTTTTCCATGCTGCGCCAGTGTTTAACACTGCAGTTTACACCACTTATGGCCCACGCACTATAGAGGCATTTGTTTGCATTGGCAGGATGGTTAACTTTGGTAATATCTTTGTGTGGCAGTAGAAGATTTTATAGCAACCCCTAGCAAATCTCGAGGACGAGATTTTTCTTAAGGGGGGTGGTGTTGTAACACCCCAATTTTTTTGATCTTGCTTAAGTGATAAAATTTGACCAGGAGTTTTAACTTTTCTTTTTCTGGTTTTTCTGTGATTTTTCAGATCTTTCCTTCTGTTGTTGTTGTGGAGTTTTTGCACCAGTACAAACTCTTGGCATGTTGTTTGGACTTAATTGCCCTAGTCCAAGTATAACAACCTTTCTAGTTATAGGATCAATTGCATTATTTTCTCCCTGAGCTTTATTTATTTTAAAGTGTTTTCCTTCTATTTTAGGGCCCTGTTTGTACTGCAACCCTCTGATGGAATTGTCCAAAAATTCCACCAAAATTCAAGGATGTCAAGTAAAACCACTACATCCCTCCATAAAAAAAATCCTTGGGTATCTTTTGGAAATATTGAGCAAAACATCCTCTTTTGCTCTCTGGTCCAGTTAGTCATTTTCTACTGCAGCCCTATTTTAACTTGCTCCATTGGCCATGAGCTTTTTCCAACTTGTTGTCCTTCCTACCAAACCCTTAAGCCCAGAAGAGTGGACCCATTGGAAGATTTTTGGTTCATGAAATTATTCCATTTACTTTCTGTCCAGAACTGGGATCTTGCAAAACTTGCACTAACAAGTTTTTGCTTTTGATAAACTAACCTCACCACTCTCTTACACATCCAAGGAGACACCTATCTGGTTAATTTGGCCACCAAGAGCTACCTAGATGCCACTGGCATTTTGTCAAACACCCTGAGTGCACGACCAGTTTTGGCTTAGTTTCTGGTTTATGTTATGAACTTGATCTCCGGACTAGACCAGCATGTCTCATGGTTTTTTCCTGACCTATAACCCCACCCTGCCGACCCCCTTGTGGTTTGGAACCCCCTAGCATGCCTTGGCATATCGCCGAGCATGTAGCATGCGTGCTCTGGGCGCGCCCAGAGCGCGCGTTTTGCACGTGCGTGCGCTCGGGTCGCCGCGTCGCGCCCCTGGCCCCAACTCACGTGCAGAGCCGTGCCCGGCCTTATCCGGACACGAGAACACGCCAAGCTGTCTCTAGGACTCCACAGCACCGCCGTCAGAGCACTTCTGGCGGCACGCCGGCGATCACAGTGGATCTTTGCCACGGTCGGCGCCGCCCGAGCCACGCGCGCTCGCCAGCTGCCTCCTGGAGCAGTACAATCTCATCCGCTAGCTCGTCCACAAGCGTTCGTCGCCGCCACGTCTCCTGCTGCTACAGAATGGCGGTCGCCGGCGATCTTATCCCCGGCCTCCGCGGAACCGCCATTGCCCGCCTATATAAGGAGCCCCGAGCTCGTCAGACCCTCAAGCATCCTCCCACGCTCCCTCACTGGTCCGCCCGTAGCAGTAGAAAGACCAGAGAGGTCATCTTCTTCCTCTCCGGCAACCTCGGCCGCCGCCACTCTCTCGACCACTTCGGCGCCACCAGGGCCACCCCCGCCCATCCAGCACCATCGTCGCCTTCCCCTCGACCTTGTAGAGCTAACCGACCCCTCGAACGCGATCAAAACCCTCCACATCGCAAACCCCCAATCCTATCCGAGGCCCCCTCCGCCGCGGAGCCCGCCACCGGCGACTCCCTCCGTCCCCTCCGATCAGTCAACTACCGGGAGGACCGCCTAGGAGTGGCGGATCCATTCCTGTACTCGGATTCCCTCGAGAAGCCTCCGCTCGTCGGCGACGATCGCCGGAGTCCCGCCTCCGCTCGGGCAGAGGAAGAGGAGGGGGAAGCGACCGGTCAAACCTGACCAGTAGGCCCCCTGGACCCACTGTCAGTGACCCAGCCCCACCTCCTCACGTTTTAAGTGAAGGCGTAAACTCCGAAGTACGTCTCCCTCACAGCGAATACGCATTCTGCTCGAAACGTTTTCTTTTCTATTTTTATTTAAATTCAGTGTTTGACTGAAACTTTGACCGGCCTTAACTTTTAAATTATAACTCTAAATGAGTTGATTCTTTTTCTGCTGTTCTTCAAATTTGGTCTAGTTTATTTTCAAATTTATTTGAAAAAAATTCCAGACAACTTCTTGATGACCCTCAACCGTAAGGGATCTGTTGCAGCATTTCGATAAGTAAGAGTGTCGAACCCAACGAGGAGCAGAAGGTATTGATAAGCGATTCTGAGCAAGAAATTACTGCAAGCACTTAAAGATAACTTTTTAGGGGTTTTCTCGATATAAGCAATAGGAATGTAAAGGCAAGTAATGTAAAAGGTACTGAGAGTAACAAGTGGCCCAATCCTTTCTTAGCAAAGGAGAGGCCTAGCAGCTGAACTTATAAAGACTAAAGCGTTCTTGAGGACACACGGGAGAGGTAGTCATGTGCTTTCGCCATATTCCGTATCGATACTATGTTATGTGTTGATAAGTGTTGAGTGGGTGGATCTATGCTAGTGCACTCTTTAGACTAAGATGAATGCACTCTTATGATTAAACACCTTGCAAGCATCCGCAAATACAAGATAGAATTTAAGGCAAAAACCTAACCATAGCAATACGATCGAGGATCCATTATTCCCTTATGCAAAAGTGTGCGAACTGGGGTTCAGGTTTCTGTCACTCCAGCAACCCACCATAAGCATTCTTTATACACAATGTATTCTCCTAGGTCCTTAATAAGGCGAAGTGTTGGGTGTTCGACTCACACAACACCACTAGTAGAATGACAACGCAACTTAAGTACCAAACAACACATATTACTTCAACAACATATGACTACTAACAACAAGACTTCCCCCATGTCCTCAAGAACTAAGGTAACTACTCACAAGACATAAAAGAGATCATGATCAGTGGGGATAAATATGTGATAAAAAATCTGGACATAATAATATTTCTCCAACAAACTCAATAGCATTCACCACAAAGTAGTAATCAACACCGATGGAGTAGAGAGGATAGGTAGTACAAGTTGCAACACAAGTTGCGATGGTAAGATGAGATTTGGATGAAGATGGAGATGGTGCTGGTGTTGGGGATGATGTTGATGATGATCTCGATGATGCCCGTGATGATGGTGATGACGATGGCGACGATCTCCCCTTCCGGGAGGTGATCTCCCCGGCGGAATCTGCCCACCGGAGATGCCCTTTTCTTCTCTGTAGGTTTCCGCCTCGAAGCGGTGGCGGAACTCCGTAAAAAGTCCCGTGCCTAGGGTTTTCGGGGGACGGAGATCATATATGCAAAAGGGGGCGACCAGAGGTGGGCCAGGGGCTCCAGGCGCCCCCCCGGCGCGGCCAGGGGGGGGCGCCCCCAGGCCGCCTGGGCACCCTGTGGCCCCCTCCGACTCCCCTTTTGCGTGTCTTCGTTATTCGTCTGAAAAATACCTCCCGTCGATTTTCAAGTAATTTGGAGGTGTTCTTCTTCAGCAACTCAGCATCCACTTTTTCCTGCTGAATCCTGCGTCTGCTGTTTCGGCATCGGAAAGTTGCAAACTGTGTAAAATAGACCAAAACAACATAAGAACATCATCATAACGTGAAATATATCAATGAATAAGGATAAATTATAATACAAAATAGTGATGCATCTTGGACGTATCAACACCCCCAAGCTTAGACCTCGCTTGTCCCCAAGCGAATATGAACTCGGTAAACCTGTCCACAAGTTTAGAGAGTGAAGTGTCGATAAATAGAATACGGACAAGAAGCAGCATAGTCTCTTCACCAACTCAAATATCCTCAGCAGCAATCTTCAACTCATAAGGCTCTTATGAAAGAGTGTCAACACTTATATTCGAAAGTAGGACCAATGGAAACTCATTATATCATGGCAAACATGTCCTTTGGTCAAAGAACAACAAATAATTTTAACTTTTGCTCTTATATTTTGATGGGATTAATTGAAGCTTTTTGAAATAACATGTTAGTAAGCAAGAAGTGAAAGTGTTAACACAAAGGAAGATATTTGCCTTAGCTGGGCATGACAAACAACTTACTTATCAAATGATAATGTCAACAAGGATATGATATGACAAATCTTAATGCAGCTTTATATGCATGAATCCTTATCAACATCAAACGTCTGCTCTCTTTGAGAAATAGAGGGAAGTAGAAATAATTGACTCAACTTAAAATTAAAAGATAGGCCCTGCTCTAGGGTAGTAGGGAAAACTCATGTGCTATCCTTAAATCAAACAGAATGAAAACAAGTTTTGAGAGGTGCATGATTTGTCAACGAGTGCTAATAGATAACTCAATTACTTCTTGAACTGGACAAGTTTCGAGGAACGGCTTCCGTATGAGGACGATAACATCCTCTTATTCTCCTTTGTTTATCACTGCCAAAGTTTTCTAATTTCTCATGAACAAAGCGTGAAGGAGGGTTTGTTTGTTATATTATTTTTAAGCCGGGCGCACTCAATGCCAGTTCCTTTTCGTATTATGGGTTTGCACATTATACATGCAATCCCGGGGTGAAGCTTGTCCAACTCAAAAAGGTCATGAATTAGCTACTACTTCCTCATGAGCTAAAGCAGAGGCACAAAATAAAAGATTTTGAACATTTAAGGATAACACATAAATTATATACTTTAGGAGGTGGTAGTGGAGTACCACGAGTAGGTAGGTATGGTGGACTCATATGGAAGGTATTGGCTTAAGGCTATGGACGTACAAGCAGAATTCCGCTTAGTACAGAGTTAGGCTAGCAAAGGTTTTGAAAGAGCAGACAACTGATGATGACTAAGATGCAAAGTAATATAAAGCATGAACATTGAAATAAGCATAACACATCAAGTTGTCTTCCTTGTCAACATAACACTTCAAGCATAATAACATAAAGGTTTTGGCTATGTTGATACTTTAAGAACATCATGCTTGTTGTTATGACCAAAGCTATGTTTGCCAAGATTAAATAAAGTTTCATAGCCATACCTGACATAAGGTCAATACTCTCCATAAGAATCATCATATAAGGTCGATTGCGTGAAGAGAATACCGAGTGCAGCAAAAAGGAACCGATAAACTTCTCATTAATATTCCATCATAAACGACTCCACACACACGGATACAATTCTTCACCGAAGGGGTGATAGACCTCAATGCACACACCTATCTCATATAATAACCTCCCTAGACATGATACGACTCTACTTGACTTCTAAAAGACAAAAGGTAAAAGATAAAGATACCGGGCACTCCCCCAAGCTTGGAACAAGCCAAGGGAATGCCATTACCCACGGAGATTTCACTCATCATCCTTGTTGGCGTTGATCAAGTAGTTCTTGGCGAAGCTCTTCCATGGAAGGGGTTCTCCAGTCTCATATGAGAAGCTCGTCTCCTGGATCCTGCATTCAGCACCCAAACCCATGTGTAGAAACCTTAGTTCATACTCACAGTTCTGGTTATGTAGATCATTAATTTGCCCTTGGAGTTCTATGATTCTGTCTTCAGACGCGGCGATTCTTTCCCACATCTCCTTCATCTCCTTCAGAAAGTAGTTCTTCAGCTCGTTGGTGATGTCAAAGTTAGCTTCGACACCACGCTCGGTCATCTTCTTGTACTTGAAGACTTCCTGCTCCACTTCTTCCAGCCTAGCCTGGACGCTCCCCTCCTTGATGGGTCCCTTCAGATCTTCTTGATGAAGGACGCCTTCCTTCATCTGAACAACCTGAGGGTGCTTCTTCACCTCAGCGAGGTAAGGGTTGATGACGTTGACGACGAACGTGTCCTTGGGGGAACTTGGAGAAGCCATGGCACCTAAATTTAGCTGAAAGATTTCCTGGCAGAAACAGATCGAAGAGAAAACACGCGAAATCGCAAGATACGTTGCCGGAACACCCCAGGCAAATATATAGGAAAAATTTATGCACAGAAAGGAAGGTAACGGACCAAAGCGGGGTCGGAGACGGGCTCCAGGGTGTCCAGGCGGCCTGCCGGCGCGGCCCAGGGGGGGGGGGCGCCAGGGGGGCGCCTGGACTCCCTGGTGGTCGTCTCCGGCTCCACTTCGACTCGGAATTTTACTAATTTTACAAAAACTCGTAATACGGAACTTTTATGATGGTTTGTGGTGTTTTCTTACCGTACTACATACCTTTTCTTTATTCTGCTTCTGCTGGCGTCTGAAACAGGGCTGCAACATGTTCTTCGTGGGTTGTTGTGTATATTATATTCACATCAACATCGACAGGGTCTCCTGCTATGTAATGTTTAAGTCTTTGCCCATTCACAACTTGAGGTTTGGTGCCTTCAAAATTATTAATCTTAATTGCACCAGACCGATAAACTTCTTCAATATGAAATGGTCCTTCCCACCTGGAAAGTAGTTTACCTGGAGAAAACCTGAAACGGGATCTAAACAGCAAAACTTTATCACCAACATTAAATTCACGTTTCAGAATCTTCCTATCATGCCACCTTTTTACCTTTTCCTTGAACATTTAGCGCTCTCGTAAGCTTCACTTCTCCATTCATCTAGAGAAGTCAAGTTCATGAGACTCTTCTCACCAGTTAGTTTTGGGTCAACATTAAGCTCTCTAACAGCCCAGAAAGCTTTGTGCTCTAGCTCTAATGGCAAATGGCAAGCCTTGCCATATACCATCTTATAGGGGGACATGCCCATCGGGTTTTTGTAAGCAGTTCTATATGCCCACAAAGCATCTCCTAATTTATTTGACCAATCCTTCCTATTTCTATTTACTGTTTTCTGCAGGATCAACTTAATCTCTCTATTGGTAAGCTCAACTTGCCCACTAGTTTGAGGATGATACGGTGAAGCAATTCTATGATTAACATCGTATTTGGCTAGAGCTTTTCTAAAAGCTCCGTGTGTGAAGTGTGATCCTCCATCGGTCATGAGGTACCTTGGTACACCAAACCTAGGAAATATTACATCCTTAAGCATTTTCAAAGATGTTTTGTGATCAGTACTTTCAGTGGGGATTGCTTCAACCCACTTGGTCACATAATCAACAACTACTAAAATGTGAGTGTACTTGTGCGAAGAAGGAAAAGGACCCATAAAATCAAAACCCCAACAATCGAAAGGTTCAATCACTAGTGAGTAATTCATAGGCATCTCATTCCTTCTACTAATGTTACCAACTCTCTGACATTTATCACAAGCTAAAACATAATTTCTAGCATCTTTAAAGAGAGTAGGCCAATAAAAACCTGATTGAAGAACCTTATGTGCAGTCCTCTCACCGGCATGATGTCCTCCATAGGGGCTATCATGACACCGTCGGAGAACGTCCTTCTGCTCATGTTCCGGAATGCATCTTCTCACGATCCCGTCGGGACCTTCTTTGAAAAGATGTGGGTCATCCCAAAAGTAGTGCCTCAAATCATGAAAGAACTTCTTCCTTTGCTGAAATGTTAGACCTGGAGGCAAATACTTCGCAACAATAAAATTAGCATAATCTGCATACCAAGGGTCGGAAAGAGGTTGTATTTTTACAACGGCAAGTTGCTCGTCTGGAAAACTATCGTTAACTGGGATGGGGTCATGCGGTATATCTTCCATTCTTGAAAGATTGTCCGCTAACGGATTGTCTTCCCCTTTCCTATCAACAATCTGCAAATCAAATTCTTGGAGAAGGAGTACCCATCTGATAAGCCTTGGTTTGGCATCCTTCTTTGTCATAAGATATTTAATGGCAGCATGATCAGTATGAATAATAACTTTGGAATCAACAATATACTGCCTAAACTTATCACAAGCAAAAACTACAGCTAAGAATTCCTTCTCAGTAGTAGCATAATTTCTTTGAGCACTATCAAGGGTTTTACTAGCATAATGTATAACATTCAATTTCTTATCAACTCTTTGTCCTAAAACAGCTCCAACAGCAAAATCACTTGCATCGCACATAATCTCAAAAGGTAAATTCCAGTCAGGTGGTTGTACTATAGGAGCAGTTATTAAAGCTTTCTTAAGGACTTCAAAATCTTCCTTACAATTTTCATCAAACGCAAAAGGAACATCCTTCTGGAGAAGATTAGTGAGGGGTCTCGAGGTTTTAGAAAAGTCTTTAATAAATCTTCTATAAAAACCTGCATGACCGAGAAAACTGCGAATACCTTTGATGTCCCTTGGATAGGGCATCCTCTCAATAGCTTCGATCTTGGCTTTGTCCACTTCAATTCCCCTTTCGGAAATCCTGTGACCAAGAACAATTCCTTCATTAACCATAAAGTGGCACTTCTCCCAGTTGAGTACCAAATTTGTCTCCTCGCATCTCTGCAAAACTTTATTAAGGTTGTGAAGACAATGGTCAAATGAAGTTCCATAGACGGAGAAATCGTCCATGAAGACTTCCATAATATCCCCACAGAAACCATGAAAGATAGCAGACATACACCTTTGAAAAGTAGCAGGGGCATTACATAAACCAAAAGGCATACGTCTGTAAGCATAAGTACCAAAAGGACAAGTAAAAGTGGTCTTCTCTTGATCGGCAGTGTTAACATGAATTTGAGAGAAGCCAGAATAACCATCGAGATAACAAAAGTGGGTATTTTTGGATAACCTTTCAAGCATTTGGTCGATGAACGGCAATGGGTAGTGATCCTTCTTGGTTGCCTTGTTCAACTTCCTGTAATCAATACACATTCTATATCCAATAATAATTCTCTGAGGTATTAGTTCATTTTTATCATTAGGAACCACAGTTGTACCTCCTTTCTTAGGAACACAATGTACCGGACTTACCCACTTACTGTCAGCTATAGGGTAGATAATACCTGCGGCTAGAAGCTTGAGAATCTCAGTTCTCACGACATCCATCATCTTCGGGTTCAACCGTCGTTGATGATCAACAACTGGTTTAGCATCAGGCTCAAGGTTGATAGTATGTTGACAGATAGATGGACTAATCCCCTTAAGGTCATCAAGGGTATAGCCAATTGCGCCTCGGTGTTTACGAAGTACTTCCAATAATCGCTCTTCTTCATATCCTGAAAGGTTAGGATTGATAATAACAGGATATACCTTCTTTTCATCTAAATAAGCATACTTGAGCGTATCGGGAAGAGGTTTAAGATCGAACACCGGGTCTTCTTTCGGTTTTGATAAAATTCCCAAAGGTTCAACCGGAAGGTTGTGCTTCAGGATAGCAGGCTGCCTCAAGAATATTTCATCTAGTTCATTTCTTTCCTGCATATGTAAATCATTCTCGTGGTCCTCCATGTATTGCTGCAAAGGATCATCAGGGGGAATAGCAATAGAGGCAATACTTTCAATAATTTTATCATCACTAGGTAAATCAGTACCACGAGGCTGCTTAGAGAACTTAGAAAAGTTAAATTCATATGGCTCACCATCGAATTCAACAGAAACTTTACCTTTCTTGCAATCTATTATAGCTCCACAAGTTCTAAGAAAAGGTCTACCAAAAATGATGGGACAAAAATTGTCCCTAGCTGAACCAAGTACCAAAAAGTCGGTAGGATATTTTACCTTTCCACATAGGACTTCAACGTCCCTCACAATTCCGATAGGAGAGATAGTTGATCTATTTGCAAGATGAATAGTAACATCAACTTCTTCAAGTTCACAAGGGGAAATCTCATCGATGATTTCTTCATAGAGTGAATAAGGAATAGCACTTGCACTTGATCCCAAATCGCATAGCCCATAATAATTATGATCTCCTATTTTAACAGATACCACCGGAGTACCTGAAATTGGGTCTTTGTTCTTGGCTGTGACCAGGTTAGTGGAAACAGCACAAAAAGTTATATTGGAATCCAAAACATCATCAGTAGCAAGGTCTTTAATCAATGCAACTTGAGGGTCGACCCTGATCTGGTCCTCAGGTTCATCAACTCTTCTCTCACTTTTATTTATTATGCCTGTTACAAGAGAGTGTTCCTTTATCCTCGTGGGAAAAGGAGGCTTTTCATATATGACTGCATGCAAAATAGGCTTAGCAACATAAATATCAATAGGTGGTTCTTTAAAGGGTGCATGGTGCTGGTCTCTATTCTTTTTAAAAGAATCAACATGAGAGGCAAAATTCTTGCATAAATCAATCACTAGATGGGAATCAAGACCAATCTTAGAGCAAAAAGTATTGAAGTAATCAGTTTCCACATAGCTCTCAATATAATCATGTTCATAATTTATAGCGGGTTCAATACCTTTATCAATTTCCCAATCTTCAGTATTCCTTTGGATTCTTTCAAGGAGATCCCACCTTTCTTCAACGCTCTTCTTCTGAAATACCCCACTAGAGGAGGCATCCAGCATCTCCTTATCCTGACGAGAAAGCCTGGCATAAAAATTTGTAAGTATAATTTCCTTGGGAAGCTTATGAATTGGGCATTTGAGCATTAGTGACTTCAGTCTCCCCCAAGCTTGAGCAATGCTTTCTCCGTCACGAGACCTAAAGTTATAGATATAATTCCTGTCTCGATGACTTTCATGAAGAGGATAAAACTTAGTATAGAAAAGAGACATAAGCTCCTGCCAGTCCAGCAAATGTGAGTTATCGAGAAGCCCATACCAATCTGAAGCTTTATCTATAAGGGATACGGCAAACAATTTCCTCATGACAAACTCCCTCGATACACCTGCAAGCTTAAATAATGAACATAGTCGTGACAAATATAGCAAGTGCTCACCGGGATGTCTGTCTCCTGCATAACGATTAGCCAAAACATAATTGATAATGCCAGTTGGTATTTTGTAAGGCACAATTTCAGTAGGAGGAGGATCAACCACCACAGGTGTGGGGTGTCTTCCCGCAAGCAACGCTCCAATAATAGGGTTATCCATAGGGACAAAGAACAGAAATAGCAAAAATAAAAAAACAGAATTATAAAAAGACTTTCTTACCAGTTTCACTTTACCAATAGCGCTACGTTCCCCGGCAACGGCGCCAGAAAACGTTACTTGATGACCCTCAACCGTAAGGGATCTGTTGCAGCGTTTTCGATAAGTAAGAGTGTCGAACCCAACGAGGAGCAGAAGGTATTGATAAGCGATTCTGAGCAAGAAATTACTACAAGCACTGGAAGATAACTTTTTAGGGGTTTTCTCGATATAAGCAACAGGAATGTAAAGGCAAGTAATGTAAAAGGTACTGAGAGTAACAAGTGGCCCAATCCTTTCTTAGCAAAGGAGAGGCCTAGCAACTGAACTTATAAAGACTAAGGCGTTCTTGAGGACACACGGGAGAGGTAGTCATGTGCTTTCGCCATATTCCGTATCGATACTATGTTATGTGTTGATAAGTGTTGAGTGGGTGGATCTATGCTAGTGCACTCTCTAGACTAAGATGAATGCACTCTTATGATTAAACACCTTGCAAGCATCCGCAAATACAAGATAGAATTTAAGGCAAAAGCCTAACCATAGCAATACGATCGAGGATCCATTATTCCCTTATGCAAAAGTGTGCGAACTGGGGTTCAGGTTTCTGTCACTCCGGCAACCCACCATAAGCATTCTTTATACACAATGTATTCTCCTAGGTCCTTAATAAGGCGAAGTGTTGGGTGTTCGACTCACACAACACCACTAGTAGAATGACAACGCAACTTAAGTACCAAACAACACATATTACTTCAACAACATATGACTACTAACAACAAGACTTCCCCCATGTCCTCAAGAGCTAAGGTAACTACTCACAAGACATAAAAGAGATCATGATCAGTGGGGATAAATATGTGATAAACAATCTGGACATAATAATATTTCTCCAACAAAACTCAATAGCATTCACCATAAAGTAGTAATCAACACCGATGGAGTAGAGAGGATAGGTAGTACAAGTTGCAACACGAGTTGCGATGGTAAGATGAGATTTGGATGAAGATGGAGATGGTGCTGGTGTTGGGGATGATGTTGATGATGATCTCGATGATGCCCGTGATGATGGTGATGACGATGGCGACGATCTCCCCTTCCGGGAGGTGATCTCCCCGGCGGAATCGGCCCACCAGAGATGCCCTTTTCTTCTCTGTAGGTTTCCGCCTCGAAGCGGCGGCGGAACTCCGTAAAAAGTCCCGTGCCTAGGGTTTTCGGGGGACGAAGATCATATATGCAAAAGGGGGCGACCAGAGGTGGGCCAGGGGCTCCAGGCGCCCCCCGGCGCGGCCAGGGGGAGGCGCGCCCCCAGGCCGCCTGGGCACCCTGTGGCCCCCCTCTGACTCCCCTTTTGCGTGTCTTCGTTATTCGTCTGAAAAATACCTCCCGTCGATTTTCAGGTAATTTGGAGGTGTTCTTCTTCAGCAACTCAGCATCCACTTTTTCCTGCTGAATCCTGCGTCTGCTGTTTCGGCATCGGAAAGTTGCAAACTGTGTAAAATAGACCAAAACAACATAAGAACATCATCATAACGTGAAATATATCAATGAATAAGCATAAATTATAATACAAAATAGTGATGCATTTTGGACGTATCACTTCTTTGTGCTGTTGTTATTCTATGTATTAATTTCATTTTCATCCTTTTAGGATTTTTGAAGAGGGAGAAAACCTTCCAAAAAAAATGGAATAAATTTCTCCTCCTCTCTACTTGAAGGCAAGCATTTTTGAACCTTGATCTGAAGCACATGATTACGACGATATGGATGCATTCTTTTATTTCATATGTGATGATGTGATCCTACCCGTGAGTGCATGAGGTAGACCCCTTGTCGTGAACGTTTAATATGCACGGCGGTATCCCCTCGTATGCTTCCCTTGCCTAACTGAAGAGAGCCGTGGAGGTCGTGGTCTTGTGTAGACACGAGCCTGCCATTAGCTCCTCGTTGTGACGGCGGAGTCCGGTATGGCTTGGTGAGGTATGACGGGTGGCGATTCCGACTATGGTTATGGAATACAATGATTATGCTAATCATGCATATGATGCAAGAACCTCCTGAGTCGACCAAAGATCGAGTCTTGTTCCAGTAACCACCATACTCGTTTCGTACTACCACTTGTCCCTACTACAGGTTGGGTACGGTTCAGTAAATTGTTGACCCCTGTTCTAGCACACACCGTACAGAGAGGCCATGGTGGAAGATACCGGCTGCATCTGGTAGGCATGCCACCTGTCCGGGGGCATGGGTGTTTCGGTTGTAGCCGAAGGGGGTAGCTTCCCCAGTTTGCGCGCAAAATTTTGGTGATCCCATGCTAGTCGAGGTTGTAGCCTCCCCACTTAGAGTTTGGCTTGGCAGGTGTCGTGGGTGATTCCAGACACCGGTAAGTTAAGCTGGTGTGTGCGGCCAGATGTGTCCTCAAATTAAAAGACCGTAGACGGAATTAGTCCAGAGGGACTAAAGGAATCCGTTATTCGTGGGTAAAGAGTACACCCTCTGCAGAGATTAAAAATCTTTTCGAATAGCCGTGTCCCTGGGTTAGGATTACAGTTTGGGACGGGTCAAGTGTCGGTCTTAGCGTCGATCTTTGGAGGAGAAAATTGCTAAAACCAGAACCTTATTTTTGATGTGTGACATATGGTAACTTTGATTATGATGAACTAACCCCTGCATTATGCAACTCATTGAGTATCCCTGGGATGGTTTTTACCTCGTGGATATTCATCATTATTTACTTTATAAGCCCTTTATGTGATGTCGCTCAGACGTCCGACTGTGGCATTTTGTTATTTACTTTATAAGCCCTTTATGTGATGTCGCTCAGACGTCCGACTGTGGCATTTTGTTATTTACTTTATAAGCCCTTTATGTGGTGTCGCTCAGACGCCCGACTGTGGCATTTCATTATTTACTATTCTTCATAAGCCCTTTATGTGGTGTCGCTCAGACGCCCGATTGTGGCATTTCATTATTTACTTTTCTTCATAAGCCCTTTATGTGGTGTCGCTCAGATGCCCGACTGGCATGTTTCGCTTTTACTTTACTGTCTCTCCCTGAAAGCATATGCATTTTTTTATACAGATGAAATGCTTGCATCATGGACTGTCACATCATAATTAACATCGTGATCATTAAATATTATCGAGCATGATTTTTATTTCACCCGTGTTCATAATGTTTGCGAGTACATTCAAAGTACTCACAGACTTGCCCTGGAAAGACTCACAGTCGGACGTCTGAGCGATATCACATAAAGGGCTTATAAATGAAAAGAATGCCACAGTTGGACGTCTGAGCGACATCACATAAAGGGCTTATAAATGAAAAGAATGCCACAGTCGGACGTCTGAGCGACATCACATAAAGGGCTTATAAATGAAAAGAATGCAACAGTCGAACGTCTGAGCGACATCACATAAAGGGCTTATAAATGAAAAGAATGCCACAGTCAGACGTCTGAGTGACATCACATAAAGGGCTTATAAAGAACAAGAGTATAACAATGCAATAATTCTGGAAGTAAATTAATTCAGAGATAGTTGGTGAGTTCATCTACCAAATGAACTTGACAAAATCATTTCTCTTGTTACCATCAAGAGTTCACTAGAGACTGTCACCGGTTGACCCGAAGATTTGACCCTAGGCCATAAACATGGCTACTGAAGGAATTTAACTCTGCAGAGCTTGTACTATTAACTCATAGCCAACGGATTCTACTAGCCACGGGGCTAGTTCCATCTACGGTGTTTTAGTAGAAACCCAACTAACCAGTACACACCCATTTAACATCCTGCTGTCCGGAATCACCCGCGACAACATTCACGAAAAACTTTAAGACGAGGAGGCTACAACCTCGAATAGCATGGGATCAAATTTATATATGCGCGCTCTACGGGGTGCCCCCCTCTCGGTCCCAACCGGAAACACCCATGCCCCCTGACCGAATGACGGGCTTTAATCCAGGGCCATGGAACCCTCATCCCGGCCCCTCTACTTGGTGTGTACTCGGGAAGTGGTTTACAACTGACTAGACCGCAATCTCAACAGATGGCCTATGATAGTACCACAAAAGGAGATGAACGGAATCACGACATGATCCCCGTTGATACTGAGTTAACCAAATACTGGCATGCTCCAACAATACCAGCATTCCACCCATCATGTTACCACATGATCGAGGTGGTTCAAACATTATCATTCGGGGCTCACCCGAAGCTTGCTTGCATGAAATATAACCATACACATATGCTTATATGACCATGCTTATGAAAAGAACTACTCGAGCAAACATGCAACACACTCATCATATCAAAGGTTCAAACATGCTTGCCTGGTTCTGAGAAGTCGGAGTCTAACTTGGTGTGGTTCGCGTCTCCGTCACGTCCTTCGGTATCTACGGATTCAAACAAATGTATACTAACATAAATACCACGCGTGCCAATAAAGTTGCTCCAAAAATTTCCACATAAATATGACAAAAAACTAGACAGAAAACTAAAGAGGACAGAAAAAGAATTAACTCAAAATCATCTTTAGTTAAAAAGATATTAGAGTTTCTGTCCAGGGACTCATCTGTAAGGAAACAGAAAAGTTCCAGGGGCTAGAACAGAAAACAGCAAAGCGAATCGGTACGCAGTACGTCAACCGCAGAGGGGAAACATACTTTGCCCGAAGGCGCTTACAGAAAACCGTTCGGAGGGGAGGGGTGTGAGGCTGACAAGGGGCCCCACACGTCGGGTTTGAATTCTGGAGCAGAGTCGCGCCGGCGCCGGTGCTGCGGTGGTCGCCAGCGCTGATCCACGGTGAGTTGGGGGAGGGGAGTGATACGTACGGCTTCTCGGTGATCTTCCGCGTCGAATGGTGGTGGAGTTGAGCGTCGGCGAGCCCCACATCGACGGCGACCCTGTCTCCGGCGGACGGCGGCTCGGGTGGTCGTGGGCCTCATCGGAGAGGGTTCCTGGGATCAAATTGAAGTGGGGGTTAGGTCTAGGTGGGTGCCAGGGTGCTACGCTCGAGTCCACAGCGGCGGCGAAGCTCTCACCGGAGTGAATGCTGCTGGCGCCCGAGGCGGAGGGAGTTGGCCGGAGCTGGAGAAGAAGGGCCCCTTGAGGCTCTTCCAGAGGCTGGGCGTGGTCTATGGAGGTAGTGGAGGTGTGCGGGCTCGAGAACGAGCTTGGGGGTGCTTTATATAGCCGGCCCGAGGCGGTTGCCGTGAGTGGATAAGTCCGGCGAGTCGATTACGGCGATGCAGTGGCTGGACGGCGGAGTTAGGGGCTTGAGCATCGACTAGGAGGTGTAGTGGTTCCATTCCCGCACCTAACTCAGCAGGGGAGAGAGAGTTACGGGCTGTCCTCGACGGAACGGCAGCGCGGCACGTCGGCGGCAGAAAACTCGCTCTGCGCGTGCCAGGCCACGTCGACGGTGCGGAAGGCGTGCGCTGGCACTGTAGGTGGACACGCGGAGCGCTGGGGTGATTTGGGCGGCGCCAAACGGCATCGAGCTGCGAGGTTACTTCTGTCAGCCGCCACGGGCGGCGCTGTTGCCGTGGCAGTCGTCGGCGTGGTCGGGCCAGGGCGCCACCGACGCCCAGAAGCAGCCAAGCAACCGTGCGGCGCTCTGGATAAGAAGATGGTGCAGTGCAGCGTCGAGCCAAGGAGGTTACTGGTGAGATTGTCGAAGCTGCCTGACGATACTGACGAACTGTCGAACTGTCTGTCGACAGTTTTAGTTAACAGTTTCTGAACTTGACAGTACAGTGCATGCTAAGTGTTTGATGAAATGTTTCTGGCATGTGTGAAATATTTCTGGTGCTGATATTTGGTGGAGTGGCCTCTTGATGCATCTAGAGGCTGCCTGATTTTTCACAGGATTTTTGGAAGAAGATAAATATGAATTTCACCAAATTTTTGCAAATCTGGTCCAAACTTGCAGCAGGTGAAATTTGAAAATTTTGAACTATGGACCAGTGAAACAAGGTGGATCTAGGTTGTGGGTACTAAGGACCATCTAGGAGAGTTGGTTTGGAATCAAATAACTAGATGGAAATGGTGGCTCCTTTGTAAATCACCAAGGTCCACTATAAAAGACAGAAATAGTTTTGGAGTGAAATAAATAGAGGAAAAATCCCAATAAGGTCAAAAACTTACTGGAATTGATGAGAGACTTGTCCTATGGTGTGAAGAGGGTTTTGGAGATAAATATTTCTGTTGGGGTCATGGCAAGATGAAGGTTGGAGGGGAGGATAAGTCCAAGATCAAATTTGAAAGGCATAACTCAAGAAGGGGAGAATTCAAACAACCTCTTTGAAACTCAACTTGGGCTTGAGCCAACCCAAGAGAAGATCTTCAAGGTCAAAAACCAAGCTTGAGGAATCACCAAAAACTTTGGCCAGAAAGATTTTAGAAGAGGCTCAGAAAAGATCAAACAACCCTCTTCCAAAAGGCCAAAAGTTTGGAAGAAAACCAACTCAAAAATTTGGGGTGTTACAACACCTACCCCCTTAGGAAAAATCTCGTCCCCGAGATTTCAGCTGATCCTCAAATAGGTGTGCGTGTTCTGTCCGAAGGAAATCTTCCCTTTCCCATGTTGCCTCATCCTCTGTGTGATTAGTCCACTGAACCTTGAGAAATTTAATTGACTTCTGACGGGTTCTCCTTTCAGACTCCTCCAAAAAAATTACTGGGTGTTCCCGGTAGGTGAGATCTGGTTGCACATCAAGGTTTTCATGTGACATATGTTTCTCTGGGTTGCTTACACACTTCCGTAGTTGCGAGACGTGGAACACGTCGTGGATGTCTGACAGTTCCTTGGGAAGGTCCAGCTGATAAGCTACTGTGCCTCTCCGTGCAATTATACGGAAGGGTCCGATGAATCGGGGTGCTAGTTTCCCTTTGACTTTGAATCGTTGCAGTCCTCTCATAGCGTCTTCACCGGGCTCAAAACTTATTTCCCGATGCTTTTGATCGTAATAGCTCTTCTGTCGGCTTCGGGCGGTTTTGAGTCGATCCCGTATTATTTTTACTCTCTCCTCAGCTTCCTTTAACATATCTGGGCCGAATATACGACTGTCCCCTGTTTTCGACCAGTTTAATGGAGTACGACATCTTCGTCCGTACAAGGCTTCGAAAGGTGCCATCTGCAGGCTAGCTTGGTAACTATTGTTGTATGCAAACTCGGCATATGGTAAGCTTTCCTCCCAACTGGTCCCATATGTGAGGACACATGCCCTTAGCATGTCTTCGAGTATTTGATTTACTCGTTCCGTTTGTCCTCCAGTCTGGGGGTGATAAGTTGTACTGAACGTTAGTTGTGTTCTGAGGGCTTGCTGCAACTGGTCCCAAAATATGGAGACGAATTGAGTGCCTCTGTCGGATATTATAGTCTTGGGAACCCCATGTAGGCATACTATACGGGCGAGGTAAAGCTTGGCGAGCTTTTGGGTGGTGTGGGTTGTCTTGACTGGTATGAAATGTGCCACCTTGGTCAGTCTATCTATGATGACCCATATGACATCATTACCGTGCTGTGACCATGGTAGTCCAACAATAAAATCCATTCCAATATCGTCCCATTTCCACTCTGGTATCTTGTTTGGTTGTAAGAGTCCTGCGGGTTTCTGGTGCTCGGCTTTAATGCGTTGACATGAATCGCAGCATGCAATAAATGTGGCTATATCCCTCTTCATGCCGTGTCACCAAAATCTTTCCTGAATGTCCTTGTACATTTTCGTCCCTCCAGGGTGGATTGAGTATGGAGCGGTGTGGCTTTCTGCTAGAATTTGTTGTTTAAGGTCGTTGCTATTTGGTACGCAAAGTCTGTCTCCGAACCATAATATTCCTTCACTGTCTATGGTGAATTCGGAGGCCTTGCCCTGACTTAATTTTTTTATCCCTTCGATGCTGGGGTGTCCATGTTGAGCCTTCTTTATTTGTTCTGTTAGCGTAGGCTGTATTTCCAGCTTTGACACTTCGCCTTCAGTGACCATCATTAGGTTAAGCCTGGCGAATTCTTGCTGAAATTCGGGTCTCAGGTTCTGTATGCTGCCGATGTTCGGGCTGGGGTTACGGCTGAGAGCATCTGCTACCACGTTTGCTTTTCCTAGGTGATAGTGTATACCAACGTCATAATGTTTTACCAGTTTCAGCCAGTGTCGTTGCCGCAAATTGAGCTCTAGTTGTGTGAAAATATACCTAAGGCTCTTATGGTCCGTATATATTTCACAGCGGTTTCCAAGCAAAAAGTGCCTCCACTCCTTGAGTGCATGAATGACTGCTGCCAACTCCAAATCGTGAGTAGGATAATTCTCTTTATGTTTTCGCAGTTGCCGGGAAGCATAGGCGGCTACTTTGCCTTCTTGCATTAGTACGCATCCGAGGCCTTTTCAGGATGCGTCGCAATATACCTCAAAGCTCTTGTGTATGTCTGGTACAATTAATACTGGGGATGTTGTTAACCTCTTTTTGAGTTCTTGGAAGCTTTTCTCACATGCTTCGGTCCACACGAATTTCTTATCCTTCTTGAGTAACTATGTCATTGGTTTGGCTATGGTGGAAAATCCTTCAATAAACCTTCTGTAATATCCGGCCATGCCGAGGAAACTTCGTATGTCCGTTACACTGGCTGGTGACTTCCAGCCAAGTACAGCCTTGACTTTATCTGGGTCCACAGCAACTCCTTCTTGTGTTAATACGTGTCCTAGGAAACCCACTTGCCTCAACCAAAATTCACATTTGCTAAATTTTGCGTAAAGTTGGCGTTTCCTTAATTCTCCCAGTACAATGCGGAGGTGTTCAGCATGTTCTTTCGGTGTCTTTGAATATACCAAGATATCATCAATAAAGACCACCACAAATTTGTCCATGAATTTCATAAACACTTTGTTCATGAGGTGGACGAAATATGCGGGGGCGTTCGTCAGTCCAAACGGCATTACTGTAAATTCATAAAGTCCGTATCTTGAGGTGAATGTTGTTTTCGGGATATCTTCTATTCGTACTTTCAGTTGATGATAACCTGACCTTAAATCAACCTTTGAGAAAACCATGGCTTGCGCGAGATGGTCAAATAAATCATTTATCCGTGGCATCGGATATTTGTTCTTGATTGTGACCATGTTGAGCGTTCGGTAGTCTATACACAACCTCATGGTCCCATCCTTCTTTTTGGCGAATAGTACCAGCAAACCCCAAGGTGAGGAGCTGGCCCGTATAAATCATTTGTCCAACAATTCCTTTATTTGCCTCTTTAGTTCAACCAACTCGGATGGTGTCATTCTGTATGGTTTCTTGTATATGGGGGTGGTTCCCGGTGCTAGCTCAATAATGAATTCTATTTCTCTGTCTGGCGGCATGCCTGGTAGTTCTTCGGGAAATACGTCCGAAAATTCACATACAACTCGAACCTTGCTTAACTCAGAAGTATCAACTTTGTTTAATTTTGGTTGCCGCGACACCGGTCTTTCCTGAGCTGCGACTCTTATTGTCTTTCCGTGATGATGAGTAAGAATCACTGTCCTGTTGAAGCAGTCGATAAATCCTTTATTGGTGGTTAGCCAATCCATACCCAGGATAACATCTAGTCCCTTATTTTCCAACACGATGAGGTTTGCGTGAAATTTTAATCCTTCAATTTCAATGGTCAAACCTTGGCAGTAATTCTGAGTGATCTGCTTACTTCTAGGGGACTTGATGGTCATTGATTTTCCCAAGGGAAGCATTGAAAAACCATGTTGCAAAGCAAAACTCTTCGAAATGAACGAATGAGAAGCTCTAGAATCAAACAAAACCGTGGCAGGTATTGTATTGACAGGGAACATACCGAGTACGATATCCGGGGCATCATGTGCTTGCTCCTTGGTCACATGGTTCAGGTGGCCTTTCCTGTGATTGTTATTGGGGTTGAAGTTGTTACGCTTGGGCGCGGAATTGTTTCCGTTGCTGTTTGGCTTCGGTGCTGAGTTTCTTGGCTTAGGGCACTGTTTAGCATAGTGTCCCTCTTCTCCACATGCGTAGCAGGTAACACCTGTGCGATAGGTGAAATCCTTGTCTCTTGCATGAAAATTCTTGTTTGGACGTGTGTCATTGGTCGTGGGTCTGTTAGCCCCATTCCTCTGGAAATTCACCTTATTCTTGTTGTTGCGAGGGTGGTTGGTCTGATCCCTTTTTCTCTTGCGAATGTCTTCCAGACTGCGACGTTCATTTTCTAACGTAATGGCTTTGTCTACCAGTGTCTTGAAATCTGGAAAAGTGTGTACGACTAACTGGCATTTTAGTGTTGGTGCCAGTCCGTCCAAGAATTTCTCCATCTTCTTATTTTCAGTCATTCGCTCTTCGTTGGCATAACGGGATAATTGCGCAAACTGACTGTGGTACTCCTGTACCGTCATGCCTCTTTGCTTGAGGTCATCAAATTCTCTTTTCTTGATCTTCATAATACTCTTAGGGATGTGTGCCCCACGAAAGCCTTCCTTGAAATCTTCCCAGGTGATAGTATTTATGTCGGGATGCATAAGCAAAAAAAATTCCCACCATGACGCGGCTGCTCCAGTAAGGTAATGTGGTGCGTACATCACCTTTTCACGATCTGAGCATTGTGCCACAATTAATTTCCTTTCAATATCTCGAAGCCAATCATCGGCCTCCAGAGGTTTGTCTGTGTGCGAAAACGTCGTTGGACGCGTCTTCTGAAATTCAGATAATTTTGAGTGCTGCTGGTATGGCTCACGGTGATTTCCCATGTTAATGACATGGTTCATCATTTCTTGGTGCTGTTGCTGACTTTGCTCGTAAAGACGGCACACTTGAGAAAATGCTGTCTCACTGCCCTGCTGACTTGACTGCCCCTGTGTGAAATTGTTGTCTGTCTGTGCGCCATAATTTTCTTCCGGCGGACTTGGCATGGAACGTGTCCAGGGACGAGTCATTTCTTACTCTGGGGTAATAAAGCAGAAATCCTGAGAAGAAGCGAGCAGCAAAATAAACCAAGATTTTGCAAAAGCGACAAAACATGAGCTCGAAAGAGATTTTTGAAATAAACTGCGTGATTGCGCACGGAGAAGGGCGGCTAGTACATATTTTACATGCGGGTTCTAATTATACATACATCACTCAGGGTGTGCGTACACATGATGGCTTCTCGCCCCTCGTTGGTTACCCCAAGTGGAAGGTTTGAGATGCAGTGTAGCGGAAGCTTTCCCTTGGCAAAGATACCAAGGATCGATTTCCCTGAGACTCCCAGTTTCAACAAGAAGGTGTCAACTGCTAACGGCGCCAGATATTAGCAATCAACGTGGACCTGCACACAGATACAAATAACTTTGCTCCCAACGAGTACAGAGAGGTTGTCAATCCCTCCGGCCTTGTCGTTTACAAAGGATCAAACGCAAGTGATAATAGTGATAGGTATAATTGCAATAGTAAGTAAAAGCGGAAAGTAAATAGCGGATGTGATCAATGATGGTAATATGGACCGGAGTTCCATGATGTTCACTAGTGATGTCTCTCTCCCAAAAGAAGATAAAACAGCTATGTGAGGTAAACGAATTACAGCTGGGCAATTGACAGGACCATGTGCGCAAACCAATGCTGACTATATTGCAAGAAAGGTAGAGGTTCAAAGCATGGGCGGTACGCCAAGGCAAGTAGACCGAAATCCATCTGCATCTACTACTAATCATCCACCTTGAGATATCTATCCAGAACATCTCGCTGGTATTAAGTTGCGAGTCCCACCCATAGTGTAAACTCAAAGCAACAGACAACTGCATTAAAAGAACTTTGCGTAAAGTAAATAGTCCTTGCACCCGCGGGCACAAGCACCGTTGTTTTCCCCCTTGTGGCAACAGCACATCCCCTAGACTCATGTTTCTGTCACTCAAACTAGTCATCGAGGGGCATGAACCCACAATCGAGCATAACGTTCCCTCTTGGAGTCACTACCTACTACTTGGCCAAAGCAATAAATAACAACGGAGAACATGCAAGAATTACTTACGAACATAAATATAAAAGAGGTAGATCGAATATATTACTCAAACACAATCTGAACATAATCTCACAATCCATCGGATCCCAGCAAACTCATCATAGCAACAGCATAATGATTACATATGTGCCTCGATCATGTAGGGCAGCTCACGAGGACTAATTAGTGAAGCACAAGAACGGGAGGAGAACATCACATAGCTACTGGTCATGGACCCATGGTCCAAGGGAGACTACTCACAACTCATCCGGGAGGCGTCCATGGTGGTGGAGAGGCTCTCGGTGGTGATCCTCCCCTCCGGCAGGGTGCCGGGAAGAGTTCTCCTGGTGCTCCTGATCTTGGAAGCGCGGCGGCGGCGGAACAGAGATGAGATCGCGAAAAAGAGTTCCCGTCTCGAGGGTTTCGGGACACGATATAAATATATGCCAAAGGAGGGCATCAGCGGAGGCCTGGGGGGCCCAGGCGCCCCCCCGGCGCGGCCAGGAGGGGGGCCGCGCCACCAGGGCGCCTGGAGCCCTGGTGGCCCCCCTCCGGCTGTACTTCGGGTGCCGGGAAGCTTCTGGAACGCTGATTTTTTATATAATTTTTCCGGGATTTTTCTGGCAGTTCTCGTAATGGGAAAACCTGAAATACAAAAACAGCCGAAAACAGAAACTGGCACTGGGGTGCACTGAGTTAATAGGTTAGTCCAAATATGATCAAAAGTGTATGGAAGTGTATAAATATCATAGCAATATCACCCAAAAGAGGCATGGAGCAAGCAGAAATTATAGATACGTTTTGGACGTATCAACATCCCCAAGCTTAATTCCTGCTCGTCCTCGAGTAGGTAAATGATAACAAGAATAATTTCTGTGGTGACATGCTATTAACCATATAGGACTTTTCATAGTCATATGACAAAAGCTTACTGAGACAATGAATCTGTAGTAATTAAGTTGCCTCATGAGAAAATCACAAAGAACTGAAAGTTTTACAATATGATACTGAAACATCAAATAGATTTGTAATGAGCATGGTGTGCAAATATGATAAAGTGATATCTCGCTTGCCCCCTTTGGTGAAGCAAAACATAAATGCAGGGGCACCTCCAAGGTTTAAGTGATGACTAGATACAATGATTTCAAAATAAACGATATCACAATCATGCAAAAGACAATGCTACTTTGGGACAATGCACATTACACTCAGAATGACAATCATGCTCTCAGTAGTTGGTGCTTTAAAAGAAGGTGGAGACTCTCGAACCGTGGCTTTTGTTGGCAAGGTTGAAAACCCGTAGTCGGAAACAAAGACAAAACATGTACCAGAGCTCTTGGTTTTAAAAACAAAAGTAATAATAATTATTTTTTGATTATGCATGTTCCGTCAACGAATGCTAGCAGATAACTCAATCACTTCTTGAGATGGACAAGTTTCGAGGAACGGCTCCCGAATGAGGACAATCACCTCCTCTTAATCTCCTTTGTTTATCACTGCCAAAGTTTTCTGATTTCTCATGAACAAAGCATGAAGGAGGGTTTGTTTGTTATATTAATTTTGAGCCGGGCGCACTCAATGCCAGTTCCTTCTCGTATTATGGGTTTGCACATTATACATGCAATCCCGGGGTGAAGCTTGTCCAACTTAAAAAGATCATGAATTAACTACTACTTCCTCATGAACTTAAAACAGAGGCACAAAATAGGAATGCATTTTTTTTGAATAATTTCGAGATGGTACATGCAAGTCTCCGTTAGGAATGGCAGGTAAATACCATGTAGGAAGGTATGGTGGACTCATATGGCATAACTGGTTTAAAGGATTTGGATGCACAAGCAGTCAGTCCGCTTAGTACAGGCGAAGGTTAGCAAAAGACTGGGAGCGACCAACTAAGAGAGCAATGATGGTCATAATCATGCAGAGCGACAAAGCAACATTGAATCAGGCATGGAAGTTATATCGCTACTCAGAAACAAAAGATCATCAAGGCTTGACAGGCTTTCTTTACAGTCTTAAATATGCGTGAGCATACGCCAAGTCAATCAAAATAAATTCTTGAAGGAAGATATTACTAAACCATACCACATCATAGGCAAACAAATCATGTTGGTACTCCAATAACACATTGGGAACCCCCCAGCTATTTGATACTAACCATAAGAAAACATGAACTACTAAGCACCATTATGCACGTAGCATCTTTATCATAGACATATCAACCAATGCAACGGAAGCAAACTCTCTTAATAAGATAAGCATGATAACTAAAGAGAGTTCAAGCAACCAACTAAACAAAAGCTCTTTAAAAAGATAAGCATGAAAACTAAGAGCTGAACATGATAGTAGCTATTGAAAGACAAAGAACACACACAGCAAAGATAGACATGAAATTCTATGTTATGTTCTAGGTAGAAGTGGAGCGTGTTTCTCTCCCACATAAAGAAAGCTGAGTTCCGACTCGTTATGAAAGGCTAAAGAAAACTAAAAGGAAAACTAAAGCAAGATGCTCCAAGCATAGCACATAACACATGAAGTGATAAAAATATAGTGGAACAAAAGACGAACAGATAATGTTGATGGAGAAGGGGATGCACGGGGGCATCCCCAAGCATAGACGCTTGAGTCTCCTTGAATATTTCTTGGGGGTGCATGGGGGCATCCCCAAGCTTGAGCGTTTGACACTCCTGAATCTTTTTATCATCTTCCCTCGCACACTTGAAAACTCCCTTCATACATAACTCATCATAATCTGATTAGCGAGGTTAGTACCCATAATAAAATAATTGTTCCTTGCTGGAAATAAATATATTATTGAAGGTCTACTGTTTCTCAAGATTTCCAAAAGGTTTTTGCAAAGAAAAATCAAGCTCTAGTTTTGCAAAATGAAGGAAAGGCAAAACAGGACAGAATCTGTGAAAAACAGAACATCAGGCAGTAAATGATTTTTTCGGGGCACTTCTGCAACTCTAATCAAAAAACTCAAAACAGATGCACGAAAGAAAATTATATAAAGCACGCTGTCGAAAAAATTCAGACCAAAAAGATGATCTGGTGATTTTATACGTATTTTTCTATCCAAGGACAGAATCTGTTTCCTGGACAGCACGTCACAACTTTTGAACTTTCTTGCAATCAGAGGCTACACTTGGCACAAAGTTGAAAAGCAAAGATACAATGATGATGCTACTGTAGTAACAACATCAAGACACAACAAAAGCAAAATAAAATTTTTATTCATGTGGGCTGCCTCCCAAAAGCGCTTTCTTTTATGCCTTTAAGCTAGGCATAATGCAAAAAATCAAGTTTTATCAAGAGTAAAAGAATAGCTAGCCCGTATAACGGACTCAAAAGGTAACTTAATCTTCTTTCGAGGGAAGTGTTCCATTCCTTTCTTGAGAGGAAACTGGAATTTTATATTCCCCTCTTTCATGTCAATGATAGCACCAACGGTGCGTAGAAAAGGACGACCCAAAATAATTGGACACGAAGGTTCACATTCAATATCCATAATAGTAAAATCAATGGGAACATAATTGTCATTGACAATGATAAGAACATCGTCGATCCTCCCCAAAGGTTTCTTTATGGAAGAATCAACGAGACGAACACCAAAAGAACAAGAATCAAAAGGTTTCAATTTAAGCATATCATATAGTCTTTTGGGCATAATGGAGGTACTAGCTACAATATCACATAAAGCATAGCAAGAAAAGTTGTTTATCTTAATTTTAATCATAGGATCCCAACCATCTTCTAGCTTTCTAGGTATGGAGGCTTCTACTCTAAGTTTCTCCTCCCTAGCTTTGATGAGAGCATTAGTGATATGCTCTGTGAAGGCAAGATTAAGCGTGCTAGTGTGGGGATCTTTGGCCATTCTTTGTAGAAAGGTGACGACTTCTGAGATACTACAATTATCAAAATCAATTTTATCATTATTGGGCAGAATTGTAGTGTCATCTTCTTTGTTTGAGTCGCTCTCTATTATAAGAGTTTGAACGTCTTCCCAAGTTTGGGGAAGCTTAGGAGCAACTTTAAACTGAGGCTCATACTCTTTTCCTGGAAGACCATGCCATGGGCATAACTCTCCGTCAAGACTAACATAATCACAAGGTTTATTACTTTTGTAGATCCCGACAGTGGTGATTGGCGTAATGGAAGAAGGGGTGTACTCCTCCCATCTAGTGTTTTTGGTGGAACCCATAGCAGCAAGCAAGCAAGATAATTATTTTTGTGATTTTCGATAAAAGATACAAAAGCAAAACTGAAAGGTAAACTATCAAGTCTAAAAAGCAAAGGTAAAAGATAGCGTGCAACTCCCCTATCCTGAAGAGTGGAGTCCCCGGCAACGGCGCCAGAAAACTTTGCTTGATGGCTTCCCGCCCCTCGTTGGTTACCCCAAGTGGAAGGTTTGAGATGCAGTGTAGCGGAAGTTTTCCCTTGGCAAAGATACCAAGGATCGATTTCCCTGAGACTCCCAGTTTCAACAAGAAGGTGTCAACTGCTAACGGCGCTAGATATTAGCAATCAACGTGGACCTGCACACAGATACAAATAACTTTGCTCCCAACGAGTACAGAGAGGTTGTCAATCCCTCCAGCCTTGTCGTTTACAAAGGATCAAACGAAAGTGATAATAGTGATAGGTATAATTGCAATAGTAAGTAAAAGCGGAAAGTAAATAGCGGATGTGATCAATGATGGTAATATGGACCGGAGTTCCATGATGTTCACTAGTGATGTCTCTCTCCCAAAAGACGATAAAACAGCTATGTGAGGTAAACGAATTACAGCTGGGCAATTGACAGGACCATGTGCGCAAACCAATGCTGACTATATTGCAAGAAAGGTAGAGGTTCAAAGCATGGGCGGTACGCCAAGGCAAGTAGACCGAAATCCATCTGCATCTACTACTAATCATCCACCTTGAGATATCTATCCAGAACATCTCGCTGGTATTAAGTTGCGAGTCCCACCCATAGTGTAAACTCAAAGCAACAGACAACTGCATTAAAAGAACTTTGCGTAAAGTAAACAGTCCTTGCACCCGCGGGCACAAGCACCGTTGTTTTCCCCCTTGTGGCAACAGCACATCCCCTAGACTCATGTTTCTGTCACTCAAACTAGTCATCGAGGGGCATGAACCCACAATCGAGCATAACGTTCCCTCTTGGAGTCACTACCTACTACTTGGCCAAAGCAATAAATAACAACGGAGAACATGCAAGAATTACTTACGAACATAAATATAAAAGAGGTAGATCAAATATATTACTCAAACACAATCTGAACATAATCTCACAATCCATCGGATCCGAGCAAACTCATCATAGCAACAGCATAAGGATTACATATGTGCCTCGATCATGTAGGGCAGCTCACGAGGACTAATTAGTGAAGCACAAGAACGGGAGGAGAACATCACATAGCTACTGGTCATGGACCCATGGTCCAAGGGAGACTACTCACAACTCATCCGGGAGGCGTCCATGGTGGTGGAGAGGCTCCCGGTGGTGATCCTCCCCTCCGGCAGGGTGCCGGGAAGAGTTCTCCTGGTGCTCCCGATCTTGGAAGCGCGGCGGCGGCGGAACAGAGATGAGATCGCGAAAAAGTGTTCCCGTCTCGAGGGTTTCGGGACACGATATAAATATATGCCAAAGGGGGGCATCAGCGGAGGCCTGGGGGGCCCAGGCGCCCCCCCCCCCCCCGGCGCGGCCAGGAGGGGGTTCGCGCCACCAGGGCGCCTGGAGCCCTGGTGACCCCCCCTCCGGCTGTACTTCGGGTGCCGAGAAGCTTCTAGAACGCTGATTTTTTATATAATTTTTCCGGGATTTTTCTGGCAGTTCTCGTAATGGGAAAACCTGAAATACAAAAACAGCCGAAAACAGAAACTGGCACTGGGGTGCACTGAGTTAATAGGTTAGTCCAAATATGATCAAAAGTGTATGGAAGTGTATAAATATCATAACAATATCACCCAAAAGAGGCATGGAGCAAGCAGAAATTATAGATATGTTTTGGACGTATCAACACATCCTGACATGTTATTTAAAACTAGTGCACTCCTCCAAAATCCTAATTAATGCGCAAGCAGACTACTCCCATCAACCTATTTTACATATCACACACATATTACAAGCGAGCACAGTACGTCTTGGAAAACGCACTAGTCGGAGATGTTGAAGATTTTCCTCGGCCTACCGAGGGTAAGGCCCAGAGGTGCTGGAAACTCCACTTCCTCCTCACTAATAGGCTCCAGGCGCGAAGTATGGGTACGAGGTGTCGAAGCTGGCGCCGCAGGCGGTGCAGCTCTGACTGGGGTAGGAGCAATGACCTGGTCAAACTCCTCAGTGGTAGGCAGACGGCGAGCGGTGGCTAAGATGGAAGGTGCGTAGGATGCGGCGGACGAGACAAATGTCATTGGTGGTGCAGTATGGAGTAGCTCCCTCCTATTGGCGGAGCCACTCTGGACCAATTCCATACGGGTGGCCACCAAGTCGTCCACAAGATTATCAAAGGCTGCCTCAAGTGCCTTGAGGTACTCAACCATTGATTCAATGGCTTCATCACACTCCCCATTTGCACACGCAAATGCATAGTGGCACGTGTAGGGCACGTGGCATGGGAGGTAACGGTAGCGACGAGTCCTCATGGAAGGAAGGATGTCCTGGAGACGAGCTATCGCCTCGCGGGCAGCCATTTGCATGGCATGCCTCTCCGTAGGCATGGCTCTGCCCACAAATCGGAGGCGGCGTGCTTCAGAACGCCCTCCTTTGAAGTGCACCACTGCCTGATGCATAGACACGCCGTCGTTGAGCTTGTGACGGTAGAGTGTAAACTCTGGACGGGTGGATGGCTCGATCGCGACTTTGGTAATGGCGAAGAGGAGCTTGACAAACCCCTCAGGAATGTTGCCGAACACCTATGCATCACAGTCGTTGCTGGCCATCTACAAAAGTAGACAAAAATTCCGAATAGTCAAGTCATAAATTTATGCTGACCAACAGAAAAGTGCTACACATGTAAAAATGTTGAATAGCAATTTTTTGCTAATAACCGATTAGCGAGCGCACCTAGTGGCTTCCTACAGTCAGCCTGGCTCTGATACCAAGGTTGTCAGGACCGGTCCTTCAGTAAAATAATTACCGGAAGACCGACCTTTTATTAAATCAGCGAGGAATATTATTACCTGCTGGCAGACAAATCCTTGATATAGAATTCCAGTACACTGAATATTATACAAGGTTGAGCTGGGGGTTGCTCAACAATTTTATTACACGCGCGTCAATATAATACATAAAGGCGGATATGACACAAGGCAGGGTGGCATACTACTAACTCGAAATAAAAGGTGGTGGATATGTCACAGTGAAGTGGATGATGTGACTCCAATATATTACAGTTCATCGAGTGTCGGAGTGAAACCCGATGAATTTTTTTGGTGGTAGGCGGAAGCGGTTATAAAACAGTGATCAACTCCAGGATCGCAAGGGACTGACTGGGACTCCACTAGACGTCGGACTCGCTATCGAACTCTTCATCCATGAGATCGCCTTCGTCCACATCTGGCCAAATCAACAAGCCAGGTGAGTACTTTGAATGTACTCGCAAGATAGTTCGGACTTAAGATATAACAAATGCCAACATGATGCATATGAGTATTCTAGCAAAAATGCGACCGGAATAAAATATTAATGTGTTGTATGCAAAGATAGAAGTCGGGCGGTAATCCTCCTGAAATCCATAAGATAAATAGAAGGAGACCAAACGAGTGTCTGAGTGACGCATCGTAAGAAAAATAATAAATGACAACAGGCCATAGTCGGGCGTCTAAGCGACACCACATAAAGGGCTTATAGCAAAAATAAATAGCAAGAATGCCTCAGTCGGACGTCTGAGCGACATCGCGTAAAGGGCTTATAAAAAAAGAATGCCACAGTCGGACGTGTGAGCGACATCACATAGAGGGCTTATAGATAAAGAGAATGCCACAGTCGGACGTCTGAGCGACATCACATAAAGGGCTTATAAATGAAAAGAATGCCACAGTCGGACGTCTGAGCGACATCACATAAAGGGCTTATAAATGAAAAGAATGCCACAGTCGGACGTCTGAGCGACATCACATAAAGGGCTTATAAATGAAAAGAATGCCATAGTCGGACGTCTGAGCGACATCACATAAAGGGCTTATAAATGAAAAGAATGCCACAGTCGGACGTTTGAGCGACATCACATAAAGGGCTTATAAAGAACAGGAGTATAACGATGCAATAACTCTGGAAGTAAATTAATTCAGAGATAGTTGGTGAGTTCATCTACCAAATGAACTTGACGAAATCACTGCTCTTGTTACCATCAAGAGTTCACTAGAGACTGTCACCGGTTGACCCGAAGATTTGACCCTAGGCCATAAACATGGTTACTAAAGGAATTTAACTCTGCAGAGCTTGTACTATTAACTCATAGCCAACGGATTCTACTAGCCACGGGGCTAGTTCCGTCTACGGTGTTTTAGTAGAAACCCAACTTACCAGTACACACCCATTTAACATCCTGCTATCCGGAATCATCCGCGACAACATTCACGAAAAACTTTAAGACGGGGAGGCTACAACCTCGAATAGCATGGGATCAAATTTATATATGCGCGCTCTAAGGGGTGCCCCCCTCTCGTTCCCAACCGGAAACACCCATGCCCCCTGACCGGATGACGGCTTTAATCCAGGGCCATGAAACCCTCATCCTGACCCCTCTACTTGGTGTGTACTCGGGAAGTGGTTTACAACTAACTAGACCGCAATCTCAATAGACGACCTATGATAGTACCAAAAAAGGAGATGAACGGAATCACGACATGATCCCCGTTGATACCGAGTTAACCAAATACTGGCATGCTCCAACAATACCAGCATTCCACCCATCATGTTACCACATGATCGAGGTGGTTCAAACATTATCATTCGGGGCTCACCCGAAGCTTGCTTGCATGAAATATAACCGTACACATATGCTTATATGACCATGCTTATGAAAAGAACTACTCGAGCAAACATGCAACACACTCATCATATCAAAGGTTCAAACATGCTTGCCTGGTTCTGAGAAGTCGGAGTCTAACTCAGTGTGGTTCGCGTCTCCGTCACGTCCTTCAGTATCTACCGATTCAAACAAATGTATACTAACATAAATATCGCGCGTGCCAATAAAGTTGCTCCAAAAATTTCCACATAAATATGACAAAAAACTAGACAGAAAACTAAAGAGGACAGAAAAAGAATCAACTCAAAATCATCTTTAGTTAAAAAGATATTAGAGTTTCTGTACAGGGACTCATCTGTAAGGAAACGGAAAAGTTCCAGGGGCTAGAACAGAAAACAGCAAAGCGAATCGGTACGCAGTACGTCAACCGTAGAGGGGAAACATAGTTTGCCCGAAGGCGCTTACAGAAAACGGTTCGGAGGGGAGGGGTGTGAGGCTGACAAGGGGCCCCACACGTCGGGTTTGAATTCTGGAGCAGAGTCGCGCCGGCACCGGTGCTGCGGTGGTCGCCGGCGCTGATCCATGGCGAGTTGGGGGAGGGGAGTGACACGTACGGCTTCTCGGTGATCTTCCGCGTCGAATGGTGGTGGAGTTGAGCGTCGGCGAGCCCCACGTCGACAGCGACCCTGTCTCCGGCGGACGGCGGCTCGGGTGGTCGTGGGCCTCGTCGGAGAGGGTTCCTGGGATCAAATTGAAGTGGGGGTTAGGTCTAGGTGGGTGCCAGGGTGCTACGCTCGAGTCCACGGCGTCGGAGAAGCTCTCACCGGAGTGAATGCTGCTGGATCATGAGGCGGAGGGAGTTGGCCGGAGCTGGAGAAGAAGGGCCCCTCGAGGCTCTTCCAGAGGCTGGGCATGGTCTAGGGAGGTAGTGGAGGTGTGCGGGCTCGAGAACGAGCTCGGGGGTGCTTTATATAGCCGGCCCGAGGCGGTTGCCGTGAGTGGATAAGTCCGGCGAGTCGATTACGGCGATGCAGTGGCTGGACGGTGGAGTTAGGGGCTTGAGCATCGACTAGGAGGTGTAGTGGTTCCATTCCCGCACCTAACTCAGCAGGGGAGAGAGAGTTACGGGCTGTCCTCGACGGAACGGCCGCGCGGCACGTCGGATGCAGAAAACGCGCTCTGCACGCGCCAGGCCACGGCGACAGTGCGGCAGGCGTGCGCTGGCACTGGAGGTGGACACACGGAGCGCTGGGGTGATTTGGGCGGCGCCAAACGGCGTCGAGTTGCGAGGTTACTTCTGTCAGCCGCCACGGGCGGCGCTGTTGCCGTGGCAGTCGCCGGCGCAGTCGGGCCAGGGCGCCACCGACGCCCAGAAGCAGCCAAGCAACCGTGCGGCGCTCTGGATAAGAAGATGGTGCAGTGCAGCGTCGAGCCAAGGAGGTTACTGGTGAGATTGTCGAAGCTGCCTCACGATACTGACGAACTGTCGAACTGTCTGTCGACAGTTTCAGTTAACAGTTTCTGAACTTGACAGTACAGTGCATGCTAAGTGTTTGATGAAATGTTTCTGGCATGTGTGAAATATTTCTGGTGCTGATATTTGGTGGAGTGGCCTCTTTATGCATCTAGAGGCTGCCTGATTTTTCACAGGATTTTTGGAAGAAGATAAATATGAATTTCACCAAATTTTGCAAATCTGGTCCAAACTTGCAGCAGGTGAAATTTGAAAATTTTGAACCGTGGACCAGTGAAACAAGGTGGATCTAGGTTGTGGGTACTAAGGACCATCTAGGAGAGTTGGTTTGGAATCAAATAACTAGATGGAAATGGTGGCTCCTTTGTAAATCACCAAGGTCCACTATAAAAGACAGAAATAGTTTTGGAGTGAAATACATAGAGGAAAAACCCCAATAAGGTCAAAAACTTACTGGAATTGATGAGAGACTTGTCCTATGGTTTGAAGAGTTTTGGAGATAAATATTTCTGTTGGGGTCATGGCAAGATGAAGGTTGGAGGGGAGGATAAGTCCAAGATCAAATTTGAAAGGCATAACTCAAGAAGGGGAGAATTCAAACAACCTCTTTGTAACTCAACTTGGGCTTGAGCCAACCCAAGAGAAGATCTTCAAGGTCAAAAACCAAGCTTGAGGAATCACCAAAAACTTTGGCCAGAAAGATTTTAGAAGAGGCTCAGAAAAGATCAAACAACCCTCTTCCAAAAGGCCAAAAATTTGGAAGAAAACCAACTCAAAAATTTGGGGTGTTACAACCTGGAACTTATATAACGGTGTTAGCAGCCTCGCGGAGATAGGAGTTAACCTGGTCAGCTGTTCCCGTGGGAAATGGAGTCCCACAGACGCCGACGTGTCACAACCGCTTCCGCCATCAGCCACTAGAAACCTTGTGTTGTACTTAAAGGCCAGAATGGTCTTGTGCCACATATTTGTACCTTTGCTTGGATATTTCTGTATCAAGCGGTGCCTCATCAGCTAACAGTAATCCTGGGGCTGTTGAGCACAAGGGCCAATTTTTGGGAAATTAATACCCCGAAATTCCGGTCCTGACAATGATGAAGGCCTCCGTGATGGATCCCCCTCCGGTGGAGCTCCGGAACAGGCTCCAAGATGGGACCTCCACGGGAACAGAAGCTACGGCGGTGGAATTAGGGTTTTCTCTCTGCGTATGGAGTTTCTAGGGTACGTAGGTATATATAGGAAGAAGGGGGGCACCGGGGGCCACAGGGGCCAGCCTCGAGGCAGGGGGCGCACCCTGGGAAGGGGGGCGCGCCCCCCATCCTCGAGGGCAGGCCCTCTGTCCCCTGACTTGGTCCTGACGTTTCCCGAGCGTGATTTCCTCCAAAAATATCTCTTGCGAAGGTTTCATTCCGTTTGATATTCCTTTTCTGCAAAACCCTGAAATAGGCAAAAAACAGCAATCTGGACTGGGCCTTTGGGTTAGTAGGTTAGTCCCAAAAATGATATAAAAGTGAATGATAAAGCCCATTAAACATCCAAGACTTCATAAATAATAGCATGGAACAATAAAAAAGTATAGATGCGTTGGAGACGTATCACTTCTCCGTACATCTTATGGATCAGAATTTCTCCACCACCTGAGACCTGCATCCTTTCTCAGCTTCATGTCCTCAGCAACTAAATGAGCATCATTGTGGTCAGGGATCTTGGGCTTCAACGTTCTGAGCACTTGGGCCTCAGCTTCCTCAGCAACTTCAGGCACTAGGGCCTTGTTCTTCTCTGAAGCAGGAATATTTTTTGTGCTCCTCTTGGGTGTAGACTTGGTGGCTTGAGCAGCTTTGGGAGCAGTCTTGGGCTTTGAAGGGGCAGCCCCAGACTTGATCGCATCTCCCATAAGCTTTTGAGCTTTAGGAGCTAGTGCAGCTACCTCTTCTTCTTCAGCTTCATCCTCATCAGCATCCCTCATGGATGGCTTGCCAATCACTCGAGCTGTTGTCTTCCTAGCTCTATTCTTAGTGCCTCCAGGCTCATCATCCCTGGATTCAAGTGTGAACACCATAGTCTCTTGAGTATAGGCTCTGGTCTTAGACATGGGAATCCTCTTGACAGGGATCTTCCTTTTCTGACCTGGTTTAGTTGCCTCAGTTGTGCCATATTCCTTCCTGAGCACTTTCTTCTTAGAAGTGGCCTCATCTGCCACAAAGTCCTCATCCTCAGTATCTGAAGTTTTCTTCTTCCTTGACTTAGTAGCAGCCTTTGGAAGATCACTAGGTGTGCTCCTGCTACCCTCATCAAAGCTCCTAGAGGTACTAGTGCCCTCACTCAGGTGTACCTACTCCTCAGACACATTCTGGCTATAACTTTGATCTGACATCTTGGAACTGAAAGCTGACCCTGTGAATAGATGTAGATGAGGTAGAGTTGATGAGCATCACAAAGCACAAATTTTTTGCAAAACAGATGACAAGAAAAAAAAAATTAGTTTTAGTTCTCTACAGAAAGCATTTCGAAGCTACCGATTTGTTAAACTAGGTGACACCGAAGCAATTCTGGAGCCTGAACTAGTGAACTCGGTCAGACCGAGTCACAGTTCGGTGGCACCGATATTGCTAGGGTTTCACAAAGAGTTGAACTTGGTCACACCGATTTGCAACTTTCGGTCAGACCGAAAAGGGCAAGTGCATTGGCCTAAGACAAATCGGTGGGACCGATTTCTACAACTCGGTCGGTCCGAGATGAGTTCGGCGGAGACCTAACCCTAAATTTTTCGAATCAAAACTACTTTCTACGGAGTTTTGTTGGATAGGAAGATCTCATACGTGGAAGGGATCATGGCAATGCAATGTGCTACGAATCGGAGTTAAGGAATAGCATAAAGAATCAAGTCCATACCCTAACTCGATGGTGGACTTTCTACGGCGGCAACGGCGGCGAATATTGCCGTTGACATCGACGGAGTCCAGAGGCGGGAGGTCGCTGGCGGCAAGAAGACAATTCGGAGACCTGAAGAGGCATAGTAGGTCACGCGCGGGCTGAAGGGTTTGGAAAGTTTTCCAAATTTTGGCCCATGGGTATATATAACCTGACACTATCGGTGTGACCGAGTGGAACAACTCGGTGGGACCGAGATGCAAAACTGCTAGCACTTACTGCAACTCGGTGGGACCGAAAAAGTTCAAATTGGTTGCACCAAGATTGAAAACCTAGATCAACTTAGTGAACGTGATGTGACCGGAGTGGATGATTCAGTCATACCGAAATGCACAAAGAGGTTTTGGATGTTTAAGCCTATGACGAATCGGGGACTCCGAGTGCTCCTCACACAAAGTGGTTCGAATCTGACTTGATCAAGCTTTGTGATGTATCATGAATAGAGTTTGAGACGAGAAAAGCATAGATAGCTAGGGGGGTTCTTAGGCATTCTTGTCCATCCATTTGGCAAAAGAAAAAAAAGCCAAACAATCAAAGCAACAAATGGATGTCCTCGAATGAGAAAAATATGCATTCAACATGCTCACGCAATAAGATAGCAAATGAAACATGTGGCAAATCATGCACAACCATTCTAGCATCTATCAAGCAATTGGCGATGACTAGGTCATCTATATATGAGTATATTGACTTAGGAGCCAAATGAGAACATTTGATCATAGGTCATACTCATCGTTTAAGCACAAGTGGGGTTACCACTTTTACATAAAGCATAGTTGTGTTCACATCATTAGAGTTGCTTTAGCTCAATTGTTAGAGTAAAGCTCCCCCTAGATGTGATATACCCCCTAAGAGGGATGAACTAACCTTGGGTTTTGTCGATGATGACTTCATGTAGGTGTTGAAGATGTAGATGTTCAATGTTGATGTAGATCATTTGGAGCAATCCATTGGAGTGAGTTGCACTTTCAATACCTACACGGGTTAGTCCCACAAGGAACAAATAAGGATATCCATAGACATAGAGTGAATTGCACACATGATGATGTCCATGAAATCATTAGGTTACCTTGTCCCTTGTCTTATCAACAAGAGGGTTTGTGACTCCTTGAACTAGTGCAAGATATGAGAGTTGTTTGCACTTGTCCTTTGCCAAAATGATATGAGTGAAGTGTGTTGGCGGAGTCACCCTCAAGAACTTTCTAGTTCTTCTTCTTCGGGATCCACACCATCTTGATGGGAATCCTTGGAGTTGTAGTCGTACTTGATGAAGTGGAACTTGATGTAGTCTTGGGAACCCACTTGACCAAGGCTTGACCAAGGCCTTAGGAGCTTCTTCAAATGCATCAATCTCTTCTTGAAGCTTATCCTTGCCCTTTAGCTTGTGGTCTTGTGGTGGAAGATCATCTTGTGTTTGTGTCCCTTGAAAAGAAGTAGGATCATACTTCTCTTGTTGAGGAACAAACTTCGTCTTGGGGTATTGATCTTCCTCCCACTCAACTCCATTGGCATTGAACTTTCGTTCAAAACCAACACCTTGATTCTTCCGGTGTCTTCCTTGCTTGCGTACAATCTCCTCAAATTTCTTACTCCCGGCAAGACTCTTGTAAACACATTTCTCTATAATTCCCTTCAATAAGCTATTTTTTCTTGCTCAAGTGTAACTTCGCTAAGAGAGTCATTAGAGGAATTAAGAGAACTACTAGAAGCAACATCATTGGATTTAGCATGATTATTTACTACTAGAGGAAGAATCTTTCTTGTTCTTGTTGCTAGGTTTTACTTGTGGCATGTAGGTAGACAAGAGTAAACGCTTGTCAATGTAAGAGGAACTTTTCTTGCGAAGATCATCATTGATTGCCTTTAAGAACTCATGCTCTTGCTCAAGGTTGAGCTTTTCAAAGCGTAACTTCTCATGAGTCTTTAAAAGTTCTTGATGATCTTCCAAGGTAGTTTCATGAGCTAACTTAAGAGTGTTTAGTTCTTTAGTTAGACGCTCAATCTTCTCCTTATCATTGTCATTCGTTTTATCTTGATTAGCATGATTAATAGCAATTTCATCATAGTTTTCATCAAAAGTTTCATCACTATTGCTACCAACAAATAAATCATCATCTCCTAGCAAGTCATTTTCATCACTATTGAAATCAAGATACTTGGGGTGTGATACCTTAGGGCCTTTAGCCATGAAACATCTTCCAATTCCTTCATTTGGTGAGTCAAATATGTCGTAGGAGTTGGTTGACACAAGAGCAATTCCGGCAACACCTTCATCTTGAGTATCTTCGGAGTCAGAGTAGTAGCTTCTCTCGGAGTGGTTATCGGAGTCGGAACCGGATGCCCATTCACCAACATGAGCTTGATGTCTTCGTCTTGTATAGCTCCTTGATGATTTGTCCTTCCTTTCCGAGTCTTTGCTTCTCTGAGAAGGTCTTCGTTCATAACGATCATCTCTACTCCTTCTCTCTCTTGGTGGTGAATCTTCTCTTCTACTTATCCTTTTAGGTGAGTCTTCTCTTCTCTTGTGGTGGGCCGTACACTCATTGGAGTAGTGTCCGGGTCTTCCACAATTGTAGCAATTCCGATCACGGCTTGAAGATCTCTTGTCATTGTAGGACCTTGACTTGGAACTTCTCTCTTTGCTTCTACTCTTGTAGAACTTGTTGAAATTCTTCATTGAAGTCTTGTTTCTCACTTGATGATGTAGCAGTGTCACATGAGGCTTTGTAAGCACCACTAGACTTGTTGTGAAGCTCTTCTTTATCTTTGAGTGACATATCACGAGCAACAATTCTTCCAATGACTTTCGTTGGCTTGAGATCTTTGTAATTGGGCATCATTTGGATCAATGTGCACACGGTATCATATTTTCCATCCAAGGATCTTATGATCTTCTTGATGATGAATATGTCGGTCATCTCTTCGCTTCCTAAGCCGACAATCTCATTTGTGATGAGAGCAAGCCTAGAGTACATTTCAGCGACACCTTCACCATCCTTCATCTTGAACTTGTCAAGTTGACTTTGAAGCACATCCAACTTGGATTCCTTGACGGAGTCGGTACCTTCGTGCATATCATTCAAAGTATCCCAAATTTCCTTTGCATTTTCAAGACGGCTGATTTTGTTGAATTCTTCGGGGCACAATCCGTTGAAGAGGATATCGCAAGCTTGAGCATTGTATTGCATCATCTTCAACTCTTCCGCGGTAGCTTCACAGTTTGGTTCCTTCCCATCAAAGAATTCACCTTGCAAACCAATACACACAATATCCCAAATGGCGGGGTTATGTCTAAGAATATGCATTTTTATCTTATGCTTCCAACTAGCAAAATTAGTACCATCAAAATAAGGACCTCTACGGTGGTAACTTCCCTCGCTAGACGCCATACTCTCCTAGGTTGTGAAACCAAGGCTATGATTACCAAAGTTATGGAAATCACAGCAAATGGAGACCAAAGCTCTGATACCACTTGTAGGATCAAAATTATGTCTAGAGGGGGGTGATTAGACTACTTGACTTAATAAATTTCTAGCCCTTTCCCAATTTTAATTCTTCGCAGATTTTAGCAACTTAGTACAAGTCAAGCAATCAACCTACACATGCAATTCTAAGAGTATAGCAGCGGAATGTAAAACAATTTCATATGAAGGTAAAGGGAGGAGTTTGAAGGGAGCAAACGCAAGTGAAGACAACGATGTTTTTTTGTCTTGGTTCCCGTAGGTGGTGCTATCGTACATCCAAGTTGATGGAGACTTCAACCCACGAAGGGTAACGGTTATGCGAGTCCACGGAGGGCTCCGCCCACGAAGGGTCCATGAAGAAGCAAACTTGTATATCCCACCATGGCCATCGCCCACGAAGGACTTGCCTCACTAGCGGTAGATTTTCACGAAGTACGCGATCTCCTTGCCCTTACAAACTCCTTGGTTCAACTCCACAATCTTGTCGGAGGCTCCCAAGCGACACCTAACCAATCTAGGAGACACCACTCTCCAAAAGGTAATAGACGGTGTGTTGATGATGAACTCCTTGCTCAAATGTTTCAAATGATAGTCTCCCCAACACTCAAACAGCTCCTCACAGATTTGGATATGGTGGAAGAAGGATTTGAGTGGAAAGCAACTTGGGGAAGGCTAGAGAACAAGATTCATATGGTAGGAATGGAATATCTTGATCTCTCTCAACACTTGAGTAGGTGGTTCTCTCTCAGAACATGAATGATGGAAGTGTAGGTACGTTATGATGGCTCTCTCCATGAGTGAAGAGTGGGTTGAGGGGTATATATAGCCTCCACACAAAATCTAACCGTTACACACAATTTACCAAACTCGATGGGACCGGTTCAGAGAACTCGGTCAGACCGATTTAGTTCATAATGTGACCGTTAGGTATTTCGGTGGGACCGATTTCATTAGGGTTAGGGCATAACGTAATCTCGGTGATACCGATTACACAAACTCGGTGAGACCGATTTTGGTAATAAGCTTACAAAGAGTTGGTCAGGCAAACTTAGTGGGACCGATTCACTCGTTTCGGTGGGACCAAAACATTACGAAGAGGAAACAGGGATTTTGCATTACAAACTCGGTGGGACCGATTCGCTCATCTCGGTGAGACCGAAATATTACGAAGGGAAACAGAGAGTTTGCAATCCCATCTTGGTGGGACCGGGATCCCTTTCCGTGAGACCGAAGTGATTAGGGTTTCTGGCGGTGGCTATGTGAAATTAACTCGGTGGCGCCGGATAGATATTTTCGGTGGGGACGAGTTTGACTTTTGATTTGGGACATATGTGGATGTGGGAAAATGGTTGAGGGTTTTGGAGCATATCACTAATCATTTTTAGCAAGCAAACCATTATGCAACACCTCATCCCCTTTTAATAGTATTTGCTTTCCTATGGACTCAATGTGATCTTGGATCACTAAAAGGAAAATGTAGAGTCTTGAGCTTGAGCCAATCCTTTGTCCTTAGCATTTTGAGGGGTCCACATTCCTAATCCATGCCATGCCAATCATTGAACTTTCCTGAGATATCATCTTGAGATAGCATTAGTTCAATGAGCTATATGTTGTTAGTAATTACCAAAACCACCCGGGGATAGTTGCACTTTCAAAAAGTTTTTGTGGGATCCAAATTAGGAAACGATGTGAATGGTATGAGAGCATTTTTCTTTCCTTTTCTGGGGTAGTCTGCCCGCCTACGCAAATGAGCGTGTGTGTGTGCTGGCTAGCTAGTTCGCGGGTGTTGGAAAGTTGAGAAAGTGGGGATATATGAGAAGTTGCATAGGGGGTGATGACAATTTCATAAGGGGTGGATCAGACAGTTGCCCACAGAATTACACAAGTTGTTCATAATATTGGCATGATTTGCCAGCAAAAATAATTTGAATCTCTAGATATAATGATGGAAGACACACATGAGTTGCTTGTTGAATACATTGGAGTTGCACAAAAACACCCTAAAAGTTGCTAACCTTTTTTGTGTGATACTCGAGTGTATAACGATCTTAAATTTGTTGTTCTTGCTATGCCTCCAATAGCCCCATCAATGGTGAACTTAGACTTTTCCACATGTGGTTGTTTTTTTCTAGATACCAACTCAGAGTACACATTAGTTGTCTAGTGAGTGCACTATAGCTATATAAATACACCCCAAAAGTTGCTAACTTTTTTTGTGTACCGCTCGAGTGCATAACAATCTCAAAGTTTTCTACCACAACCACCAAGTATTCTATCATAAGTAGCTTCATATCCAAATTGATAGTGCCATAGGCAACTTACTTTCCAAGGTAGCCTATCCTAAGTTGCGTGCCATGATTAGTGAGTAGTCTTCCCTTATTGTCAGGACCGGATTTTCGGGTTATCAATTTCCTAGAAAATGGCCCTTGTGCTCACCAGCCCCAGGATTACTGTTAGCTGATGAGGCACCAACTTGATACATAAATTCCAAGCAAAGTACATAACATGTAGTACAAGACCATTCTGGCCTGTGAGTACAACACAAGGTTTCTAGTGGCTGATGGCGGAAGCGGTTTGTGGTTCATCGGTGTCTATGGGACTCCATTTCCCATAGGAACAGCTGACCAGGATAACTCCTATCTTCGCGAGGCTGCTATCACAATTGTGTAGGTTCCAGGGCGGTCATCGCAACGCTCCTCTCCATGCAAGAGATCTGGCCAAGACAATAGCCAGGGACAAGCCTGTGAGTACTTTGAATGTACTCGCAAACATTATGAACACAAGTACAATATAATAAAAGATAATCATGCTCTGAAATATTTCATGATCACAACGTTAGTCACGAAATAAAAATCCATGATGCACGCAAGAAGGTTGTTCATATACAATATGAATATATAATAAGGGAGTAGAAATGAAATGCACCGATCGGGTGTCTGAAGCGACGCCTCGAAAGGGTAATAATATAAAGAATGCCCTAGTCGGGCATCTGAGTGATGCCACATAAAGGGCTTATAAATGAAATAAATAACCAACATGCCACAGTCGGGCGTCTGTGCGACACCACATAAAGGGCTTATAAAGTAAATAAATAACAAGCATGCCACAGTCGGGCGTCTCAGCGACACCACATACAGGGCTTATAAAGTAAATAAATAATAAGCATGCCACAGTCGGGCGTCTCAGCGACACCACATAAAGGGCTTATAAATGAAATAAATAACAAACATGCCACAGTCGGCCGTCTGTGCGACGCCACATAAAGGGCTTATAAGAGGATAGTCACAGTGAATATCCAGGAGGTAGAACCGTCCGAGGGATACTCAATAATTCAAATAATGTAAATGGTTAGTCCATAATAATAGTATCCATAATCATCATGAGTCACAAGCTATGATCCATGTTCTGGTTTAGCAATTTTTTTCCTCCGAAGACCGACACTAAGACTGACACTTGACCCATCCCAGACTGTAGTCCTTAACCATGGACACGGCTATTCGAATAGATATAATCTCTGCAGAGGGTGTACTCTTTACCCACGAGTAACGGATTCCTTTAGTCCATTGGGACTAATTCCGTCTACGGTCTTTTAATTGAAAACATACATGACCGCACACGCCAACCTAACTTACCGGTGTTTGGAATCACCCATGACACCCGTTAAGCGAAACTCTAAGTGGGGAGGCTACAACCTCGACTAGCATGGGATCACAAAATTTATAACGTGCACAAACCAGGGGAGCTACCCCTTCGACTCCAACCGAAAACACCCATGCCCCCAGACCAGGTGGCATGCCTACCGGATGCAGCCGGTATCTTCCACCATGGCCTCTCTGTACGGTGTGTGCTAGAAAGGGGTTGACAACTTACTGAACCGTACCCTACCTATGGCAGGGACAAGTGGTAGTACGAAACAAGTATGGGGTTACTGAAACAAGACTCGATCTACGGCCGACTCAGGAGGTTTAAGTATTCCCTGCATGATTAGCATGACAAATATATTTCAACCAACAGACAGAATCACCACCCATCATACCTCACCATGCCATACCGGACACAACCGTCTCGTCGAGGAACTAGGGACAAGCTTGTGTCTACACAAGACAAAGGCTTTCCCGGATTCCTTCCGGTAGGCATGAAAGGCATACGAGGGTGATTACTATCACAAACATATCAAATTCCAACAGCGCGGAATCATCAATATGCACTCATGAGTATGATCATATCATCACATAAAATAATGAAAACTCCGTATCAAGGTGGTGTTATAACCGTATCAAACAACACACAACAATATTATGCCAGGGTTCAGAATGCTTGCCTTCATGAGTATGCAAGTGGGGGTGCACTTTTTGAAAGTTGCCTTCTTCTTCAAAATCCTATTTTACGAAAACTTGAATTAACACATAGTTTCAAAACAGTACAAAAAAGTTGTTTGGAAAATTTTCAAATAAATATGAAAATAAACTAGACAAAATTTGAGAAACAACAGAAAAAGAATCAAATCAATTGGACTTATATTTAAAAATTTACAGCTAGTCAAAGTTTAGTCAAAATCTGTTTTTAATAAAAATCAGAAAAATAAAACGTTTCGGCGGCACTTACGTTTTCCTCTAGCGAAGACGTATTTGGAGGAATACACTTCCACTTAAAACACGCTTCGGCGAGACTAGGTCACTGATAGTGGGTCCCTTGGGCCCACTGGTCAGGTTTGACCAGTCGCCCACGCCTTCTTTCTCCTCTGGCCGAGCAGAGGCGGGGCTTCGGCAATCGCCGTCGACGAACGGCGGCTCCACACGGGACTCCGAGGGCAGGGATGGATCCGCCAGCCTAGGATGGTCCTCCTAGTGGTTGCTAGGTTGGCGGGGGTGGAGGGGGTTGCCGGCAGCGGGCTCCGCGGTGGACGGTGGCTTCGGGAGGATTTGGGGCCCCGAGCTACGGTGGCTCCCGATCAAGTTTGAGAGGTGGGGTGGCTCCGCAAGGTCGAGGGGAAGAGGATGGTGGCACTGGATGGACTGGGGAGACTCTGCTTGCGACGAACGGGACCGGAGCGTGGTGGCGGCCGAATAGGCCGGAGACGGGGAAGACGGCCTCCCTCCATCGATTGCTGGCTGTGGGAGCACTAGAGGGATGGCCCGAGGTCGCCTGGGGGTCTGGTCGAGCTCGGGGTCTCCTTTTATAGGCGGTCGAGGTCGATTCAACGACGGAAGTGGATAGGAACGGCGAACTGCCGTTCTGTAGCCAGGGGCGCGTGGTGATGGCTGGCGGGGTCTGGCAGGGCGAGAGGATGAGCTCGGGCTGTGCCAGGGGCAGCTGGCACGCTGGAGTGGCTCGGGCGGCGCCGTCCATGGCAGAGGCTAGTGGAGCGGCAGTGGCAGCTTGCGGTGGTGGCACTGTGGGGTGCTAGGAGGTGGCCAGGGCGGCTCTGCGATGAGGGAGCAGTCGGGCGCGATGGCTGTGAGTGGGAAGGGACTAGAACGGGTGCAGGGAGGCGGCAGCAGGACGCGGCGACTCTAGCGCACGCACGTGCAAAACGCCCGCTCTGGCCGCGCCCAGAGCACGCACGCCATGTGTTCGGCAAAATGCCAAGGCATGCCCGGAGGCTTGGATGAGGCTGGGGATTAACAGGTCTAGTCTAGAGATGGCTAGGAGATTAGTCGACATGGTTGTTGGGTCAGGGGATCAAGTTCACAACGCAAACTAAAAACTAAGCCAAAACTGGTAATGCACACAAGGTGATCGACAAAATGCCATGGGCTTCTAGGCATCTCTTCTGGTGGCCCAAATTTCCAGGTTGGGGTCTCTTTAGATGATAAAGAGGGTGGCAAGGTTAGTTTGGCAAAACCAGAAACTTGTTAGTGCAAAATTTTGAGAAAACCAAATCTGGACAGAAAATAAAGGCTATTATTGCATGGACCAAAAATATTCCAATGGGTCCAATCTCCTGGACTTAAGGGTTTGGTAGGGTGGACTATAAGCAGGAGAAAGATCATGGGCGCAAAACAAAATAGGGTTGCAGTAGAAAATACCAAACTGACTAGAGAGCAAAAGAGGATGGTTTGCTCAAATCTTTCAAAGAACACCAGTGTTTTTTTTGCATAAAGTTGAATTATATACTCCTACTAGCATCTCCCAACTTTGGTGGAATCTTTAAATAAATATTTAAATAGGTTGCCGTGCAAACCACAAACTGATCCAGATTTGAAAACCTGAGGTAGGGCTCAAAATCCCAAGTGATTAAGAGAAGTTTTTTGCATAAAAGTGTTCTAGGAACCACACATGTCATCCCCAAATTTTAGTGGAATTTTTAAATAAATTTATCAAAGGGTTATAGTGCAAAAGAGGCTCCAAAACTTATGAAAAATCATTTTAAAAGAAATAAAGCTCAGGAAAATAATTATAGAAATAATTCCACCGATAGAAGAAATGTTTCTTGAGAGGGTATACAAGTCCAACAACATTTTTGAAAAGTTTTCTATTTGGAGGGAAAAGTCCACAATTCAGAAGAAAAGAGTGGTTCTGAATCAAAATAAAATCCAGAGAATAAAAATTAAATTTACCATGGCAAAAATTTAATTAATAAATCATGGTTAAATTTTTGGGGTGTTACAACACTACCCCCCTTAAGAAAAATCTCGTCCTCGAGATTTGCTAAAGGCTGTTATGAAAAGAATTACTCCTACTATCACAAAGTAATATCACAAAAATAACCATCCTACTCATGCAATAGAATGTGGCTACAGTGAGTGGGCAACTAGTTTGTCGGTTCTGCTCTATGGGGTCGGGGTCAATGCTACAGATACACATATCTCGCAAAAGTGACGTATTACTGTGGGAGTCGTCGGGGTGGTTTTTGGAAGCTACGTCCGGAATTAAAAATGCAATCGTACACCAACATACTTATGCATGGCTACTTATAAAAAAATAGGGGCGCACAAGCAGACCACATTTACTTATGGCGATACAAGATCACACAATGACAGGGCGTGGACATACTAAGACTCGGCGCTACTCGAGTGATTTAGTCTACCTTGTTTATATATAAGCGAGCGTGCCTTGTGGATGCCGAGGCTTCTCCAAGGGCTTCACCGTTGGGGTTAGCTGGAGGGGGTTGAGGAACTGCAGGGTCGGGGTAGCGATGATGACCCTCGCGGGGGTTGTTGGTTACAATCCCGCTGGGGCGTGTTCCCAAAAGGCGAGGAAGCACTTCTGGGGACACCAAAGCATTTTGGTCGATAGCTGGGGCAGACCTCAAGGACTCGATCGGTTGTCCGAACAGCACGACTGGGTTGTCGGCGTCGGGCTCATCTTCTCCTCTTGCCGGGGCCCAACGAACCAATTCTCCATGAGTTGCGATCAGATCCAGGGTGATTTGATCGAACAGTTCCTCTAGTGCACTTACACAGCGCACCAGATGCAATAATGTCGGATCCGTCTCGTGATCTCCATTGGCAACCTGGGGTGGCCTACCATACCCGTCACGGTTGGGGTAGTAGTAGAACGAGCGACATTTAACTCTGGGCGACAAGTGCCGGAGTTGAACTATAGCCTCCCGAGCAGCTAGTTGGATGGCTTGTGGCTCAAAGGAAGTTGTCCTTCCGGTGAACCTGTAGGGGCGTTCTGGCGATAGACCCCTACCATAGACGTGCACAGTGGCCCAGAATTGACGGCTCTCACCGCTCATGGGCCCTTGGTACACAACATATTCTGGGGGCTCTTCTAATGCAAAGGCACGGCGGGTGAGGTTTGCTAGCACGGTCACAAAACCTCCAAGGTTGGTTGCTGTGGTTTCATTGTGAACAATGGGTCCAGGCATTATAGCTCGGTTTGGGGTAGAGGTTGTGCTATACTGGGTTTGGGAGAGCGTGCCCTTTTTATGGAAAAAGGGGACGGAGTCTTCCTTCGCACGCTTGCGAATGAGACAATTTAGGTGTCGGTCACTGGCGCGTGATCGACAGGCTAGGCTGATAGGTTGGGCACCGACTGCCAAAAGGTGTCAGGTTCACTGTGTGTCTATCTTACACGAGAACCTTGGCCGGGGTTAGGTTAAGGTCTGGTGGGTTGGTTAACCTAGGTTTATTGACCTGGCCAAGATAGGATTAGCCAATGGTCAGCCTGGCTCAGATACCCAGGTTGTCAGGACCGGATTTTCGGGTTATCAATTTCCCAGAAGATGGCCCTTGTGCTCACCAGCCCCATGATTACTGTTAGCTGATGAGGCACCAACTTGATACAGAAATTCCAAGCAAAGTACATAACATGTAGTAAAAGACCATTCAAGCCTGTGAGTACAACACAAGGTTTCTAGTGGCTGATGGCGGAAGCGGTTTGTGCTTCATCGGTGTCTATGGGACTCCATTTCCCACAGGAACAGCTGACCAGGATAACTCCTATCTTCGCGAGGCTGCTATCACCATTGCGTAGGTTCCGAGGCGGTCATCTCAACGCTCCTCTCCATGCAAGAGATCTGGCCAAGACAATAGCCAAGGACAAGCCAGTGAGTGCTTTGAATGTACTTGCAAAAATTATGAACACAGGTACAATATAGCAAAAGATAATCATGCTCTGAAATATTTCATGATCACAACGTCAGTCACGAAATAAAAATCCATGATGCACGCAAGCAGGTTGTTCATATACAATATGAATATGCAATAAGGGAGTACAAATGAAATGCACCGATCGGGTGTCTGAAGCGACGCCTCGAAAGGGTAATAATATAAAGCATGCCTCAGTAGGCCGTCTGAGCGACGCCACATAAAGGGCTCATAAATGAAATAAGTAACCAACATGCCACAGTCGGGCGTCTGTGCGACACCACATAAAGGGCTTATAAATTAAATAAATAACAAGCATGCCACAGTCGGGCGTCTCAGCGACACCACATAAAGAGCTTATAAAGTAAATAAATAATAAGCATGCCACAGTCGGGTGTCTCAGCGACACCACATAAAGGGCTTATAAATGAAATAAATAACAAACATGCCACAGTCGGGCGTCTGTGCGACGCCACATAAAGGGCTTATAAGAGGATAGTCACAGTGAATATCCAGGAGGTAGAACCGTCCCAGGGATACTCAATAATTCAAATAATGTAAATGGTTAGTCCATAATAATAGTATCCATAATCATCATGAGTCACAAGCTATGATCCATGTTCTGGTTTAGCAACTTTTTTTCCTCCGAAGACCGACACTAAGACCGACACTTGACCCGTCCCCGACTGTAGTCCTTAATCATGGACACGGCTATTAGAATAGATATAATCTCTGCAGAGGGTGTACTCTTTACCAACGAGTAACAGTTTCCTTTAGTCCATCGGGACTAATTCCGTCTACGGTCTTTTAATTGAAAACACACCTGACCGCACACATCAGCCTCACTGTTCAAGATATCTTCCGATATGCCGATAAATCGGCCGATTTATCGCTTACCGTTGTCTGACCGATAAGATAAATCGGCCGATAAATCAGCCGATATGGCGATAAATCGGCCTATATGCCGATAAACTGGCCGATTTACCCCTTATCGTGGGTCGACCGATAAGTTCCCGATAAGCGATATCCCCAACATTGATCAGCCTAACTTACCGGTGTCTGGAATCACCCACGACACCCGTTAAGCGAAACTCTAAGTGGGGAGGCTACAACCTCGACTAGCATGGGATCACAAAATTTCTAACGCGCGCAAACCAGGGGAGCTACCCCTTCGGCTCCAACCGAAAACACACATGCCCCGGACCAGGTGGCATGCCTACTGGATGTAGCCGGTATCTTCCACCATGGCCTCTCTGTACGGTGTGTGCTAGAAAGGGGTTGACAACTTACTGAACCGTACCATACCTATGGTAGGGACAAGTGGTAGTACGAAACAAGTATGGGGGTTACTGGAACAAGACTCGATCTACGGCCGACTCAGGAGGTTTAAGTATTCCCTGCATGATTAGCATAACAAATATATTTCAACCAACAGGCAGAATCACCACCCATCATACCTCACCATGCCATACCGAACACAACCGTCTCGTCGAGGAACTAGGGACAAGCTCGTGTCTACACAAGACAGAGGCTTTCCCGGATTCCTTCCGGTAGGCATGAAAGGCATACGAGGGTGATTACTATCACAAACATATCAAATTCCAACGGCGCGGAATCATCAATATGCACTCATGAGTACGATCATATCATCACATAAAATAATGAAAACTCTGTGTCAAGGTGGTGTTATAACCGTATCAAACAACACACAACAATAATATGCCAGGGTTCAGAATGCTTGCCTTCAAGAGTATGCAAGTGGGGGTGCACTTTTTGAAAGTTGCCTTCTTCTCCAAAATCCTATTTTACGAAAATTTGAATTAACACATAGTTTCAAAACAGTACAAAAAAGTTGTTTGGAAAATTTTCAAATAAATATGAAAATAAACTGGACAAAATTTGAGAAACAACAGAAAAAGAATCAAATCAATTGGACTTATATTTAAAAAGTTACAGCTAGTCAAGTTTAGTCAAAATCTGTTTTTAATAAAAATCAGAAAAAGAAAACGTTTCGGCGGCACTTACGTTTTCCTCTAGCGAAGACGTATTTGGAGGAATACACTTCCACTTAAAACGCGCTTCTGCGAGGCTGGGTCACTGATAGTGGGTCCCTTGGGCCCACTGGTCAGGTTTGACCATTCGCCCGCGCCTTCTTTCTCCTCTGGCCGAGCAGAGGCGGGGCTCCAGCGATCGTCGACGAAAAGCGGCTCCCCACGAGACTCCGAGGGCAGGGATGGATCCGCCAGCCCAGGGCGGTCCTCCTAGTGGTTGCTAGGTTGGCGGGGGTGGAGGGGGTCGCCGGCGGCGAGCTCCGCGGCGGACGGTGGCTTCAGGAGGATTTGGGGCCCCGAGCTACGGTGGCTCCCGATCAAGTTTGAGAGGTGGGGTGGCTCCGCAAGGTCGAGGGGAAGAGGATGGTGGCACCGGATAGACTGGGGAGGCTCTGCTTGCGACGAACGGGACCGGAGCGTGGCGGCGGCCGAATAGGCCGGAGACGGGGAAGACGGCCTCCCTCCATCGATTGATGGCTGTGGGAGCACTAGAAGGATGGCCCGAGGTCGCCTGGGGGTCTGGTCGAGCTCGGGGTCTCCTTTTATAGGCGGTCGAGGTCGGTTCGACGGCGGAAGTGGATAGGAACGGCGAACCGCCGTTCTGTAGCCAAGGGGAGTGTGGTGATGGCTGGCGGGGTCTGACAGTGCGAGAGGATGAGCTCGGGCTATGCCAGGGGCAGCTGGCGCGCTGGAGTGGCTCGGGCGGCGCCGTCCATGGCAGAGGCTGGTGGAGCGGTAGTGGCGGCTTGCGGTGGTGGCGCTGTGGGGTGCCAGGAGGTGGCCAGGGCGGTTCTGTGATGAGGGAGGAGTCGGGGCGCCATGGCTGTGAGTGGGAAGGGACTAGAACGGGCGCGGGGAGGCGGTAGCTGGACGCGGCGACTCGGGCGCACACACGTGCAAAACGCGCGCTCTGGCCGCGCCTAGAGCATGCACGCCATGTGTTTGGCAAAATGCCAAGGCATGCCCGGAGGCTTGGATGAGGCTGGGATTAACAGGTCTAGGCTAGAGGTGGCTAGGAGATTAGTGGACATGGTTGTTGGGTCAGGGGATCAAGTTCACAACGCAAACTAAAACCTAAGCCAAAACTGGCCATGCACACAAGGTGCTCGACAGAATGCCATGGGCTTCTAGGCATCTCTTCTGGTGGCCCAAATCTCCAGGTTGGGGTCTCTTTAGATGATAAACAGGGTGGCAAGGTTAGTTTGGCAAAACCAGAAACTTGTTAGTGCAAAATTTTGAGAAAACCAAATCTGGACAGAAAATAAAGGCTATTATTGCATGGACCAAAAATATTCCAATCGATCCAATCTCCTGGACTTAAGGGTTTGGTAGGGTGGACTATAAGCATGAGAAAGATCATGGGCACTAGAGCAAAACAAAATAGGGTTGCAGTAGAAAATACCAAACTGACCAGAGAGCAAAAGAGGATGGTTTGCTCAAATCTTTCAAAGAACACTAGTGTTTCTTTGCATAAAGTTGAATTATATACTCCTACTAGCATCTCCCAACTTTAGTGGAATCTTTAAAGAAAAATTTAAATAGGTTGCAATGCAAACAACAAACCGATCCAGATTTGAAAACCTGAGGTAGGGCTCAAAATCCCAAGTGATTAAGAGAAGTTTTTGCATAAAAGTGATTTAGGAACCTCACATGTCATCCCCAAATTTTGGTGGAATTTTTAAATAAATTTATCAAAAGGTTATAGAGCAAAAGAGGCTCCAAAACTTATGAAAAATCATTTTAAAAGAAATAAAGCTCAGGAAAATAATTATAGAACTAATTCCACTGATAGAAGAAATGTTTCTTGAGAGGGTATACAGGTCCAACAACATTTTTGAAAAGCTTTCTATTTGGAGGGAAAACTCCACAATTCAGAAGAAAAGAGTGGTTCCGAATCAAAAGAAAATCCAGAGAATAAAAATTAAATTTACCATGGCAAAATTTTAATTAATAAATCATGGTTAAATTTTTGGGGTGTTACACTTATCCTATGTTGCATAGAATACCTTTTCGATATGGTAAATGTAACATCCCAAATTTTCAATTTGGAATGTTTTACAATATTCACTAAGCATCTATGCATTTTGTTTGAATTCAGTGTCATTTGGAAAATTTAGAGGCAACTGAGTCTTATTTGAATTTGGATTAAACTTGGCATTTGAAATTCATTTCAAAAATCCCTGAAAAATACTTGTGAAAAAGTATGATAGGAGCTAACATGGCACTCCAAAAATGTCAGAAGAAACGAATGCCAAAAAAATTGAATTCAAATTTGGAGTTCTATTTGGAATTTCCAAAAAATTGTTTTTATAAAGTTTCTGTTTAGACTCTGAAAAATAGTTCATCTTATAGGTTATATTTTTCTGAGAATTTTGATATATAGATATCCTACATGAAAGTATTTTTATTTTCCCTATATTTATTTTTCTTCTATGTCTTATTAAAAAAACGCAGCGAGCCGGCCAGGCCAACCGGCCCAGCCAGCCGAACACCAGCGGGCGCCAGCAGCCCAGCCGCCCGCGCAGGCCGCACCCCAGCACCGCACGCTCGATCCCCTTGCTCGCCTGGATCTCTTTCCCTCACGTAACCCCCCCTCTCTCTCATTTTTTTTCTTTTTTTTTCTTTTTCCTCTGATCGTTGGACCCCACCGCGTCATCTCCTTCGTCCCGAACAGCCTGCGCCGCGTATCTCGCTCGCACCTGACGCCGGACGCGTCCGCCCCTCTCAAAACCTCCGCACTCTGGGAATTCTATTCGAAGCAAACAATAAACACATAAGCATAAAACTATATTAACATAACAACAAGCTAACATACTTCACACATAGACAATCAACCAAAAGAAATCAAGGAAAACCAAATGAACTCACAAATAGGCTTTCTTTACTCCAAGCCAGCAAGTAGCAAAAAAATAGTTTTATCCTACAAAAAGTTTTCTTAACAGAACCAAAACAAAAGTTTTGTTAACTAAACGAAGGGAAAACAGCAAGAAATTTTTATGCAAAAAGAAACGCATTAAAAGCTATTATAAAAATCCTTTTTGCACAAAACAAGTTCTCTAGTAAAAACAGAAATAAAATACTAAAACATTTATAAAACTCCTTTTATATCAACGTTTTAGTATTTTATTTCTTTTTTTACTAGAAAACTTGTTTTGGGCATAAAAGGAGTTCTATAATAGCTTTTAATGCGTTTATTTTTGCATACAAATTTCTTGTTGTTTTCCCTTCTGTTAGATAAGAAAACTTTTCTTTTGGTTCTGTTAAGAAAACTTTTTGTAGGATAAAACTTTTTTTTGCTAGTTGTTGGCTTGGAGTAAAGAAATCCTATTTTTGAGTTCATTTGGTTTTCCTTGAATTTTTTGGTTGATTGTCTATGTGTGAAGTATGTTAGCTTGCTGTTATGTTAATACAATTGTATGCTTGTGTGTTTATTGTTTGATTCGAATATAATTTCCGGAGTGCGGAGCTTGTTACTACGAGTCGCTAGCTTTCAAAAATCGTCAGCAAGGCAAGTCTTGATCATGAATTTCAATACCCATGTTTTTATTGCATTGAGTAGTATTCCTCCCCACCATGCATGCACTAGGAAAAATTGAAGTTATGTTCTTGAGTAGTATCATGTGGTAGGTTGACCCCGAATCCCTATGTCACCATTGCCCGAGATGTTGTAGTTTATTATGCTATTCTCGTAGACGGGGTTGGTTGAGTGATTCATATGGGAGATGTGAGAGTCAAGATAATGACAACCCCATGACTTCAAGATGATCAAGATGGACTTCAAATTCACTACTCGGTGGAGGACGGTTGATGGGCACCCTGGAGAAATCAGCGGATGGCCGGGATGCATGGAGAAGCGCCATGACATCTTGCGGAAAGCTTCACCCAGACACGAAGAGACGGATGGATACACCTTGACCGGAAGCTTACCTGTGCAGCCGCAAGCCAATATGGCTCTGGCTGGGTTGACCCTAGGTGTAACTCTGACGGACGGTGCTACGAGATGTAGAAAAACGGTAGGATTGGATGGGCACCGGCGGTGGCCCAAAGGAACTATATGGAAGACCCTGTTTCATTCATCCCGTCTTCAAACACCAGGAAGTGCGAAGACATAAAAGGAGGGAACGATTATTGCGGGTAAAGTGCACAAGACTCTACAGAGTGAAATCTAATCGGTTAGCCGTGTCCCCGGTTACTGACAATTTGAGCCTCTGAAATTGGAGCTATTCAGAAATCTCAACACCGAACATAATTAATTAATCATTGGGTTATTAATAATTTCGGGAATGAGACCCGGGTTGGCGGAACCATCTCATTAACAACCAACAATTTGTAGTAATTGCAAGCAAGTCCTTTTGTTGTAGGAAAAAATTGGTTTTTTGCAAAAACTTAAACTGAGAGCCCCACAGCCAAATTGCATATAGTGTTAATAATTATTTGTTGTTCTCTCACTATGACTTGCCGGCATATTCAAAGTGCTGACCTACACGGCTGCAACGTCTTATGTTGCAGAGGAGTTTTCCGACCAGGAGTGAGGCTACGATCCATGCTCGGTGATTGTCCTATGGAGTCGGATGGACTCGCTTATCGTCTACGCTTCCGTAGCATTTATTTTATTTTTCTCATGCGTTGGCCTTTGACCGAATTTATTATGATGTAATAAAGACTCAATATTAGCATCGTGTAATAAATTCAGGTGTGATTGAACTTTGAAATTTTCATCAATGTACTGTGTGTGCCAACATGATCTTGAGATGGTACTGATACACACAGACTTGACCGATATTGGATCGGGTCGCTACAATAAACAACTTAGTTTCATATAATGGCAACTTAACAACATTGACATATAACTTTTTAATATATTTTAGGCAACTGAAATAGTAAATGCAGTCAACTAAGCATCCCTGATAGGCAACTTCATAGTGTTTTTAAGCAACTTAGAAAAAACCAATGATAAGCAACTTCATAATATTGTAGTGAACTAATTACAAAGTTAGACAACTGAGTAGCAATGGTAGGTAACTAATTGCCAATAGCAAATAATTGGACATCAATGGTAGGTCTGTTTCATAGTATTGTAGGCAACTGGACATCAATGAAGACAACTAAACATCTAGGGTAGGCAACTGAGCAGCTATGGTAGCCAAGTTGCGACAATGTTTGCAAAATTCATTGATACACGTAGTTCAATGAAGTTGCTTATATGTAGCATTAGAGGTGCCTCTTATTTTGTGTCATTTTCTCATTTTTACACTAACCAGCCTAATAGGTAGTCCTACTAGGAAAAATGAAGTTGCCTTCCGATAGCACTAAAGTTGCCTCCATCAGACCCAAAGTTGCCTAAAAAAAGTTCGATGAAACCTATCAATATGTGATCTAGTTTTGAAGAACTCATCGTGAGAAACCCAGATGTGAAAACGAAACTGAATTTCGACGCTTCAATCAAAAGTTATAGTTTTTTAAAAAAATTGAACACACAAATAAATGAACGTGCAGACAACATTCCTTTTTTGATGGATCACATCAGACGCGTGTAACATCTCAAAATTCTAAATTTTGAAACGTTATATTAATTAGGTAATAATGTTTGCTTGTGTGAATTGTTGAGTGAAATTGAGTAAAAAAATTAAAGAAAATTGAATGTTAAATGAGAGAAAATAAAAGGACTTTCCCAAAACTTTCATCTTGCATTTTGATCCCAAGAATTCAATTTCATTTCAAGTTTTTATTTAAATTATTTTCTCCGGAAATATATATATGGAAATGAGGCTAAAATGATTCCCTTCAAGTGAAAATATGAAGAATATATATTTAAACTCATTTTGTGTTAAAAAAAATGTTTATTATTGGTTTTTATTGCAACAATCGCATTTTTGACCTTTATGAATTTTTCCGGAATTTATTTGAACGAGAAAATAGTTCACATTATTCCATGATTTTATCTGAAAAATTTGCTATATAATATGCCTATGGAAATTTTGTTATTTCATTTTTCTTGTTTCGTTTTTTTGTTTTTATTTAAACAGAAAAAAGACTGTACGTGCGCCTCATAGTTATTTGTTGTCCACGTGTGTAGATTAGCAGCATCGCCTTTTTTGTCCTTTGTTCCATTCAAGGGCCAGGCCGAGCCGGCTAAATTCCTACCCCATTTCTTTCTTTCTTTCCGCAATTTCTTTTTTCTTTCTTTTGAGCCGAATAAAAAATATAAAAAATATATGTACATGCACACCGGCGAATATTTTTAAGCTCATGCGGCTTCTTTTATTTGCTCGTTTATGTTTAGTTTCACATTGTCTAATTTTTAACCTCTAAGCCTCTCTTTCACCTATAAATATAGACTCATTGAGTCTTCAAAAATCATCCGATTCATGTTAAATTAATATTTTAGTTTTGACTAGCTTCCTAAAAGTAAATATTATTTCTTATATGCGACGGGAATTCTGAAAGTCGTTTTCTCTCTCAAGTTGTCTTTTCTCTGTGTTGTCAAGGTATTCTTGTCGTTCGTATTTCTCTTTATATCCGTAGTGTATTATTTCTAGACTAGTATACGATATAATAATTAGAATTTCAATTAGTCTCTGTATTTATACATTAGACCTAGAATTTTTTTAGCCGTAGCTATTTTTTTCCTGTAAAACAGTTCGGCCCTGAATTTTAAAACATTCTTAACTTTTTACTGGTTCATCCAAATTAGATGAAACCAACGCCTACAATTTTGTCTTGATTCCACCTATCCGGTGAACCTATCAGATCAACTTTTTGAAATTTTCAAATTTCTAATATTTTTATTTTAGGTTTATATTCAAATTTATTTTGATCATATCTTTTTATCCGTAAACTCGTTTCCGATGAATCCAATTGTGTTGTATTCGTGTCGAATATATCTTTTCGTTTGTACAATTAGTATTATATTTTAAACAAATAATTTGGATCATAGTAAGATTACTCTACTAGTCCACCAAAAAGTTGTTACACAACATTCTAAGTAGATTCAATTCTATGTTGAATTACTTGATCCGTTATTATCAATATATTAATTATTTTTCTCACATATTCATATTGACTTCCTACATCCAGTAGCATCATTAGTTTCAACTTTTGATCCTTTCAAATTTGAGCGATTCAAATTTGAATTCGAAGCTTCATTTGATCATATCTTGTAAATTGTAGTGCATTTTCAATTGATTCTTTTTTCAAATTGAATCCCTAGGCGTAATATATCATCTTGAGCCATCACCACACTTTTTTCACCGAAATTAGGATCTGATCTTGCAAAATAATTGGATTTGGTTCTTTTGGAGTTTTTGCAATCTTCCTTTGCATTTTCTTTTGGGTCTTTGAGTGATTGCTTATGTGTGGATAAAATTCTTTGCTTACAATAGATTGATCGGAGTGAGACGAGTAGAACTATTAGGAATTATGAGTGCGAGGAATCTTCATCAACAGTACAAGGAAAGTTCACACTTTGATCATATTTTCCATATAACCAGTTTACTATGCATTAGTTCACACCTTTACAAATTTGCATGAGTAGGATTGGAAATTGTGGGATTGCTATGTAGTTCATGAGGTAGGAAACCATGATCCTTTAAACACCCTGGGAATATTCCTTAAGTCATATATTGCTTAGCCAAGCTTGTAGACGGGGATTGGTGTGTGAGATTCATGCAAGTTGTGAGAGAAATAATAATTAAGGGTAACTTTAAGGTGCCAGATTAATACAACTCTAGGTGGAATGTTTGGGGCACCTGGAGAATCCCATGCTTGCCCTAGGGGATCCCGGAGGACCCGTGTGATCACCCTACGGAATGCCACCCAGGCTCAAAGGGATCATATGATATTTCATGCCTAAAACTTCCGTGTGCAGCCACAAGCCATTATGGGCTCTGGCGTAGTTGAGTAAGTTGTGGGAAACCTTTCCATGATAGGCTAGCAGATGTAGGGAAATTTTAGGTGTACCGGCCTATCTATCGGTTAAGGGGACCTCTTCTGAAAGACTATGTCTCGATCATCAGGTTCTCAAACATCAAGCAGTGCGAGGAATTCAACGGAGGAGATCGAGTCTTGTGGGGAAAAGTGCGCAAACCTCTGTAGAGTGTACAAACTAATCATGATTAGTCCGATTATGGAGAACTTTATTATCTGGAAGTGAATTGTTGGTTGATCTCATGACTTTACTTAATTAATGTATTGGGTTATTAATGTTTTGCGAATTTTGAGATTGAGTTGGAGGAACCTTCTCAATAATGGCATAAACTTGGTAGTGAATAAAATTTTATTCTTTTGTTGTAGGGAAAAATTAGCTTTATGCAAACAATTAAACTTAGAGCCTCCACCGGCCAAATATGCATGTAGTGATAGATATTGTTCATCAATATTCTATGGTGTGAATTTGCGAGTACATTCAACGTACTGACCTACATGGCTGCAATGTCTCATATTGCAGGAATTATCCGACGAGTAAGCGATACATTAGGGTTGCGATGTCTACACTCAACTTTGTCGTTGGTGTTGTTGGGACTCCACAACTTTGTTGTTACTTCCGCTATATGGATTGAGGTAATAGTATTTACAGTACTTTATACATTTGACTGAACTCTGTTATAAATCCTCGAGTAATGTGTGTGTCAGCATACTGATCCAGGGATGACACTTAAGCATAGAGACTTCGATCCATCTGGGTCGGGTCGCTACAAGATGGTATCAGAGCACATGTTGACTGTAGGACGTGACCCCTAGAAACTGGCAAGCCCTTAGGAAATGATTTCTCTAAAACTTTATTTACAGAAGGATCTTTTAACTCTCATCTTTTCCGAGCTTTACCAAATTTTCCTCTCACCTCAAATAGTTAGACTATACCCCTTTTCCCTTTTGACCACACGAAGACCCGACTGATAAATCCACTCCGAAAAGTACAAGATATCTTTTTTTCGAATCAAAAGTACAAGATATCGGACGAATGAGACCACCTCAAATTAAAGAGGATTTTACTCTGCATTAGATTAATTGAAACTACAAGGGTTGAAGACTCAGAGAATTTGAAGGCCCTGAAGAATTCCCAGAGTGAAGTGGCATGAAAGGCTCTGATAGGATCCACTTAAGTTATTCCTGTACTCTTCTGAAATTCCTTACCAAGGAAACCCTTAGCTTCAAAATTTTAGATGAAGAGCTTCACCATGAACCAAAGACAACACTACGAAGACTTTCCCTATAGTCCAACCCTTATGGAACTTGTCAGACTATTGAAGCTGTCGATACTTGAGATCAAGGTGTGTCAGAGGAAGACCGGAACATGGAGCGTCAAGACTCAAGTTTTTGGTCATCAAGAAAACCCCAAGACTATTGAAGCTGCCTTGCTTCAGGTTGCAGAATTGCTCACGCATACCTTTGACGACACTAGTTGGAATGTGGTGAGAGCGAAAATCCTTGCAGAAGTCAGTCCACGAGATTTCACGTCCTTCTCTGGAATCTTTGTACCGCTGCCACCAATCAACGGCTTGGTCCTTGAGTTGGAAGGCGGCAAACTTGACATAATCCTCAGGTCCCACATTACTGCACTCGAAATGCTTCTTGATATCTGTTATCCAGTCTTCAGCATCTAGCGGATCCACACAGTAACTGAATGCCTTCGGTTGGTTTGCCAGGAATTGGTTGAGAGTAGCAAAGTGAGGTTGGTTGAACAAATTGCCTTGGCCTTGGTTCCCATGACCACCTTGATTTTCTTGATTTGCTTGAAAGGTTTGCATCATTTGCATAAGCATCTGGGTGTTCTGGTTCGTCGCTTGCATAATTGCTCTCCAGGCCTCAGACGGAGGAGGAGGGGAAGGAGGACGATCAGGAACTTCTTCACCCTCTGGGTTAGCGTTGGGAACCCTTTTAGGAGCCATCCTGAATGAGATGACAACTATTAGCCATTGATTGAAAATATATAAGCTGGATCAACGGCTAGAAATTGTAACATAAGTCTTCACAAGAACATTCGAACAAGATGAACGAATGTAATCCACAGGTTAATGGTAACAACAATCTTCTTGAGAAGCCACTTGGGAGAACAAAAGGTAAATAAAAACAACAAGGAGCAGATAGAACAAATACAAGATAGAAGCTTCGTTCGACATATTCGTGTTGAAAGCTTATGGAACGTGTTACAAAAGGGTTTTGCAATCCCCGGATCAGCATAGCCAAGGACCCTTTAAGATGCAACTCCCGATCGGAACAACGCCCATAAAACTACTTCACCCAACGTAGAACCCCGAACTCCATATCATGCATTCGTTGGAAGAATGCCTACGAACTACTAGATGAACCCACCTATTAATTTCCGAAAGTTTCCAGTTATGCAATCAGGTGTTGGGGATACAGGGGAAGCATCGCGCACTCAACTCTAATCCTACATCCAGTTGTATCCATCCTTCAACACATAACCAGTTATTTCGAAAACCGTTTACCTCGGACCTTCGAAACGCATTTGCTATACAAGCTATGGCAATACTCCCGAACTACCTCCCCAGTACTGGGTGATGTCGGGGTTATCTTGCCACTAACCGCATAAGAGAGTTTTCGATGTCGGCCGTCTTAAGTATTCCAGAACTGCTGTGATATATTTGTGATGACAACACCTCGGAGCTCAACTCCACGAGACACTGCCACAACCCCTAAATGACAGGAGGCATCGAGAACAATGTTCTCGTCACAAAGACATCGGAACAATCCAAACAATACTCGTGTGATCCTAAAAAATTGTGAATTTTTGAGAGTAGAAGAGATAAGTAATCGTTAGGAGTCCTCACCAGAGTGAAAAGGGATGAGGAGCAAAAGAAATCCTACTCTCCGATATATATATAGGACTCAAAACTTTTTCAAGTGTGTGCCTAGACTCAACCGTCAACGATTCGATCAATCAGTGGGGGCTTCTAGGTCGGAGAAGGCTCTGAATACCAACTTGTAATGCCCAGTATGAGATTATACCTCCTACATGTTGAGGCACGACTTAAAGGTATAAGATCATACTAGAATGATCTCAAGTATGGTATCTTTGCACGACTCATGTAAAATAGGGATGAAATTGCAAAAAAGTAGTTGGCTTACACTCGCCACGTCACACAATACATTACATAAGCAATCATCGTCCAAATAACATCACAGTCCGACTACGGACGAAGATCCAAATGAAAGATACCAAATAAATAAAGCCACAAGGTCCGATTGCCCCTAGTAGAAGCCACTACTGATCCTCTGGGTAAGACACGTAGTATCGCCCACGTTCTTCATCGAACTCCCAGTACAGCTCGGTGCCGTCACCTGTGTAGTTCACCATAGTACCTGCATCTGGTGTTGTGTAGAATCTGTGAGCCACGGAGGACTCAGCAATCCCGTTCCCGGGTAGCAAAACTATCTAAGCCTTGGGTGTGGAACAAGGCTGAAGAACAAAGGTTGTAGCTACACTAGCACTAGCTTACGTGTTTAGAGCGAGAAGAGAAGAACCACGAGTGTCAAAGTGATCAAGAAGTGATCCTATCTAAACACGTCAAACATAACCCCAACGTGTTCACTTCCCGAACCCCTTCAGAAAATGACCGTCACGGTTACTCACGCTGGGAGTGTATTCTGAACATGGTGTCAAGTTTTCTACAACCGAATATTAACAAATTCCCATCCGCCACATAACCGCGGGCACGGCTTTCGAAAGATCAAAACCCTGCAGGGGTGTCCCAACTAAGCTCATCACAAGCTCACGATCTGCGGAGTCACAACTCCAAGGTGGGAAGACCCGAGTATTCTCGGAATCCCATGCTCAAGATATTCCGACATAGGTAAAACTAATCCAGCAAGACCTCCCGGCGTGCCGACACCCTGACAATAGCCGCGCGTATCTAGTCTCAGGCCACGACCGGATGATCACTACGTACAGATACCGAAGACCCCAGCAAGCTGGGTGGCACCGCAAGTGGCTCTAGTTTGGACCAACACTCAAAACGAGCACTGGCCCAGGGGGTTGATTAATAAATCCTCGGGTTAATTACTTGTAATGCCCAGGATGAGACTATACCTCCTACGTGTCGAGGCACGACTTAAAGGTATAAGCCCATCCTAGAATGATCTCAAGTTTGGTATCTTTGCACGACTCATGTAAAAGAGGGATTAAATTGCAAAAGAAGATAGTTGGCTTACACTCGCCACTTCACACAATACATTACATAAGCCAAACATCATTCAGAACATCACAGCCCATCTAAGGGTAAGATCCAAAAGACAAGATACCAAACAACATAAAGCCACAGGTCAGGATCGAATCCTAGTAGAAACCACTACTGATCGTCGAAAACGTCACAAGCATACGGGCAAACTCTTCATCTAGCTCCCAGTGAAACTCTGAACCAGCTCCTGCTTCATTCTCGGCTGAACCTACATCTGGTGTTGTAGTATCTGTGAGCCACGAGGACTCAGCAATCCCATAATCATGGGTATAAAGACTAGCAAAGCTTTATGGGTAGGAAGAGGTAAAGTGGTGAGGTTGCAGCAGCGGCTAAGCATAATATGGTGGCTAACTTACGAGTACCAAAATAAGATGAGAAGCTACGCAAACGGTCGCAAAAGTGGTGATCGCTAAAGATCCTGAACTACATACGAGTCAAGCATAACCCCACCGTGTTCTCTTCTCAAGATGAAAAGAGACAGTCACGGTTACTCACACAGTTGTGCGTTTTACTTCGGATCCTCTGTCAAGTTTTCTACAACCGGACATTAACAAATTCCAATCTGCCACATAACCGCGGGCACGGCTTTCGAAAGATCAAAACCCTGCAGGGGTGTCCCAACTTAGCCCATCACAAGCTCTCACGATTAGCTGAAGTGATAAATATAATATCATCACCCCTTATCTTAGGGAAATCCGATCAGGCTCGGCATCCCGGTAGCACAAGACATTTCGACAATGGTAAAACAAGTCCAGCAAGACCTCCCGGCGTGCCGACACCCTGATGGTAGCCGCGCGCATCTCGTCTCAGGCCACGTCCGGATGAGCGCTATGTACAGTAATCGAAGATCCCAGATAACTGGGTGGCACCGCAAGTGGCTCTAGTTTGGAACCAACACCATCAGCACTGCCCCCCCCCTGCTATGTAGAATTAAGAACCCGAGGGTGCGACCCCCTATGCAAATTTAATTAATTAATTAAGTTGTTATTATGAGGCAAAATAAAACCAATGTTGGGCTTGCTGGAGGAGTTTTATTCAAAGTCGGACTGTCAAGGGGTCCCCATCCACCCATCGTGTAAGGAACGCAAAATCAAGGAACATAATGCCGGTTTATCGGCGCCTAAGGTGGCATGAGTGGAACAAAACACCGAGCAAAAGGCCAAGCCTTCCACCCATGCCCAGTATATAGGTGTGTTAAATAATAATAATAGATATTGTGATATTCCAACAATAAGTTCCCTCCTGGAACGAACTTCATCTTCACCTGCAACTAACAACGCTATAAGAGGGGTTGAGCAAGCGGGTAACATAGCCAAACAGTGGTTTTGCTAGGAAGGTTTCAAGGTTAGAGGTTTCATGGCAACAAGGAGAGGGCTGACAATAAAAGATGGGTAGTGCGACATGTAACGATAGCATCGAGACAACTAAGCATGGCAATGGTAGTAAAGGTATCCAAGGGTATGATCATCTTGCCTGGGATTCCACAAGGGAGAAGAACGGATCCATGAAGCCGAAGGAGCAACAGTCGAGCGAATCCTCACAACTCCGGAACGAAACCGAAGCTAGCAAGAGAAGCAACCGGAAAGAAGCAAAACAACACGGTAAACACACAAACATAGACATGGCATATGATGCACAAGCAAGCATGATGCATGTCCGGTTTAATTATGCATGGCATGGCAAAGTGCACAAACAAGACTACAAGTTAAGTGGAGCTCAATATGCAACGAGTTACATATTGACGAACCCCACATTTAATTATTTAATTGACGCTCGTTATTTACCAGACAAGATTAAATGTTTGTTAACATGGAAAGAGGTGAAACATAATAAAACTACACTATTAAGACATTTTAAATGAGGCCGGAAAATAACAACAACATATCCGAAAATCCCCATGAGCATGTTTAGTAATTTTAAGCAACAACAATTCACACATTATAATGTTGTTAAATGATGCGGATGACATGATCAAGTTTTATGCAAGTTTATTAAAAGGTTGACATAAGAGGATATGAAGTATTTGTCACCGTGGTGAAAGGAAAGGGTGCCACGGCAACGATCCGAAAATGATGCAACGGCAACATATTGGTTCCGGTAACTCATTAAGAGTCCGGTGCAAAAGGGAAGAAGGCGTGAGCGAGTCACACGAGATGAATGGTGGGGCGATCCCGTCACCGGGTTCCCATGAGTCGGCGACGAGGCAACCGAGGAGCATGACAAAAGGTCGAAACGGGCACGGAGCCGAACAAGGGCAAACATTTCATACAACACAACAAGCAAACGTTCTCGGGTCACGTCTCGGGGTTATACCTTCGGAACATTTGTTTTCGGAGCGGCTCGAGATCGTAGAGGAAGAAGTCGTACACGGCCGTAGAGGAAGTAGTCGTACACGGGGCGACGGTAGGGGTACATGCCGTAGAGGGGAGTAGTTGTTCTCGTTCGTAGTCGTTCAAGTCGTCGGTAGAGGTACTTGCGGTCTCGGCGACGGTAGTGGTACTTGTCTATGAAGTCGTTCTCGTTCGTAGTTGTTCATGTTATCGATGTCGGGGTACTTGATGATTCCGATGGCTCCGGGCGTCGAGGTACTTGATGTCCGTCCTCCACGGGGTCTTCGAGGGTCTACGGTAGACGTTCACGGGCGTCGGTAGGGGTACTCGCGGTCGTCGTGGTACTTGTATCTTCGGTCTCGAGTCGTAGTTGAAGTAGGAGCTCGTCGGTCTTGCCAAAACCGAACTCTTCGAGGCCCGTCGTGGTACTGGCAAAAAATTACAGCACAGGCAACACAAAACAAACAAAAGCGGCAGCACGGTCTTGGCGAGAAAGAGGCCACGGCGCAGCACGGGACAGCAGGAGCGCGCTGCTGGACGCTGCGGTGCTCGGCGCACCGGTGGCCAGGAGGACGGGGCCGCAAGGAACTGCGGGCATCCGGACAAGGAGGGGTCGCGGACCCTAGCGAGGGCGCGGTGGAGGTGCTCGGGGCCTCCTGGCACGGAGACAGCAGGAGCGGGATCTCAAGCGGGGATTCGCGCGGAGGGAGCTCGCGGCGCCGGAGATCGACGGGGAGGAACGGCGCTGGTCGCCTGGGTGCAGAGGAGGCGGCGGACCTGGCCAGCCTTGGCGGCGGAGCAGCTAGGCACGGCTGGAGACGGGGCGCGAAGGCAGGGCGCTGGCGATGCGCTCGGCTTGGAGAGGAGGGCCGCACGAGGGGAATCGGGCGCTGGGGAGGATCGAGGGAGTAGCGGCGCTAGGCTCGGCTCCTGGCGCGATGAGGAGGAGGGCGCTCGGGCGGCCTGCTCGCGCCAGAGGAGGAGGTCGGAGAGGAGGCACGGGCCAAGCGAGGCTCGGGCCTGAGGACGGCCGCTGCGCCTCGCGATGCGGCTCTGGGGCCATGGCTTTCGGGGCGATGGAGGAGGAACGAGAGGTGGCGAGGGGAGAGGGAATCGGGGTCGGGCGAGAGGGACGAGGAACTGGCGGCGGGGAGGGAGAGCGAGGGAGAAAGGAGGAGCGGTCGGTGGTGCGCTAGGTTAGGCCGAGGCGGCCTGGTGTTGGGCCAATGGGCCAAGGCTGGGAGGAGATGGCCTGGTGGCTGGGAAGGAAGGAGATGGGCCAGGAGTTTGAGGCGGCTGGGCCTCTACTGGGAAGGTGGCTGCTCTTGCTGATATAAACCAAGCTGTTTTCCCCAAAACAAAAAACCACAAGAGGAAAAGAAAGAAAAGAGGAGTTAGGAAAAGGCTTAGGGCATAGGGTAAAATTCCCTGGACTCACAAAAATGTAAGGAATTAAATAAAATTGTTGGAGGTTTTTTTGGAAGAACCTCGATAACCGGAAAAAGAACTATAGGGAGGTTTTTTTGACGGAGAAACTCGAATTAGGAGGCATGGGGAAAATTATGCACGTGTGTTGGTTAATTCCAAACAAATGGAATATTTATTTATATAGCTCCCTAAATATTGAGAGGCTTTTATATGTTATAAAGAGAAGTCATTCTTCCCTCGATTTAAATGGACCGAAGGTCCATACGATTTATTTAAGTTGAGATGCAAAAAAAATGACATGATGGCATGATGACATGATGCAATGCAAAAATAAATAACGCAAGCACAAAAGAACACACGGGCAACCCGGAACATCTAGAATCTTCTGGAATCTTCTGGGACGTCGGTCTTCGGGCGTCACAACTCTCCCACACTAACAGAGGATCTCGACCCGAGATCCTAGAGATAGCACCGGGTAAAAGCGGAAGAGGAAGGGGTAAAACAAAGTTGCTTCTTTGACAGACGAGTGAAACCAAAGAACCTTGGGGGGTTGAACAACTGAAAGAAGAATACCATGGAGATGAACGAATATGAAAACTCCGTTAGAAAAGAGGAACAAGGAACATTACGAGAACCTTGTAGGTTGAAAGACATGAAACAAGAGCTTATGAACCAAAAGAATATGAAACCGCAATGGTATAGCCAAGGAATAAGAATGACAGAATTTGGACAGCACTCCGACTGAAAATGGAAGGAATTAACAAGAACTTAAGGAGATGGAGTGATACTTGAAGAAAACAACAACACACAGCCTCCGAAACAATTGAAAGAAAGGCACAAATGGTAAGAAGGATTCAGACAGCACTCCGGTTGAAAAAGAGAGGCAAAACTAGATAAGATGACGGAACTTAAATGAAGAATACAACACTCCGGTTAAATGATAAGCAAGTAAAAGAACATGATCTCGATAAAAACGAGATGATGGTCAAAGAGAGCAATATCACAAAGCCTCCGGAACGAAAGAATAGCATAGGTCGTTGGAAAGAAAAGAATGGAGAAGAAAAAGACAACTTCTCCGATAAATGAATATGAAAAACATCCTTACGAAGAAGGGTTGAACGGAGTTGTTGTAAAATCAACAACAAAAAGAATAAGCTCGTTGTGGGCTTATGGAAAACATCTCAAAATTAAGAGGTGACAACCAGCCACTGACGGAAACATTTAATTGGATTGAGATCAACAAGGAGACGATAAACTTATCTCACCGGAATGTTAAAAGAAGAATTTGGGTCATTTATAAGCACCATAATAGCAACAATCCTCAGGTAAAGCTTTTAGGTGAAATACAACCCAAGATAACTCCAAGAGATAAATTGAGGGGTTGAAGGATCTCCTAAAGAGAAGAAATGATGGTTTTAATTATCTCATTCCTGACAACTTGTGAATCATGAAACATGAAGGAATTGCCAAAATGACATAACACCATCTGAAAAGATAAGGTAGAAAGGATTGCAATTGGAAAGCATGATGAAGAATGCTTGAGCTCCAACAAGAATCTAGATGAAGACTTCAAGGATGAGTTAAATGATGATGAACCACCATGAGAACTCTGGTAATGAAAGCATGAGAATTGAAAGATGAAAAGAATAAGATTCAAGGTCTGTGATGAATTAGATGGAGCTTTGAAATGATATAATTGAAATAGCTTGAAGCTCCGGAAAACAAGATGAACAACTTAGAACCGAGGATATGGTATGATGAACAAGCTCCAAACAAAAGAAGTAAATCACCTTGAAGGAATACGAATAAGATTTACTGTGTGCTTATCCTTCATCAAATTAAATTGAAGACAAGCAAACGGATTTGGCATACCACTTATTCTCGTTGCAAAGAATTAAAGAGAGATCTCGCACAAGCTTGGGTAATTCTTCAACGAACCACCGGTAGGATGATGAAAAGAACAAATGAATTAAAACGATAACAACGGAAAGGTAAACTTGAAAGAACCACTGTAAGAATATGTAGACGAACGAAGAGACATCAATGAAGAATATTTGGAGGACGAAGTTGCAAACTGAGAACGAAGAAATATTCTGAAATGATGGCCTTCGGAGGATCACAAAGAAAAGAATTCATGGAATGCTTCGGATGGGTGTGAAAAGAATTCCTCACAATCTGAACAATAATGAGGATGGCATAAAGCTAGAACTACGAATCTTCAAGAAGACGGGCCAAGATTTAAGAGAAACACTACTCCGGTCTCCAAATGTTGAGAATGAAGACGAGAAATGCCATGAAGAATTGTATAGGCACTCCGGAATGAAGAATTAAAAAGGTTGAAACAACGATGAAAAGAATTGAACGCGACCTTGGAGAAGGTATGTGACTGATGGAAATCATTCTTACGTCACATTTGAAAAGAATTCTCCGGAAAAAGAAGAGTCAGGTAAGATCCTGGGAAAGACCTGTGGGTTAGGGCCCACTAAAGAAATCACCGTTGAAAAAGATTGCTTCAGAGATATTGCACCGGTTGAATTAAATGGCTTGAATAAGATGATAATCCTTAAAATAGCTTGAACGGATTAAGAATGAAAACACGAATCTTCAGCACTCCGGATATGAATAGCAAGAGGAGAATGATAAATTGGTGCACCGGAATAAGAAAGCATTGTGAAAAGAGGAAAAAGGATAAGATCAACACCGAATTCTTGAGTTACATCCACCGACAGAATTTGAGAAAGAGAAAAAAAAAGAATGATGAACTTGAAACTCTTGAGCATCTTCACGACAAATCACCGGATAAGAACACTGAAGGAAATGAAGGAAGAAATATCACATGAATAAAATGGATACTTCATCTGAGAATTTCTTGCTCCGAGAAGAAGAAGGGTGGGAGGGCGGGTAAAACAAAGACAACTTGGGATGAATGAAACAGACAAATCGTCAGAATTCTGAACGACGTCCGTATGGAATAACTTGAAGAGAAGGCACACCGATTGAAAAGGATATAACATGACCATCTCGATGGTCAAGAAGGACTAGCACTCCCATAGAAATATGAGAACGCCGATTAGGAAAGGTATGGAATCAACATTTGACATCGAAGCAACTCGAATACCAGAATCAAGACAAGAACAAAGGATAGATATGCAACATGATCTTCACAATATCATTCGAACAGAGAATTGAACGAATGAATTCTGTAGGTACATCAACTGGTCGAGAAGCCACTAGGGAGAACAAAAGATAAATAAAAGCAACAAGGATCAGATAGAACAAATACAAGATAGAAGCTTCATTCCACATCTTCGTGCTGAAAGCTCATGGAACGTGTTACAAAAGGGTTTTGCAATCCCCGGATCAGCATAGCCAAGGACCCTTTAAGATGCAACTCCCGATCGGAACAAGTCCATAAAACCACTTCACTCAATGTAGAACCCCGAACTTCATATCATGCATTCGTTGAAAGAATGCCTAGAACTACTAGATGAACCCACCTATTAATTTCCGAAAGTTTCCAGTTATGCAATCAGGTGTTGGGGATACAGGGGAAGCACCGCGCACTCAACTCTAATCCTACATTCAGCTGTATCCATCCTTCAACACATAACCACTTGTTCTCGGAAACCGTTTACCTCGGACCTTCGAAACTCATCCACTATACAAGCTATGGCAATACTCCCGAACTACCTCCCCAGTACTGGGTGATGTCGGGGTTATCTTGCCACTAACCGCATATGAGAGTTTTCGATGTCGGCCGTCTTAAGTATTCTAGTACTGCTGCGATGGATTTGTGACGACAACACCTCGGAGCTCAACTCCCCGGGACACTGCCACAACCCCTAATGCCAGGAGGCATCGAGAACAATGTTCTCGTCACAAAGACATCGAAACAATCCCACAATACTCGCGAGATCCTAAAAAAATGGTGAATTTTTGAAAGTAGAAGAGACAAGAGTAATCGTCAGGAGTCCTCACCAGAGTGAAAGGGGATGAGAAGCAAGAAATCCTACTCTCCGATATATATATATATAGGACTCAAAACATTTTCAAGTGTGTGCCTAGACTCAACCGTCAACGATTCGATCAATCAGTGGGGCTTCTAGGTCGAAGAAGGCTCTAAATACCAACTTGTAATGCCCAGGATGGGACTATACCTCCTACGTGTCGAGGCACGACTTAAAGGTATAAGCCCATCCTAGAATGATCTCAAGTTTGGTATCTTTGCACGACTCATGTAAAAGAGGGATTAAATTGCAAAATAAGATAGTTGGCTTACACTCGCCACTTCACACAATACATTACATAAGCCAAACATCATTCAGAACATCACAGCCCATCTAAGGGTAAGATCCAAAAGACAAGATACCAAACAACATAAAGCCACAGGTCAGGATCGAATCCTAGTAGAAACCACTACTGATCATCGAAAACGTCACAAGCATACGGCCAAACTCTTCATCTAGCTCCCAGTGAAGCTCTGAACCAGCTCCTGCTTCATTCTCGGCTGAACCTGCATCTGGTGTTGTAGTATCTGTGAGCCACGAGGACTCAGCAATCCCATAACCATGGGTATCAAGACTAGCAAAGCTTTATGGGTAGGAAGAGGTAAAGTGGTGAGGTTGCAGCAGCGGCTAAGCATAATATGGTGGCTAACTTACGAGTACCAGAATAAGATGAGAAGCTACGCAAACGGTCGCAAAAGTGGTGATCGCTAAAGATCCTGAACTACATACGAGTCAAGCATAACCCCACCGTGTTCTCTTCTCAAGATGAAAAGAGACAGTCACGGTTACTCACACAGTTGTGCGTTTTACTTCGGATCCTCTGTCAAGTTTTCTACAACCGGACATTAACAAATTCCAATCTGCCACATAACCGCGGGCACGGCTTTCGAAAGATCAAAACCCTGCAGGGGTGTCCCAACTTAGCCCATCACAAAAGCTCTCACGATTAGCTGAAGTGATAAATATAATATCATCACCCCTTATCTTAGGGAAATCCGATCAGGCTCGGCATCCTGGTAGCACAAGACATTTCGACAATGGTAAAACAAGTCCAGCAAGACCTCCCGGCGTGCCGACACCCCGATGGTAGCCGCGCGCATCTCGTCTCAGGCCACGTCCGGATGAGCGCTACGTACAGTAACCGAAGATCCCAGATAACTGGGTGGCACCGCAAGTGGCTATAGTTTGGGACCAACACCATCAGCACTGGCCCCCCCTGCTATGTAGAATTAAGAACCCGAGGGTGCGACCCCCTATGCAAATTTAATTAATTAATTAAGTTGTTATTATGAGGCAAAATAAAACCAATGTTGGGCCTTGCTGGAGGAGTTTTATTCAAAGTCGAACTGTCAAGGGGTCCCCATCCACCCATCGTGTAAGGAACGCGAAATCAAGGAACATAATGCCGGTTTATCGGCGCCTAAGGTGGCATGAGTGGAACAAAACACCGAGCAAAAGGCCAAGCCTTCCACCCATGCCCAGTATATAGGTGTGTTAAATAATAATAATAATAGATATTGTGATATTCCAACAATAAGTTCCCTCCTGGAATGAACTTCATCTTCACCTGCAACTAACAACGCTATAAGAGGGGCTGAGCAAGCGGGTAACATAGCCAAACAGTGGTTTTGCTAGGAAGGTTTCAAGGTTAGAGGTTTCATGGCAACAAGGAGAGGGCTGACAATAAAAGATGGGTAGCGCGACATGTAACAATAGCATCGAGACAACTAAGCATGGCAATGGTAGTAAAGGTATCCAAGGGTATGATCATCTTGCCTGGGATTCCACAAGGGAGAAGAACGGATCCATGAAGCCAAAGGAGCAACAGTCGAGCGAATCCTCACAACTCCGGAACGAAACCGAAGCTAGCAAGAGAAGCAACCGGAAAGAAGCAAAACAACACGGTAAACACACAAACATAGACATGGCATATGATGCACAAGCAAGCATGATGCATGTTCGGTTTAATTATGCATGGCATGGCAAAGTGCACAAACAAGACTACAAGTTAAGTGGAGCTCAATATGCAACGAGTTACATATTGACGAACCCCACATGCTCGTTATTTACCAAACAAGAATAAATGTTTGTTAACATGGAAAGAGGTGAAGCATAATAAAACTACACTATTAAGACATTTTAAATGAGGCCGGAAAATAACAACAACATATCCGGAAAATCCCCATGAGCTTGTTTAGTAATTTTAAGCAACAACAATTCACACATTATAATGTTGTTAAATGATGCGGATGACATGATCAAGTTTTATGCAAGTTTATTAAAAGGTTGACATAAGAGGATATGAAGTATTTGTCACCGTGGTGAAAGGAAAGGGTGCCACGGCAACGATCCGAAAATGATGCAACGGCAACATATCGGTTCCGGTAACTCGTTGAGAGTCTGGTGCAAAAGGGAAGAAGGCGTGAGCGAGTCACACGAGATGAAAGGTGGGGCGATCCCGTCACCGGGTTCCCACGAGTCGGCGACGAGGCAACCGAGGAGCATGACAAAAGGTCGAAACGGGCACGGAGCCGAACAAGGGCAAACATTTCATACAACACAACAAGCAAACGTTCTCGGGTCACGTCTCGGGGTTATACCTTCGGAACATTTGTTTTCGGAGCGGCTCGGGATCATAGAGGAAGAAGTCGTACACGGCCGTAGAGGAAGTAGTCGTACACGGGGCGACGGTAGGGGTACATGCCGTAGAGGGGAGTAGTTGTTCTCGTTCTTAGTCGTTCAAGTCGTCGGTAGAGGTACTTGCGGTCTCGGCGACGGTAGTGGTACTTGTCTATGAAGTCGTTCTCGTTCGTAGTTGTTCATGTCATCGATGTCGGGGTACTTGACGATTCCGATGGCTCCGGGCGTCGAGGTACTTGATGTCCGTCCTCCACGGGGTCCTCGAGGGTCTACGGTAGACGTTCACGGGCGTCGGTAGGGGTACTCGCGGTCGTTGTGGTACTTGTATCTTCAGTCTCGAGTCGTAGTTGAAGTAGGAGCTCGTCGGTCTTGCCAAAACCGAACTCTTTGAGGCCCGTCGTGGTACTGGCAAAAAATTACAGCACAGGCAACACAAAACAAACAAAAGCGGCAGCACGGTCTTGGCAAGAAAGAGGCCACGGCGCAGCACGGGACAGCAGGAGCGCGCTGCTGGACGTTGCGGTGCTCGGCGCACCGGTGGCCAGGAGGACGGGGCCGCAAGGAACTGCGGGCATCCGGACGAGGAGGGGTCGCGGACCCTGGCGAGGGCGCGGTGGAGGTGCTCGGGGCCTCCTGGCACGGAGACAGCAGGAGCGGGATCTCGAGCGGGGATTCGCGCGGAGGGAGCTCGCGGCGCCGGATATCGACGGAGAGGAACGACGCTGGTCGCCTGGGTGCAGAGGAGGCGGCGGACCTGGCCGGCCTTGGCGGCGGAGCAGCTAGGCACGGCTGGAGACGGGGCGCGAAGGCAGGGCGCTAGCGATGCGCCCGGCTTGGAGAGGAGGGCCGCACGAGGGGAATCGGGCGCTGGGGAGGATCGAGGGAGCAGCGGCGCTAGGCTCGGCTCCTGGCGCGATGAGGAGGAGGGCGCTCGGGCGGCCTGCTCGCGCCAGAGGAGGAGGTCGGAGAGGAGGCGCGGGCCAAGCGAGGCTCGGGCCTGAGGACGGCCGCTGCGCCTCGCGATGTGGCTCTGGGGCCATGGCTTTCGGGGCGATGGAGGAGGAACGAGAGGTGGCGAGGGGAGAGGGAATCGGGGTCGGGCGAGAGGGACGAGGAACTGGCGGCGGGGAGGGAGAGCGAGGGAGAAAGGAGGAGCGGTCGGTGGTGCGCTAGGTTAGGCCGAGGCGGCCTGGTGTTGGGCCAATGGGCCAAGGCTGGGAGGAGATGGCCTGGTGGCTGGGAAGGAAGGAGATGGGCCAGGAGTTTGAGGCGGCTGGGCCTCTACTAGGAAGGTGGCTGCTCTTGCTGATATAAACCAAGCTGTTTTCCCAAAAACAGAAAACCACAAGAGGAAAAGAAAGAAAAGAGGAGTTAGGAAAAGGCTTAGGGCATAGGGTAAAATTCCCTGGACTCACAAAAATGTAAGGAATTAAATAAAATTGTTGGAGTGGTTTTTGGAAGAACCTCGATAACCGGAAAAAGAAATATAGGGAGGTTTTTTTGACGGAGAAACTCGAATTAGGAGGCATGGGGAAAATTATGCACGTGTGTTGGTTAATTCCAAACAAATGGAATATTTATTTATATAGCTCCCTAAATATTGAGAGGCTTTTATATGTTATAAAGAGAAGTCATTCTTCCCTCGATTTAAATGGACCGAAGGTCCATACGATTTATTTAAGTTGAGATGCAAAAAAAAGGACATGATGGCATGATGACATGATGCAATGCAAAAATAAATAACGCAAGCACAAAAGAACACACGGGCAACCCGGAACATCTGGAATCTTCTGGAATCTTCTGGGACGTCGGTCTTCGGGCGTCACATTACTCCCTCGGCAAGTTTTAATTGTTTAGGTAAATGTAAAACCAATGTCGGGCCTCGCTGGAAAAGCTTTAGCGCTAAGCGGGTTATCGAGGGGGTCCCATAACCCCAACCGTGTTAGGAACGCATAATCAAGGAACATAACACCGGTTTATACGGTAACTAGGGTGGCATGAGTGGAACAAAACACCAAGCAAGAGGCTTAGCCTTCCACCCATTGCCAAGTATATAGATGATTTAGTTCAACAGATTATATAGTGTGATATCCCAACCAAACTTCAACATGAAGCAAGAATCTTCAAATCTTCTCCTGCAACTAACAATGCTATAAGAGGGGCTGAGCGAAGCTTATGTAGCCAATCAAAGGTTTGCTAGGTTGGGTGGTTAGAGAGATTCATGGCTACAATAGGAGGCTGACAAACAAACATGGGCATCGAGGCAATAAGCTAAAGAGCGAGACATCTAGCAATAGGCAAAGATAGTAATGATATCTGGGTCAGGTCATCTTGCCTATCGAGTCGTCGATGGGATCGTAAGACGGCTCCTCGTACTCAACCTCGGTAGGAACCTCGTTCTCGGTCTCGGCTCCCGGCTCTACTCAACACAAGAACACAACATGGCACAACACCAAACACGATGCAATGCACAATCAACACGATGCAAGTCAAGTATATATGATGCATTTCATGGCAAGGGATGAAGCACACAAGAACAACACAAGCCAACAAGTTTAAATGAGGCCGGAATTCACATGTAGCAAATCCGGTAAGTCCTCATATGCATATTTTGAAAATGGTCCAGATCTGAACAAACCTTAAGTTAAAGTTGTTAAACAGCAAGTTAACATGCACCATGATGATCTACACGAAATTCTAGTCAAGTTTCATATAAAGTTTGTCTTATTCGGAGCTACGGTCTAGAAGATATGAGCAAAACAAGACAAGCATGGCAATGGTGCAAGATGCATCCAAACATCAAGCAAACACACTCCAAACATGTAAACAACATGATATTATGATTCTACATGCAAAATCACACAAGTTTCATATAGGGCACGCTCAAAACGGAGCAACGGTTCAACACCTACACACGAAACAAGGTACAAGGCAAAGCTAAAGTTAACAGCCACATAGCAACTTTGGAGCAAGAGATATATATGCTACAGCACCCAAACATGATGACAATAAGCATGGACATGAAGTAGACATGTTACTTAACAATCATGAACTTAGAACACACCCAAAAACCTACTGGAACACAATTAACCAAGCATGGAAAGTTGCAATAAAATTATCCAAACTTGGCCAAAATCTGGGAACGCAAAAACATCATCACGATGTTGCCTTCGGAGGCACAAAACAACATGCATATCAACTCCACTAAGCCTATAAAGGTCATGGGCATTTAGAAAACATATCCTACAGCAAACAACTCCACTGGAGCAACTCCATAGGAGGCATGGATCAATAGCAACAAGCTACGCCAAATTGATCATGATGATAAAAACCTGACAGTTATAATTTATAGCAACTTGAGAGCAAGAAATAAATAAGCTACAGCAGGCCATATGTGCAAGTGAGGGCATGGATGGATAGACAAAAACATGGACAACAAGGGATGATCATTGGCCACTCCAAAACAAGCATGGATTTGAGTGGGGCATCAAGCAAACATAGCAACAAAATAACAAGTAACAACAGTTTATAACAAGTAGCACTCTTGTCACGAAGATTAGGACATCCAGATGATCTCAAACAAGCATGCCACAATGGAACAAAACGTAGAGCACATCAGCACGATCATTTTGATATATCAATTACTCAATTTGGATAAGCACACAAAAAGATACAACCACATGAACATGCAACATTATTATGACAGAAAGACTTAGCAGATTTATACCTAGCAGAAAACGGGACGAAGAGGTACAACGGGACAGAGGGATCCAGATCAAGGCCGTTTGGATTGGTGGGCGATGGGCTCCCGGGACATGGCCGTCCCGGCGGTGGTTGCGGGCGCCGGGTTCGCGGGTCGGGTCGGCGGAGTCCGGATCCGCCCGGCCCGGCGAGGCTGCCGGCGACGGCTGGCTTGGCCGGCGAGGAGGCGCGGCCTCCGGCAGAGATCTGGCCGCGGGGGCCCGGCGGCGGGGCGCGGTTGTTGCGGTGGCGCGGGGAGCCGGAGGGAGGCGCGAGTGGCGAGGAGGGGATCCCAGAGTGGAGAGGTTGCCGGGGCGCCGATGCGCGAGCTCGCCGGCGGCGGGCGGAGCTCGCCGGCGCTGGAGGCGGGCGGGGAAGACGGGCGGTGAGGCGCGGGCCCGGCGCACCCGGTTCGGCCCGGTGGCGCGGGGAAGTAGGCGCGGCGGCGGAGCCAATCAGGAGCGGACACGTGGCGGCAGTGGAGAGAGTCGGACACATCCGGCCGGGTTGGACGTGTCCGGCGGCGGCGGGGAGGAGAGGAGCTAGGGTTTCGTCCCAAAATGGACGTGGGGGACTAATTTTTAGGCATAGGGAGCTAGGAGACTCCAAATGGGGTTCGGTTTTCGGCCACACGTTCGTGATCCGACGATCGAGATGATGGGAGGGGTTGTGCTGGGTTAGTGGGCTGTTGAGGAGGGGGGTCTTGGGCCAAAAGAAGAGGTACTTTTAGCCCACTAGGTTAATCGTTGGGGTACCAAACCAACTCCAAACGCGATGAAACTTGACAAGCGGCCTACACGTACCAAAACAACAACGCACGACAAGTCTCACGTCAATCCGGGAACGTTACACGGCCACACACGAAAGAAGGACTCGGGGGTGCCACGGGCACGTGTGTGAGTGTCGGAACTCGAAACGGACAACGGGAAGAGACGAGTGGGACCGGGTGCAAGTGACAACACGAATGCAATGCAATGCACATGACAACATGACATGAATGAAATGCACACACGCACACGACAAAATGAAGAAACCCGAAATGAAAGAAGAGCCCAGAATGGAATTGATGAAGTCAAAGATTCATATATTGCCATAATTGGAAAGTGTTACATCTGGGGCATTACAAACTCTCCTCTACTACGAAAAGATCTCGTCCCGAGATCTAGGACTGGAAGAAGGAAGGATACTCGGAACGAAGGTGATCTTCTCGTTCCCACGTAGCTTCTCGGTCGGTATGGTGTGACCACTTAACTTTCAAGAACTTGATGGACTTGTTGCGGGTCTTGCGCTCGGTTTCTTCAAGAATAGCAACAGGGTGCTCACGGTAAGACAAGTCTTGTTGAAGATCAATCTCCTCGAACGGAATGGTGCGTTCAGGTGTCTTGAAGCACTTGCGGAGTTGAGACACGTGAAACACATCATGAACATTCGCAAAGTTGGATGGAAGCTCGAGTTGATAGGCTATGTCGCCTCTTTTGCCAAGAATCTTGAAAGGGCCCACGTATCTCGGAGCAAGCTTTCCTTTGATACCTAATCTTTGGGTTCCTTTCATAGGAGAAACACGGAGATAGACATGATCCCCAATGATGAAGGCCAAATCACGATGTTTGCCGTCATAGTAACTCTTTTGACGCGACTGAGCGGCCTTGAGATTCTCACGTATGACTTTGCACATTTCTTCGGCTTCTGAGATCAAATTATGGCCAAGAAGTTGACGTTCACCAGTCTCGGACCAGTTGAGAGGGGTACGACACTTTCTGCCATAGAAGATTTCAAACGGAGCTTTGCCGGCACTTGCTTGGAAACTGTTGTTGTAAGAGAACTCGGCAAATGGAAGACAATCTTCCCACTTCATGCCAAAAGAGATGACACAAGCTCTGAGCATGTCTTCGAGGATCTGGTTCACTCTTTCGACTTGACCACTAGTCTAAGGGTGAAACGCAGTGCTGAAACGGATCTTAGTGCCCATGGCTGACTGAAAGGAGTCCCAGAACTTGTATGTGAACAAACTTCCATGGTCTGAGGAGATAACTTGAGGAATGCCATGTAATGACACAATTCTGGAAGTGTACAACTCTGCCAGCTGAGCTGCATTGATGGATTCTTTGACGGGAAGGAAGTGATCTACTTTGGTTAGCTTGTCAATCACAACAAAGATAGCATCATTCCCCTTCTTGGACTTAGGAAACCCAGTGACGAAATCCATTTCAATGTGGTCGAATTTCCACTCGGGAATAGGAAGAGGTTGGAGGAGACCGGCTGGACGTTGATGCTCTGCCTTCACTCTTCTGCAGACATCACATTCATTCACGAATTGGGCAATCTCCCTTTTCATGCAAGTCCACCAGTAAGATTGCTTGAGGTCTTGGTACATCTTAGAACTTCCAGGATGAATCGAGAGGAGGGAGTCATGTGCTTTGTTCATTATGAGCTTCCTGAGATCACCCTTGGGAATCACAAGTCTGTCCTCAAAGAACAAGGTGTCTTTCTCATCAACACAATAGCACTTGTATTTGGGAGTACCCTTAGCAGTACCATGTTTCACTTTCTGCACCATAGCATCGCTGAGCTGGGCCTCACGGATCTGATCTTCCAAGGTAGGAGCAACTTGAAGGTTTGCAAGAAAGCCTTGCGGAACAACTTGGAGGTTGAGCTTCCTAAATGATTGACAAAGCTCAGGCTGGAATGGCTTGAGAAGGAGACTGTTGCAATATGCCTTTCTGCTCAAGGCATCTGCAATGACATTGGTCTTGCTAGGTGTGTATTCGATGCTTGGATCATACTCTTGGATCATCTCAACCCAACGAGTCTGGCGAAGGTTCAGGTTTGGCTGTGTGAAGATGTACTTCAAGCTCTTGTGATCGGTGAAGATGTCCACTTTTCTGCCCAACAGAAGGTGTCTCCACGTGATCAAGGCATGTACCACTACTGCTAGCTCGAGATCATGTGTGGGATAATTCTTCTCATTTGGTTTCAATTGACGAGAAGTGTATGCCACAATCTTCTTGTCTTGCATGAGAACACCACCAAGTCCTTGTAGAGAAGCATCACAGAATACTTCATAGGGCTTGGACTCATCCGGAGAAGTAAGAACCAGAGCAGAAATGAGCTTCTCTTTGAGTGTTTTGAATGCCACATCACAATCAGGAGACCAGTTGTACTTGACATTCTTTTGCAGCAAGTTGGAAAGAGGCTTGGCAATCTTGGAGAAGTTCTCGACGAACCTTCTACAATAGCTAGCGAGACCAAGGAAGCTTCGGAGTTGCTTGACGTTCTGTGGGGGTTCCCAGTTGACAATCGCTTCAACTTTCTCGGGGTTGACATAAATACCCTCGGCAGAGATGATATGGCCAAGATATAAGACCTTATCCAGCCAGAATTCGCATTTAGAGAACTTCGCATGGAACTTGTGTTCACGGAGTCTGTCCAGAACCAAACGGAGGTGCTTGGCATGGTCTTCTTCATTCTTGGATAATACTAAGATGTCATCCAGATAGATAAGAACAAATTCATTGGTGTAGGGGTTGAATATGTAGTGCATCATTCTCGAGAAGGTGGGTGGAGCATTTGCGAGGCCAAAAGACACAACCGTGTATTCATAGGAACCATAGCTCGTTTTGAATGCGGTCTTGTGAATATCTTCTTCACGGATACGGATCTGGTGGTAACCCATCCGGAGATCAAGCTTTGAGAACACTTTTGCTCCTTTGAGCTACTCGAACAATTCATTGATGTTGGGGAGCGGATACTTGTTCTTTATTGTCTTCTTGTTCAATGGCCGGTAATCAACGCAAAGGCGCTCCGTGCCATCCTTCTTCTTGACAAATAGAACACCACGGCCCCAAGGAGAAGTGCTAGGCCTGATTAGACCCATACGCTCTTGCTCATCGAGTTGTTTCTTTAGCTCCTTCAACTCTTTAGGGGAAAGCTTGTACGGATGCCGGCATGCTGGCTCGGTACCAGGCTCGAGTTCAATGACGAATTCAACTTGACGATGCGGAGGCATGCCTGGAAGCTCTTCAGTAAAAACATCTTCATATTCATTGACCACCCGAATTTGAGCGATGGCATTAATCTCGCCCTTGTCATTGAGAGAGAATAGCCTGATTGTGTTATCTCGAGAGGCGAAGATAATCACGTCTTCGTCAGGATGAGTAAGCTTGACTTCCTTATTTGCACAATCAATGTTTGCATCATGCTTGGAAAGCCAATCCATACCAAGAATAAGATCAATGTCGGAGTTGCCGAGAACAACCGGAGAAGCCAGAAAGCGGTAATCACCCATACGAATAGATACATCCGGAACAACTGAGTTGGAAGTCATTTGCAATCCCGGAGAAATAATCTTTAAAGGTCTAGGAATGCTCTCCGAAACCAAGTCATGCTTAGCAACAAATGGTCTTGAAATGAAAGAAAGCGATGCACCCGAATCAAACAATACATTTGTAGGAATAGAGTTAACTGGAAGATTACCAAGTATCACATCTGAAGAATTCTCTGCTTGAGCTGCATTCATCAGATTCACTCTTGCAACCTTGGGATTGTGCTTGACAATAGCGTACTGATAGGTGGAGGAGGCGGAAGGCGCCTTGGGTTGGGGCACTTGTTAGCATAGTGACCCTTCTGGCCGCACTTGTTGCAAATCACTTCTGAGAGAGGACGGTGATAAGGAGCACTTGACTTCGAAGCTTGAAAGTGATTCTTGGACTGATTGCTTGGGTTGGGTGGGTGGGAGAAACCACGCCCACCAGAATGCTTGTTGTTGTTGTTGGGAGGGCGGAGCACTGGATGAGGTGGAAGCCAAAACTTCTGCTGCTTTGCAACCACTTGGGAAGAAGAGGAGGAGTTGACAGCATCTCTGATTCTCTTTTTGTAAGCTTCCATCTTAAGCTGGGCTGCCTCTTGCTTAAGTGCCATGTTATAGAATTGATCAAATTCATCTGGGTCAAACAAGGTGACAGCTAGCTGGAGTTCATCCTTCAGACCACCACGGAACTGATAAATCTTGCTCTTGGCATCTGGGATGTCTTGCTTGGCATAGCGGGCAAGGTTCTCGAACTTGACATTGTACTGATAAACGGACATGCTGCCTTGCTTCAGGTTGCGGAATTGCTCACGCATACCTTTGATGACACTAGTTGGAATGTGGTGAGAGCGGAAATCCTTGCAGAAGTCAGTCCACGAGATTTCACGTCCTTCTCTGGAATCTTGTACTGCTGCCACCAATCAGCGGCTTGGTCCTTGAGTTGCAAGGTGGCAAACTTGATATAATCCTCAGGTCCCACGTTACTGCACTCGAAATGCTTCTTGATATCGGTTATCCAGTCTTCAGCATCTAGCGGATCCACACAGTAACTGAATGCCTTCGGTTGGTTTGCCAGGAATTGGTTGAGAGTAGCAAAGTGAGGTTGGTTGAACAAATTGCCTTGGCCTTGGTTCCCATGACCACCTTGATTTGCTTGATTTACTTGAAAGTTCTGCATCATTTGCATAAGCATCTGGGTGTTCTGGTTCGTCGTTTGCATAATTTCTCTCCATGCCTCAGACGGAGGAGGAGGGGAAGGAGGACGATCAGGAACTTCTTCACCCTCTGGGTTAGCGTTGGGAACCCTTTTAGGAGCCATCCTGAATGAGATGACAACTATTAGCCATTGATTGAAAATATATAAGCTGGATCAACGACTAGAAATTGCAACATAAGTCTTCACAAGAACATTCGAACAAGATGAACGAGTGTAATCCATAGGTTAATGGTAACAACAATCTTCTTGAGAAGCCACTTGGGAGAACAAAAGGTAAATAAAAACAACAAGGAGCAGATAGAACAAATACAAGATAGAAGCTTTGTTCGACATATTCATGCTGAAAGCTTATGGAACGTGTTACAAAAGGGTTTTGCAATCCCCGGATCAGCATAGCCAAGGACCCTTTAAGATGCAACTCCCGATCGGAACAACGCCCATAAAACTACTTCACTCAATGTAGAACCCCGAACTCCATATCATGCATTCGTTGGAAGAATGCCTACGAACTACTAGATGAACCCACCTATTAATTTCCGAAAGTTTCCAGTTATGCAATCAGGTGTTGGGGATACAGGGGAAGCATCGCGCACTCAACTCTAATCCTACATCCAGTTGTGTCCATCCTTCAACACATAACCAGTTATTTTCGGAAACCGTTTACCTCGGACCTTCAAAACGCATCTGCTATACAAGCTATGGCAATACTCCCGAACTACCTCCCCAGTACTGGGTGATGTTGGGGTTATCTTGCCACTAACCGCATAGGAGAGTTTTCGATGTCGGCCGTCTTAAGTATTCCAGAACTGCTGCGATATATTTGTGACGACAACACCTCAGAGCTCAACTCCCCGGGACACTGCCACAACCCATAAATGACAGGAGGCATCGAGAATAATGTTCTCGTCACAAAGACATCGGAACAATCCAAACAATACTCGCGTGATCCTAAAAAATTGTGAAATTTTGAGAGTAGAAGAGATAAGTAATCGTCAGGAGTCCTCACCAGAGTGAAAAGGGATGAGGAGCAAAAGAAATCCTACTCTCCGATATATATATAGGACTCAAAACTTCTTCAAGTGTGTGCCTAGACTCAACCGTCAACGATTCGATCAATCAGTGGGGGCTTCTAGGTCAGAGAAGGCTCTGAATACCAACTTGTAATGCCCAGTATGAGATTATACCTCCTACGTGTCGAGGCACGACTTAAAGGTATAAGCTCATACTAGAATGATCTCAAGTATGGTATGTTTGCACGACTCGTGTAAAATAGGGATGAAATTGCAAAAGAGTAGTTGGCTTACACTCGCCACGTCACACAATACATTACATAAGAAATCTTCATCCAAATAACATCACAGTCCGACTACGGACGAAGATCCAAATGAAAGATACCAAATAAATAAAGCCACAAGGTCCGATTGCCCCTAGTAGAAGCCACTACTGATCCTCTGGGTAAGACACGTAGTATCGCCCACGTTCTTCATCGAACTCCCAGTACAGCTCGGTGCCGTCACCTGTGTAGTTCACCATAGTACCTGCATCTGGTGTTGTGTAGAATCTATGAGCCATGAAGGACTCAGCAATCCCGTTCCCAGGTAGCAAAACTATCTAAGCCTTGGGTGTGGAACAAGGCTGAAGATCAAAGGTTGCAGCTGCACTAGCACTAGCTTACGTGTTTAGAGCGAGAAGAGAAGTGTCACGAGCGTCAAAGTGATCACGAAGTGATCCTATCTAAACACGTCAAACATAACCCCACCGTGTTCACTTCCCGAACCCCTTCGAAAAATGACCGTCACGGTTACTCACGCTGGTAGTGTATTCTGAACATGGTGTCAAGTTTTCTACAACTGGATATTAACAAATTCCCATCTGCCACATAACCGCGTGCACGGCTTTCGAAAGATCAAAACCCTGCAGGGGTGTCCCAACTTAGCTCATCACAAGCTCACAATCTGCGGAGTCACAACTCCAAGGTGGGAAGACCCGAGTAGTCTCGGAATCCCGTGCTCAAGATATTCCGACATAGGTAAAACTAATCCAGCAAGACCTCCCGGCATGCCGACACCCTGACAGTAGCCGCGCGTATCTAGTCTTAGGCCACGACCGGACGAGCACTACGTACAGATACCGAAGACCCCAGCAAGCCGGGTGGCACCACAAGTGGCTCTAGTTTGGACCAACACTCAAAATGAGCACTGGCCCAGGGGGTTGATTAATAAGTCCTCGAGTTAATTACTCCCTCGGGAAGTTTTAGTTGTTTAGGCAAATGTAAAACCAATGTTGGGCCTCGCTGGAAAAGCTTTAGCGCTAAGCGGGTTATCGAGGGGGTCCCATAACCCCAACCGTGTTAGGAACGCATAATCAAGGAACATAACACCGGTTTATATGGTTCCTAGGGTGGCATGAGTGGAACAAAACACCAAGCAAGAGGCTTAGCCTTCCACCCATTGCCAAGTATATAGATGATTTAGTTCAACAGATTATATAGTGTGATATCCCAACCAAACTTCAACATGAAGCAAGAATCTTCAAATCTTCTCCTGTAACTAACAATGCTATAAGAGGGGCTGAGCGAAGCTTACGTAGCCAATCAAAGGTTTGCTAGGTTGGTTGGTTAGAGAGATTCATGGCTACAATAGGAGGCTGACAAACAAACATGGGCATCGAGGCAATAAGCTAAAGAGCGAGACATCTAGCAATAGGCAAAGATAGTAATGATATCTGGGTCGGGTCATCTTGCCTGTCGAGTCGTCGATGGGATCGTAAGACGGCTCCTCGTACTCAACCTCGGTAGGAACCTCGTTCTCGGTCTCGGCTCCCGGCTCTACTCAACACAAGAACACAACATGGCACAACATCAAACACGGTGCAATGCACAATCAACATGATGCAAGTCAAGTATATATGATGCATTTCATGGCAAGGGATGAAGCACACAAGAACAACACAAGCCAACAAGTTTAAATGAGGCCGGAATTCACATGTAGCAAATCCGGTAAGTCCTCATATGCATATTTTGAAAATGGTCCAGATCTGAACAAACCTTAAGTTAAAGTTGTTAAAAGGCAAGTTAACATGCACCATGATGATCTACACGAAATTCTAGTCAAGTTTCGTATAAAGTTTGTCTAATTCAGAGCTACAGTCAAGAAGATATGAGCAAAATAAGACAAGCATGGCAACGGTGCAAGATGCACCCAAACATCAAGCAAACACACTCCAAACATGTAAACAACATGATATTTTGATTCTACATGCAAAATCACACAATATTCATATAGGGCATGCTTAAAACGGAGCAACGGTTCAACACCTACACACGAAACAAGATACAAGGCAAAGCTGAAGTTAACAGCCACATAGCAACTTTGGAGCAAGAGATATATATGCTACAGCACCCAAACATGATGACAATAAGCATGGACATGAAGTAGACATGTTACTTAACAAGCATGAACTTAGAACACACCCAAAAACCTAATGGAACACAATTAACCAAGCATGGCAAGTTGCAATAAAATTATCCAGACTTAGCCAAAATCTGAGAAGACAAAAACATCATCATGATGCTGCCTTCGGAGGCACAAAAAAACATGCATATCAACTCCACTAAGCCTATAAAGATCATGGACATGTAGAAGACATATCCTACAGCAAACAACTCCATTGGAGCAACTCCATAGGAGGCATGGATCAATAGCAACAAGCTACACCAAATGGATCATGATGATAAAAACCTGACAGTTATAATTTATAGCAACTTGAGGGGAAGAAATAAATAAGCTACAGCTAACATATGTGCAAGTGAGGGCATGGATGGATAGACAAAAACATGGACAACAAGGGATGATCATTGGCCACTCCAAAACAAGTATGGATATGAGTGGGGCATCAAGCAAACATAGCAACAAAATAACAAGTAATAGCAGTTTATAACAAGTAGCACTCTTGTCACGAAGATTAGGACATCTATATGATCTCAAACAAGCATGCCACAATGGAACAAAACGTAGAGCACATCACCACGATCATTTTGATATATCATTCACTCAATTTGGATAAGCACACAAAAAGATACAGCCATATGAACAGGCAACATTATTATGACAGAAAAGACTTGGCAGATTTATACCTAGCAGAAAACGGGACGAAGAGGTACAACGGGACAGAGGGATCCAGATCTTGGGCGTTTGGATCGGTGGGCGACGGGCTCCCGGGACGTGGCCGTCCCGGCGGTCGTTGCGGGCGCCGGGTTCGCGGGTCGGGTCGGCGGAGTTCGGATCCGCTCGGCCCGGCGAGGCTGCCGGCAGCGGCTGGCTTGGCCGGCGAGGAGGCGCGGCCTCCGGCGGAGATCTGGCCGCGGGGGCCCGGCGGCGGGGCGCGGTCGTTGCGGTGGCACGGGGAGCCGGAGGGAGGCGCGAGCGGCAAGGAGGGGATCCCGGAGTGGCGAGGTTACCGGGGCGCCGGTGCGCGAGCTCGCCGGCAGCGGGCGGAGCTCGCCGGCGCTCGAGGCGGGCGAGGAAGACGGGCGGTGAGGCGCGGGCCCAGCGCGCCCGATTCGGCCCGGTGGCGTGGGGAAGTGGGCGCGGCGGCGGAGCCAATCAGGAGAGGACACGTGGCGGCGGTCGAGCGAGTCGGACACATCCGGCTGGGTTGGACGTGTCCGACGGCGGTAGGGAGGAGAGGAGCTAGGGTTTCGTCCCAAAATAGATGTGGGGGACTAATTTATAGGCATAGGGAGCTAGGAGAATCCAAATGGGGTGCGGTTTTCGGCCACACGTTCGTGATCCGACGACCGAGATGATGGGAGGGGTTGTGCTGGGTTAGTGGGCTGTTGAGGAGGGGGGTCTTGGGCCAAAAGAAGAGGTACTTTTAGCCCGCTAGGTTAACCGTTGGGGTACCAAACGAACTCCAAACGCGATGAAACATGACAGGCGACCTACACGTACCAAAACAACAACACACGACAAGTCTCACGTCAATCCGGGAACGTTACATGGCCACACATGAAAGAAGGACTCGTGGGTGCCATGGGCATGTGTGTGAGTGTCGGAACTCGAAACGGACAACGGGAAGAGACGAGTGGGACCGGGTGCAAGTGACAACACGAATGCAATGCAATGCACATGACAACATGACATGAATGAAATGCACACACGCACACGACAAAACGAAGAAACCCGAAATGAAAGAAGAGCCCAGAATGGAATTGATGAAGTCAAAGATTCATATATTGCCATAATTGGGAAGTGTTACATCTGGGGCATTATAACGGTTGAGGGTCCGGGCACCCGGGGTCAAGGGGACCGGGCACCCGAGGGTCGCGCCCAGGAGAGGGGCGGGCACCCAAAGGTAGATGGCCGGGCACCCGAGGTCGCGCCAGGAGGGGGCCGGGCACCAGGTGGTGAGGAGGCCGGGCATCCGGGTCACCCAGGGAGGCCGCGGCAGGAGGGGCCGGGCACCCGGGAGTGCGCCCAGGTGGGGAGGCCGGGCACCCGGGGTGTCCAGGGGATTTGCCCACCCCGCGGCTGAAGGAAATATGCCCTAGAGGCAATAATAAAGTTGTTATTTATATTTCCTTATATTATGATAAATGTTTATTATTCATGCTAGAATTGTATTAACCGGAAACTTAGTACATGTGTGAATACATAGACAAAACAGAGTGTCCCTAGTATGCCTCTACTAGACTAGCTCATTGATCAAAGATGGTTATGTTTCCTAGCCATAGATATGAGTTGTCATTTGATCAACGGGATCACATCATTACTAGAATGATGTGATGGACAAGACCCATCCATTAGCTTAGCACTATGATCGTTTAGTTTTACTGCTATTGCTTTCTTCATGACTTATACATGTTCCTATGACTATGAGATTATACAACTCCCGAATACCGGAGGAACACCTTGTGTGCTATCAAACGTCACAACGTAACTGGGTGATTATAAAGATGCTCTACAGGTGTCTCTGAAGGTGTTCGTGGTGTTGGCATAGATCAAGAATAGGATTTGTCACTCCGAGTGTCGGAGAGGTATCTCTGGGCCCTCTCGGTAATGCACATCATAATAAGCCTTGCAACCAAATGACTAATGAGTTAGTCACGAGATGATGTATTACGGAACGAGTAAAGAGACTTGCCGGTAACGAGATTGAACTAGGTATGGAGATACCGACAATCGAATCTCGGGCAAGTAACATATCGATGACAAAGGGAACAAAGTATGTTGTTATGCGGTTCGACCGATAAAGATCTTCGTAGAATATGTAGGAGCCAATATGGGCATCCAGGTTCCGCTATTTGTTATTGACCGGAGAGATGTCTCGGTCATGTCTACATAGTTCTCGAACCCGTAGGGTCCGCACGCTTAAACGTTCATTGACGATATAGTATTTAATGAGTTATGTATGTTGGTGACCGAATGTTATTCGGAGTCCCGGATGTGATCACGGACATGACGAGGAACTCCGGAATGGTCCGGAGATAAAGATTAATATATGGGATAATAATTTTTGACCTCCGGAAGGGGTTCCGGATGTTACCCGAAGTGTTTGGGTACGAGAACACTTTATTTGGGCCAAAAGGGAAAGCACACAAGGTTTTTGGAAGGCACAAAAGGAAGTTTTGCGGAGTCTAGGGGGCAGACGCCAGGGACCCTAGCATCTAGGTCCAGAGGCCGGGAACCCTGGCGTCTGGCCCTGGAGTCCGAGAAGGACTCTTGCCTTTCGGGTGAAACCGACTTTGTGAAGGCTTTTACTCCAAGTTTCGACCCCAAGGCTCAACATATAAATAGAGGGGTAGGGCTAGCACCCAAGAGACATCAAGATACACCAAGCCGTGTGCCGGCAACCCCGACCCTCTAGTTTATCCTCCGTCTAGTTTCTGTAGTGCTTGGCGAAGCCCTACAGAATTGTTCTTCATCAACAACCGTCACCACGCCGTCGTGCTGCCGGAACTCATCTACTACTTTGCTCGTCTTGCTGGATCAAGAAGGCGAGGACGTCATCAAGCTGAACGGGTGTTGAACGCGGAGGTGCCGTACGTTCGGTACTAGATCGGGACGGATCGTGAAGGTGCACGACTACATCAACCGTGTTGATAAACGCTTCCGCTTTCGCTCTACGAGGGTACGTAGACACACTCTCCCATCTCGTTGCTACGAATCTAGTTGATAGATCTTGCGTGATCGTAGGAAATTTTTGAAATACTACGTTCCCCAACAGTGGCATCATGAGCCAGGTCTATGCGTAGATGATATGCACGAGTAGAACAAAAGTGAGTTGTGGACGATAATAGCCATACTGCTTACCAGCATGTCATATTTTGGTTCGGCGGTATTGTGAGACGAAGCGGCCTGGACCAACATTACGCGTACGCTTACGCGAGACTGGTTTCACCGCTATGAGCACTAGTTGCTTAAAGGTGACTGGCGGGTGTCTGTCTCTCTCACTTTAGCTGAATCGAGTGTGACTACGCCCGGTCCTTGTGAAGGTTAAAACATCACATACTTGACGAAACATCGTTGTGGTTTTGTATGTGTAGGTAAGAACGGTTCTTGCTAAGCCCGTAGCAGCCACGTAAAACTTGCAACAACAAAGTACAGGACGTCTAACTTGTTTTTGCAGGGTATGTTGTGATGTGATATGGTCAAGACATGATGAGTTATACTGTTTTGTATGAGATGATCATGTTTTGTAAAGTTATCGGCAACTGGCATGAGCCATATGGTTGTCGCCTTATTGTATGAAATGCAATCGCCATGTAATTGCTTTACTTTATCACTAAGCGGTAGCGATAGTCATAGAAGCAATAGTTGGCGAGACGACAACGATGCTACGATGGAGATCAAGGTGTTGCGCCGGTGACGAAGGTGATCATGACGGTGCTTTGGAGATGGAGATCAAAAGCACAAGATGATGATGGCCATATCATGTCACATATTTTGATTTGCATGTGATTTTTATCTTATTATGCTTCTTATTTTGCTTAGAACGACGGTAGCATTATAAGATGATCCCTTACAAAATTTCAAGGTACAAGTGTTCTCCCTGAGTATGCACCCGCGAAAGTTCTTCGTGCTGAGACACCACGTGATGATCGGGTGTGATAGGCTCTATGTTCACATACAACGGGTGCAAGCCAGTTTTGCACACGCAGAATACTCGGGTTAAACTTGACGAGCCTAGCATATGCAGATATGGCCTCGGAACACTAGAGACCGAAAGGTCGAGCGTGAATCATATAGTAGATATGATCAACATAAGATGTTCACCATTGAAACTACTCCATCTCACATGATGATCGGACATGGTTTAGTTGATTTGGATCACGTGATCATTTAGATGACTAGAGGGATGTCTATCTAAGTGGGAGTTCTTAAGTAATATGATTAAATTGAACTTTAATTTATCATGAACTTAGTCCTGGTAGTATTGGCATATCTATGTTGTAGATCAATAGCTCGCGATGTTGCTCCCCGTTTATTTTTTATATGTTCCTAGAGAAAACTAAGTTGAAAGATGTTAGTAGCAATGATGCGGAATTGTTCCGTGATCTGGGGATTATCCTCATTGCTGCACAAAAGAATTATGTCCATGATGCACCGCTAGGTGACAGACCTATTGCAGGAGCAGATGCAGACGTTATGAACGTTTTGCCAAAAAGTCGGTATGATGACTACTTGATAGTTTAAGTGCACCATGTTGTACGGCTTAGAACCGGGACTTCAAAAATGTTTTGAACACCACGGAGCATATAAGATGTTCCAACAGTTGAAATTAGTATTTCATACTCATGCCCGTGTCGAGAGGTATGAGACCTCTGACAGTACTTTGCCTACAAGATGGGGGAGAATAGCTCAACTAGTGAGCATGTGCTCAGATTGTCTGGGTACTACAATTGCTTGAATCAAGTGGGAGTTAATCTTCCAGATAAGATAGTAATTGACAAAGTTCTCTAGTCACTATCACCAAGTTAGTAGAACTTCATGATGAACTATAATATGCAAGGGATGACGAAAGTAATTCCCGAGCTCTTCGCGATGCTGAAATCGGCGAAGGTAGAAATCAAGAAAGAGCATCAAGTGTTGATGGTTAACAAGACCACTTGTTTCAAGTAAAGGGCAAAGGGATAGAAGGGGAACTTCAAGAAGAATGACAAGCAAGTTGTCACTCATGTGAAGAAACCCAAAGCTAAACTCAAGCCTGAAACTAAGTGCTTCTACTGCAAAGGAAATAGTTACTAGAAGTGGAACTGCCCTAAATATTTGGCGGATAAGAAGGATGGCAAAGTGAACAAAGGCATATATGATATACAGATTATTGATGTGTACTTTACTAGTGTTCATAGCAACCCCTAGGTATTTGATACCGGTTCAGTTGCTAAAATTAGTAACTCAAAACGAGAGTTGGAGAATGAACATAGACTAGTTAAAGGTGAAGTGACGATGTGTGTTGGAAGTAGTTCCAAGATTGATATGATCATCATCGCACACTCCCTATACTTTCGGGATTAGTGTAGAACCTAAATAAATGTTATTTGGCATTTGCGTTGAGCATGAATATGATTTCATCATGTTTGTTGCAATACGTTCATTCATTTAAAGTCATAGAATAATTGTTATTCTGTTTACATGAATAAAGCCTTCGATGGTCATACACCCAATGAAAATAGTTTGTTGGATCTCGATCGTAGTGATACACATATTCATAATATTGAAGCCAAAAGATGCAAGGTTAATAATGATAGTGCAACTTATTTGTGGCACTGCCGTTTAGGTCATATTGGTGTAAAGCGCATGAAGAAACTCCATAGTGATGGACTTTTGGAATCACTTGATTATGAATCACTTGGTGCTTGCGAACCATGCCTCATGGGAAGATGACTAAAACTCTGTTCTCCAGAACAGTGAAGCAAGCAACAGATTTGTTGGAAATCATACATACTGATGTATGTGGACCGATGAGTGTTGAAGCTCGCGGCGGGTATCATTATTTTCTGACCTTCACTGATGATTTGAGTAGATATGGGTATATCTACTTGATGAAACACAAGTCTGAAACATTTGAAAAGTTCACAGAATTTCATAGTGAAGTAGAGAATCATTGTAACAAGAAAATAAAGTTTCTACGATCTGATCATGGAGGCGAATATTTGAGTTACGAGTTTGGTCTTCATTTGAAACAATGTGGAATAGTTTCACAGCTCACGCCACCCAGCACACCACAGTGTAATGGTGTGTCCGAACGTCGTAACCATACTTTATTAGATATGGTGCGGTCTATGATGTCTGTTATTGATTTACCACTATCGTTTTGGGGTTATGCATTAGAGACAGCTGCATTCACGTTAAATAAGGGCACCATCTAAATCCGTTGAGATGACGCCTTATGAACTGTGGTTTGGCATGAAACCAAAGTTGTCGTTTCTTAAAGTTTGGGGGTGCGATGCTTATGTGAAAAAGCTTCAACCTGATAAGATCGAACCCAAGTCGGAGAAATGTGTCTTCATAGGATACCCAAAGGAAACTGCTGGGTACACCTTCTATCACAGATCCGAAGGCAAGATATTCGTTGCTAAGAATGGATCCTTTCTACAGAAGGAGCATCTCTCGAAAGAAGTGAGTGGGAGGAAAGTGGAACTTGATGAGGTAATTGTACCTTATCCCGAATTGGAAAGTAGTACATCACAAAAACTGGTTCCAGTGATTCCTACACCAATTAGTGAGGAAGCTAATGATGATGACATGAAACTTCGGATCAAGTTACTACTGAACTTTGTAGATCAACCAGAGTACGTTCCGCGCCAGAGTGGTACGGCAACCCAGTTCTGGAAGTCATGTTACTAGACCATGATGAACCTACGAACTATGAGGAAGCAATGATGAGCCCAGATTCCGCAAAATGGCTTGAGGCCATGAAATCTGAGATGAGATCCATGTATGAGAACAAAGTGTGGACTTTGGTTGACTTGCCCGATGATCAGCAAGCCATCAAAAATAAATGGATCTTCAAGAGGAAGACCGAGGCTGACGGTAATGTTACTGTTTACAAAGCTCGACTTGTTGCGAAAGGTTTTCGACAATTTCAAGGAGTTGACTACGATGAGACTTTCTCACCCGTAGCGATGCTTAAGTCTATCTGAATCATGTTAGCAATTGCCGCATTTTATGAAATATGGCAAATGGATAACAAAATTGTGTTCTTTAATGGATTTATTAAAGAAGAGTTGTATATGATGCGACCAGAAGGTTTTGTCAATCCTAAAGGTGCTGACAAAATGTGCAAGCTCCAGCGATCCATCTATGGACTGGTGCAAGCATCTCGGAGTTGGAATATACACATTTATAAGTTGACCAAAGCATAGATATTTATACAGACTTGCGGTGAATCCTGTATTTACAAGAAAGTGAGTTGGAGCACTACAACCTTTCTGATGAGTATATGTGAATGACATATTGTCGATCAAAAATGATGTAGAATTTTCTGGAAAGCATAAAGGAGTGTCTGAAAGGAGTTGTTTCAAAGAAATACCTCGGTAAAGCTGCTTACATATTGAGCATCAAGATCTATAGAGAAAGATCGAGACGCTTGATAAGTTTTTTTCAATGAGTACATACCTTGACAAATTTTGAAGTAGTTCAAAATGGATTAATCAAAGAAGGAGTTCTTGCCTGAGTTAAAAGGTATGAAGTTGAGTAAGACTCAAAACCCGACCTCGGCAGAAGATAGAGAAAGAATGAAAGTCATTCCCTATGCCTCAGCCATAGGTTCTATAAAGTATGCCATGATGTGTACCAAACCTGTTATCTACCTTGCCATGAGTTTGGCAAGGAGGTACAATAGTGATCCAGGAGTAGATCACTGGACAACGGTCAAAATTATCCTTATTTACTAGATGGCTAAGGAAATGTTTTCTCGATTATGGAGGTGATAAAGAGTTCGTCATAAAGAGTTACGTCAATGCAAGCTTTAACACCGATCTGGATGACTCTGAGTCTCGATCTGGATGCATATTGGAAGTGGGAGCAATTAGCTAGAGTAGCTCCATGCAGAGCATTGTAGACATAGAAATTTGCGAAATACATACGGATCTGGATGTGACAGACCCGTTGACTAAACTTCTCTTACAAGCAAAACATGATCACACCTTATTACTCTTTGGGTGTTAATCACATGGTGATGTGAACTAGATTATTGACTCTGATAAACCCTTGGGGTGTTTGTCACATGGCGATGTGAACTATGGGTGTTATTCACATAACGATGTGAATTATTGGTATTAAATCACATGGCGATGTGAACTAGATTATTGACTCTAGTGCAAGTGGGAGACTGAAGGAAATATGCCCTAGAGGCAATAATAAAGTTGTTATTTATATTTCCTTATATCATGATAAATGTTTATTATTCATGCTAGAATTGTATTAACCGGAAACTTAGTACATGTGTGAATACATAGACAAAACAGAGTGTCCCTGGTATGCCTCTACTAGACTAGCTCATTGATCAAACATGGTTATGTTTCCTAGCCATAGACATGAGTTGTCATTTGATCAACGGGATCACATCATTAGGAGAATGATGTGATGGACAAGACCCATCCGTTAGCTTAGCACTATGATCGTTTAGTTTTACTGCTATTGCTTTCTTCATGACTTATACATGTTCCTATGACTATGAGATTATACAACTCCCGAATACCGGAGGAACACCTTGTGTGCTATCAAACGTCACAACGTAACTGGGTGATCATAAAGATGCTCTACAGGTGTCTCCGAAGGTGTTCGTGGTGTTGGCATAGATCAAGAATAGGATTTGTCACTCCGAGTGTCGGAGAGGTATCTCTGGGCCCTCTCGGTAATGCACATCATAATAAGCCTTGCAAGCAAATGACTAATGAGTTAGTCATGAGATGATGTATTACGGAACGTGTAAAGAGACTTGCCGGTAACGAGATTGAACTAGGTATGGAGATACCGACCGTCGAATCTCGGGTAAGTAACATACCGTTGACAAAGGGAACAACGTATGTTGTTATGCGGTTCGACCGATAAAGATCTTCGTAGAATATGTAGGAGCCAATATGGGCATCCAGGTTCCGCTATTGGTTATTGACCGGAGAGATGTCTCGGTCATGTCTACATAGTTCTCGAAACCGTAGGGTCCGCACGCTTAAACGTTCGTTGACGATACAGTATTTAATGAGTTATGTATGTTGGTGAACGAATGTTATTCGGAGTCCCGGATGTGATCACGGACATGACGAGGAACTCCGGAATGGTCCGGAGATAAAGATTGATATATGGGATAATAGTGTTTGACCTCCGGAAGGGTTCCGGAATTCACCGGAAGGGGTTCCGGATGTTTCCCGAAGTGTTTGGGTACGAGAACACTTTATTTGGGCCAAAAGGGAAAGCACATAAGGTTTTTGGAAGGCGCAAAAGGAAGTTTTGCGGAGTCCAGGGGCCATACGCCAGGGTCCCTGGCGTCTGGGTCCAGACGCCAGGAACCCTGGCGTCTAGCCCTGGAGTCCGAGAAGGACTCTTGCCTTTCGGGTGAAACCGACTTTGTGAAGGCTTTTACTCCAAGTTTCGACCCCAAGGCTCAACATATAAATAGAGGGGTAGGGCTAGATCCCAAGAGACATCAAGATACACCAAGCCGTGTGCCGGCAACCCCGACCCTCTAGTTTATCCTCCGTCTAGTTTCTGTAGTGCTTGGCGAAGCCCTGCAGAGATTGTTCTTCATCAACAACCGTCACCACGCCGTCGTGCTGTCGGAACTCATCTACTACTTCGCTCGTCTTGCTGGATCAAGAAGGCGAGGACATCATCGAGCTGAACGTGTGCTGAACGCGGAGGTGCCGTACGTTCGGTACTAGATCAGGATGGATCGTGAAGGTGCACGACTACATCAACCGCGTTGATAAACGCTTTCGCTTTCGGTCTACGAGGGTACGTAGACACACTCTCCCCTCTCGTTGCTATGCATCTAGTAGATAGATCTTGCGTGATCGTAGGAAATTTTTGAAATACTACGCTCCTCAACAGCGGCCGCATGACCGGGCACCCGGGAATCCTCTTGTCCGGGCACCCGGGGTGTCCAGGAGGTCTTCGGTCCTCCGCATCTTGGCGTTCTCCTTCCTCCTCCTTCTCCGTAGGTCTCCGTGTGGACTTGGTGATGCTCCCCGGCTTCATGGAGGTGGTCGTCCTTGTACCTAAAGATGCATGATGTTCCGTGGTGAGGTAGTGACCAAGTCCAAATGATATTCATGTAAATCTCAAAGAGGAGCGGGTTCACCTTAAGTCCGGTAGGTTCACTTGGGGCTTGAGGTGCTATGACGGTTTACATGGAGATAGCCGTAGGATGCTCCGCATCATCTCCTCCCCCTTGGGAAAGATCCGTCCTTAGATCATGAACCATATCGTCATGTACACGGTAGGCATGGATGAACTTGTAGTTGGACGATGTGTATGTCACGCCTCGAGCAAAGTACTCCAAGATGTCGTCGGAATGGTAGACATGCAAAAAGAGCAAACACAAGGGATACTTGGAAATACAATGGTTAGCGGACGCAAGGTGTCCATCATTTAAGCATGAGTCCGTCCAATGAAATCGGTAGTGGCAATGAGCATGAATTGTAGCAAAATGAAAGATCATGGCATACAATGCATTCATGTGATCAAGCTCATTGTGCAAGAAGTTGCAAATGCTACCATTGTGCAAAATGATGTCGTAATGGGATTGTGTATCAAAAGCATGAACATGGTAAATGATGCTCCATATGAGTATGTGATCATGCAATTGATGCTTGGCAATGTGATCAATATGTATGAAGAGTCCATCAAGAAAGATCACAACAAATTTGCTAAGGAAATGAAAAATCCCATATATCATGGATGACATGGGACTACAAGATGCAACAAGGTAATCATAATGTGAGTCAATCCATGCATAAGATGCAAATTTGTTATGGGTATGATATGACCATGGAGAATGGCATGTGGGCGCACAATCAACAAATATGAAGGTTTGGGTGCAATGTGCCAAAGGAGTGTTGATATACCCATGCTCAATGTCGTGGAAAGAGTGGTAGACCGGTGGTACATCCATGAAATCCAAGCATATGCGAGGATGGCTCACAAGGAAGGAATTCACCTTGATGAGGATGTCGAAAATGTTGTTGTTGCGCAACGTGTATGCCTTCGCATGTCCAAGATGCCTCGTGATGGTACCGCCTTGTGAATCCTTCAAAATGAAAGAACATGACAAACACACGGAAAAACAAATGAGGTTAGCGAAGATGCAAAACCTATTCGTGTGGTGAGTCACCCAACAAGTATTTTCGTCATTCTTATCATAAGAAAGGACAAGGGGACATGGCAATGTATGGAAGCATATGATGCGATAACAACCAAATACATTAGGCTCAAACAAGCAAGCATGCATCATAAGTAAGGTGTCCAAGTCTCCGAGATCAACAAGTATAGCATGGTTGCACTCACAACAAGTGAATATGAGAGATGCAACTATTGGAGACAAGTGACAATGATCAAGATATATCATGTGAAATGCATGAACATATATGTCATCAACCCAAGAAAGCAAGTAAGAGTGGAACATGGGTGATGCAATATAGCAAGCAATCATAGTGATCAAGTCAAGCAAGCTAGTAGTGCGAAGATGCAACATACTAGAGGTAATCATGGCAATCATGTCATGTGTGGGAATGGTAGGCATGAATAATGCACATGCCATATCACAAGCATGAAAGCGAGAAATGAGCAAAGTAGTGTCATTGTATTGGCAAGAGGTCCTATGTAAATGGCAATGGTGCATCATGACTCTCCCAACACAAGAAGCATCCATAGCATGGGGCACAATGTAAACATGGCAATAGCAACAAGTATCTCCACCAAGCATGCAAATACACATAATAGTAGTAGAATGGTGAATCATGGGCAAATGCAAGCAAGGGTCACAATTGCATGGCAAAGTCATAGCAAGAGGTATAACATGCAAAGTGAACACGATAGTATGGGCATAAGGTGACAAGTGGTAAATAACCCATAGCCGTGTGAGAGCCAAGTAAAAGAGATGCGCGTAGTGGTTGCGCGAAGAGAATGGTGGTAAGGAGATTCCACGGAATCCCAAATCATCGTTGCTCTCAAGAGCTCTTTTCGTCAACTCATGGGATTGGGAGGTTGACGAGTGTGCAAAAGTACATGCACAAGACAAAGGCAAAGGAAAAATTGTATGTGCGTGGTATATGTACACATCATCCATCATGATGCGCACGTGTGTGTGTTGGTTAGCACATAATATCCAATGCTCAAATAAATGAGATGTGTGATATAGAAACATGTCATCCATCATGAGAGGTTTGTTGTTATCTATGGCATAATACTCACATGGTGTAATGCATCATGACAAGAAGTTAGAGTATTGTTATTCATGTAATGCATATGGTGCACACAATCATGGTAATCATGCAAGGTATGGAATGCATCAAGATCTCCTAGTATGTATGAGGAAACCATGGGGGTCTCCTCATGAACCATAGTGGAAATATCACATGGAGAATATTGGCAACATCCAAAACAATGCATATTTGGAACAATGTGTTCATGGCATGGCATAGGAGATGAATTGCAGAAATCATGTAAAGGGAGCATGGCAATATCATCGCATGAAAAACAAAAGCCAATGGCCATCATCTTGTCATCTATGCCACAAGTGCAAATAGGATTTACTTTAATGGGGCATGCATAGTTACTATGTTGAGATTGAAATGATGCAATATGGGAGATCTCACTCGTAGAATATGACAAGTTTAGAGGGTTCTCGAACATGATGTGACCAAAATAATTTTCACATGATATCATATGGAGCATAGCATCACCACTAGGCAACTCAACATGCTCACCGTCATATTCATCATAAATAGGTAAGTCAAGACATGAGGAAGTCGCACTAGCATGAAGCATGTCAATAGGTGTGTCAACATCATGCAAGCACTCATTGTCAAGATAGTCCACTAGTGGGACAAGAGAAGCACCATAACCTATGTTACCTTTATTGCTCTGCTCATATGTTGTAGGTGAGGTGTTGAAGACAAAGTAGCGGTCATCGTCATCTTGATGGAACCATGTGGGTGGTGCATCATAGTCCACCATGGCCATCGTCTTGTCCATAGGAAGGACGAAGTCGTCGCGGATCGGTGCGTCATCATAAATGGGACCTAGCACCAAATGAGAAGACACAATAGAGGTAGAGGTCAAGTCGTTAGTGTTGAAAGTGGCCTCACATGACCTATCAACTATCTCACTCTCTCTATGTGTTGGTGGATCACTCACTCCCTCAAGGTAGGTGCACTCATAGTCACATATGGTGGAGTCACTCATCTCACTGAAGTGGTGGTGGTGGTGGCTCTCCTCACATGTGAAATGGGGCAGCTCATCATATATGGGGCTAGTGGTGAAGTCACTCTCACTCTCAGTATGGTGGCACAAGTCTCTCAACTCATCACCATACGCCATCGTTATTGAAGGGAAAATCCCATGCTCAACCATCTCATAGTCGTCGTCGTGGATGAAGGCCGAAGATGGCACAACATCACTCTCGTCCATGACCGAAGGGAAAATCCCATGCTCGATCATCTTGTCGTCGTCTTGTTGTAGAAGGCTCATATGATGTGGGTGGCTTCCGAAGATGGAAATGTCGCCCTCGCTCGTAGGTGGTCGCCTTGGACTTGCGGAAGTCGTTGTAGGCGTACTCGTGGGAAGTAGGCGAAGATGTCGTACGTCCGAAGGTGAAGATGCCTTGTAAGCACCTGGCGAAGATGCCGAAGTGGTTGTTGTAGCCGTAGCGCCATTTTGGTGGTTCTTGTCTCGCGGTCTTCTTAAGTGCTCTTGAAGTTTGGCCTTGGAGTGAAGTAGAGCTTGATCGGACTTGTAGTTTTGCGCGTGTCGAGCATCTTCATGATGATGGTTTCATTGTCGTGCTTGAGTTCGTAGAAGATGTCGTTTGTCGTCGTCGTGCACATGATGTTTGTGACTTGAACGTCGCTGCCGAGATGACGAAGTGGAAGAAGACTTGATGTCGGCCACCATGTGTCGGAAGTCGATGGCGATGTTGTCGAGGCGCTCTTGCATTGCTCGTTGTACTCCGATGGTTTGTGCATGGATGTAGTTGTTCACACCGTCGATGTCAAAGACCGGAGATGATGTGCTTTGCCTATCCATCACAATACTCGAGTAGAGGGTGAGTAGGAAATGAGATGAACAATACCAAGATACCGTTTCCCAAAATTGAGGATGTATCCCGTTTCACTCAAAGTGAAATGAAATAATAGTGGAATTGGTACCCGACTTGTTCACTCACACCTACAAATTAAAGCTTATTGAGTGGCTTGGTTAGGACACGTGGCACAAAATTCAAGCAAATGTTAGTCCAAGATATCGAAAATGTTGAGAACGATTCACAAAATTGCAATGTAAAGCTAATAGATCAATAGCTATGGTGACACAAGAAACACACACATGGATAGATAGATGGGATCCGCGCAACCAAGGAATGAGCACAAAATGTATTGGCACGGAAAAAGCTCTTGTTGCACGGAATCTAGAGAGACACTAGCTCGATTGCTCAAATGGGCAAGATATGCTTGTGCACCAACCTATTAGAGTAAACGTGCCATCGACGTCAATCCCAAGTATGCTATGTATGTATGCTCCAAGTGTATGTACTATGCAAAATGGCTCAATGCTATTTCTATTGCTTACAAGCTCTTTTGTATCTTCTCTTTTGCTTAAAAGCTTTTTCTCTCTCCTTTTTTTTGATATGCTTGATGCTCGAGCCAAGTATAATATGAGACAAGTATGTAAGATATGCACGGGAGAGACTTATGGCACAATGATGATAGCAAGGTGATTGCACACTAAAACTAGCAATGCGGTGTAAACATATCACTAAGGTGCACAAATAGCGTGGCCCGGCAATTCTCAACTCGCTAGTCTCGATAGGTAAGGTACGCAATGGGCTCGGGGCGATCAAGGCAATGTAAGGAATATGTACAATGGTGTCATTGAGGTTACCGTCCGATGATGATGATGAGATGGGTGTTGTCGACGAAGAACCATCCCTAGTTAGCCGAAACACCCTAGGAAACAGAAAAACCGCTAACTCAAAATCTCAAGGACAAAGTCAAATGGTGGTAGCGGAAAGCGGTGGTGGTGGTGTTGAAGATGGCAATGCGGAAGTGGTGGTGGTGGTTGATGAATAAGCACTCGTCCCTAAGTAGCTGAAACACCTTAGGAGACTCAATTCACCACTCAAACAACCGTAAATGTTATATGGGTCAAATGGGGTTAGGTTGCGGAAAGCTATGGTGGTATGGTGGATGATATGGTGGATGGCCTAAACACACTTGTCAAAATGGCCAAATTTTTTATGGAGTCTAATGATGTAAGAACCTACCTAGAATGATGGGGGGTGTCAATAGCTACTCAACAAGCTAAAGAACACGAAAATCGGACTCCGGGAGTGGAAGTTATGGCCGAAACCGTGGTGTAGTTGGGCTGATTCGGGGGGGGGGTGCGGGTGCCCGGTGGTTGGGGGTGCGGGCACCCGGGGTGGTCAGGGAAAACTGTCCCAGAGGTGCGGGCACCCGGGGGTTCAGGGTGCGAGCACCCGGTGGTGTCGGATTTGGTCGAAATTTTTCGGGAAAAGTGAGAAATTGGTGGATTTTGTGGTGGGAAGAGTGGGTATGGATGGGGGGAAGCTAGATCTAGTTGCCAAACATCAAAATCGTGGATCAAACACAACAAATCTCACAAGAACCGACAAATTGCAAGAAAAAAATTTAGGGCTATTTTTGTGGGGATTTTTGAAATTGGGCAAGAACACAACAAAATTAGGCTAGAAAACAAGAAGGGGGGCTCCAATTTCGTTAGAAACCATAGCTCTAGATACCATGATGTTGTAGAGTGGAACCCTAGGTGGAGATCTTTCACGAATTGGAGGGGAATCCCCAAGAACAAGATGAGCACAAAGGGAAGAACACAAGAGAAACACTCAAGAACAAGCCCAAATCACACATCCACTAGACTCACATACACACAAGATCCATAAAGGTACAAGAACAACAAGGGGAACATGGATACATGATAGAGTTCATCCCAAATCCCAAAGGGAGATGAGGTCTTGGTGATCCTATGATGGGGATCCTTCCCCTAGAAGGGGGTCTTGATAATCCACAAGGATTCTTCCCCAAAGGGGTCTTGATCCACAAGAGGGAAGGAGCAAAGCTCACATATGTCTCACATCAACTTTGCTATCCTCACAAATGAGCTAGGTGGGAGGTACTTATAGTCTAGGGATGAAATAGAGGGGAGAGATGGATACAAGGATCATTTATCCCGAAAAAAACGTAGCCACGGTTGAGGGTCCGGGCACCCGGGGTCAAGGGGACCGGGCACCCGGGAGTCGCGCCCAGGAGGGGGCCGGGCACCCGGAGGTAGATGGTTGGGCACCCGGGGTCACAGGAGGGGGCCGGGCACCCGGTGGTGAGGAGGCCGGGCACCCGGGTCACCCGGGGAGGCCGCGGCAGGAGGGGTCGGGCACCCGGGGCCAAGTGGCCGGGCACCCGGGGGTGTGCCCAGATGGGGAGGCCGGGCACCCGGGGCTCTAGGGGCCGAGCACCCGGGGTGTCCAGGGGCTTTGCCCACCCCGCGGCCGCATGATCGGGCACCCGGGGATCCTCTTGTCCGGGCACTCGGGGTGTCCAGGAGGTCTTCGGTCCTCCGCATCTTGGCGTTCTCCTTCCTCCTCCTTCGCCGTAGGTCTCCGTGTGGACTTGGTGATACTCCCCGGCTTCATGGAGGTGGTCGTCCTTGTACCTAAAGATGCATGATGTTCTGTGGTGAGGTAGTGACCAAGTCCAAATGATATTCATGTAAATCTCAAAGAGGAGCAGGTTCACCTTAAGTCCGGTAGGTTCACTTGGGGCTTGAGGTGCTATGACGGTGTACATGGAGATAGCCGTAGGATGCTTCGCATCACCCAAGATCTGGAATATTACATATAGAATCTTCTGATGAACATACTGTTGGAAATATTCCCTAGAGGCAATAATAAAAGTATTAATATTATATTTCCTTGTTCATGATAATTTTCTGTTATTCATGCTTGAATTGTATTGTACGGAAACAGCGATACATGTGTGAATATATAGACCACAATGAGTCCCTGGTAAGCCTCTAGTTACTAGCTCATTGATCAACAGATGGTCACGATTTCCTGACCATGGACATTGGATGTCATTGATAACGGGATCACATCATTAGGAGGATGATGTGATGGACAAGACCCAATCCTGAGCCTAGCACGAGATCGTATAGTTCGTAATGCATAAGCTTTTCTGTGTCAAGTATTTATTCCTTAGACCATGAGGTTGTGCAACTTCCGGATGGCGTAGGAATACTTTGGGTGTGCCAAACGTCACAACGTAACTGGGTGGCTATAAAGGTACGCAACGGGTATCTCCGAAAGTGTCTGTTGAGTTGGTACGAACCGAGACTGGGATGGTGTCACTCCGTATGACGGAGAGGTACCTCTGGGTCCACTCGGTAAGACATCATCGTAATGAGCTCAAAGTGACTAAGGAGTTGGTCACGGGATGATGGATTACAGATCGAGTAAAGAGACTTGCCATGACGAGATTGAACAAGGTAACGGGAATACCGACGATCGAATCTCGGGCAAGTACCGTACTGATAGACAAAGGGAATAACATACGGGATTGAGTGAATCCTTGACACAGTGGTTCATCCGATGAAGATCATCGAGGAACACGTAGGAACCAACATGGGTATCCAGATCCCGCTGTTGGTTATTGACCGGAGAGTCGTCTCGGTCATGTCTGCGTGTCTCCCAAACCCGTAGGGTCTACACACTTAAGGTTCGGTAACGCTAGGGTCGTAGAGATACATGCACGTGGAAACCCGAAAGTTGTTCGGAGTCCCGGATGAGATCCCGGACGTGACGAGGAGTTCCGGAATGGTCCGGAGGTAAAGAATGATATATAGGAAGTCTAGTTTCGGCCATCGGGTGAACTCCGGGGGTCACCGGAAGTGTCCTAGGACCACCGAAGGGGTCCCGGGGTCCACCGAGTGGGGCCACCCATCCCGGTGGGGGCCCTAGGCCGCAAGGGGAAGGGGGCCAGCCCCTGGTGGGCTGGCGCACCCATATGGGCCCCCCTCCATGCGCCTAGGGTTGAAACCCTAGGGGGAGGGGGCGCCCCCTATGCCTTGGGGGGCAAGATTCCCCCCTGGCCGCCGCCCCACCCTGGAGATGGGATCTCCCAGGGCCGGCGCCCCCCCCCCCCTGGCCCCTGTATATAGTGGGAGGAGAGGGCAGCCGCACCCAAGCCTCTGGCGCCTCTCCCCCCTCCCGTCACACATCCTACTCCTCCGCAGGGCGCCGGCGAAGCCCTGCAGGATTTCCTGCTGCATCCACCACCACGCCGTCGTGCTGCTGGATCTCCGACGACCTCTCATCCCCCCTTGCTGGATCAAGAAGGAGGTGACGTTGCTGTACCGGACGTGTGTTGAACGCGGAGGTGCCGTCCGTTCGGCTCTAGGATCATCGGTGACGAAGAACGCGAAGAGTATGACTACTTCATCCTCGTTGCTTCGAACGCTTCCGCACGCGATCTACAAAAGAGTATGTAGATGCACTCCAGTATGCTCGTTGCTAGATGACTCCTTAGATTGATCTTGGTGAAAGCGTAGAAATTTTTTGAATTCTGCTACGTTCCCCAACAGTGGCATCTAAGCTAGGTCTTTGTGTAGCATCTTGCACGAGTAGAACACAAAGCAGTTGTGGGCGTTGAGTTTGCTCAATTTTCTTGCTGTTACTAGTCTAACCTTGATTCGGCGGTATTGTGGGATGAAGCGGCCCGGACCGACCTTACACGTACGCTTACGTGAGACTGGTTCCACTGACAGACATGCACTAGATGCATAAGGTGGCTGGCGGGTGTCTGTCTCTCCCACTTTAGTCGGATCGGATTCGATGAACAGGGTCCTTATGAAGGGTAAATAGAAATTGACAAATCACGTTGTGGTTTTGGCGTAGGTAAGAAACGTTCTTGCTAGAAAACCTATAGAAGCCACGTAAAACTTGCAACAACAATTAGAGGTCGTCTAACTTGTTCTTGCAGCATGTGCTTTGTGATATGGTATGGCCAAGAAGATGTGATGAATGATATATGTGATGTATGAGATTGATCATGTTCTTTTAATAGGTAATCACGACTTGCATGTCGATGAATTTGACAACCGGCAGGAGCCATAGGAGTTGTCTTAATTATTGTATGACCTGCGTGTCACTGAATAACGCCATGTAATTACTTTACTTTATTGCTAAATGTTAGCCATAGTAGTAGAAGTAATAGTTGGCGTGACGACTTCATGAAGACACGATGATGGAGATCATGGTGTCAAGCCGGTGACAAAGATGATCATGGTGCCCCGGAGATGGAGATCGAAGGAGCAAGATGATATTGGCCATATCATGTCACTTTATATGATTGCATGTGATGTTTATCATGTTTATGCATCTTGTTTACTTAGAACGACGGTAGTAAATAAGATGATCTCTCACTAAAATTTCAAGAATTGTGTTCCCCCTAACTGTGCACCGTTGCTAAGGATCGTTGTTCTGAAGCACCACGTGATGATCGGGTGTGATAGGTTCTAACGTTCGCATACAACGGGTGTAAGCCAGATTTACACAAGCAATACACTTAGGGTTCACTTGACGAGCCTAGCATGTACAGACATGGCCTCGGAACACGGAAGACCGAAAGGTCGAACATGAGTCGTATAGAAGATACGATCAACATGAAGATGTTCACCGTTGATGACTAGTCCGTCTCACGTGATGATCGGACACGGGCTAGTCAATTCGGATCATGTAACACTTAGATGACTAGAGAGATGTCAATCTGAGTGGGAGTTCATTAAAATTTGATTAAGATGAACTTAATTATCATGAACTTAGTCTAAATTCTTTACAATATGTCTTGTAGATCAAATGGCCCATGCTCATGTCACCCTCAACTTCAACTCGTTCCTAGAGAAATCCAAGCTGAAAGACGATGGTAGCAACTATACGGACTGCATCCGTAACCTGAGGATCATCCTCATAGCTGCCAAGAAAACTTATGTCCTAGATGCACCGCTAGGTGACGCTCCCGCCCCGGCAAACCAAGATGTTATGAACGCTTGGCAGTCGCGTTGTGATGATTACTCCCTGGTTCAGTGCGGCATGCTTTACAGCTTAGAATCGGGGCTCCAAAAGCGTTTTGAGCACCACGGGGCATATGAGATGTTCCAAGAGCTGAAAATGGTTTTCCAAGCTCATGCCCGAGTCGAGAGATATGACGTCTCTGACGCATTCTACAGCTGTAAGATGGAGGAAAACAGTTCTGTCAGTGAGCACATCCTCAAGATTTCCGGGTTGCACAACCGCTTGTCTCAGTTGGGAATGAATCTCCCAAACGAAGCGGTCGTTGACAGAATCCTCCAGTCGCTCCCACCAAGCTACAAGAGCTTCGTGTTGAACTTCAATATGCAGGGGATGGAGAAGTCCATTCCCAGGTGTATTCAATGTTGAAATCAGCGGAGGTGGATATCAAGAAAGAACATCAAGTGTTGATGGTCAATAAAACCACTAAGTTCAAGAAGGGCAAGGGTAAAAAGAACTTCAAGAAGGACGGCAAGGGAGTTGCCGCGCCCGGTAAGCCTGTTGCCGGGAAGAAGCCAAAGTATGGACCCAAGCCTGAGACATAGTGCTTTTATTGCAAGGGAACGGGTCACTGGAAGCGGAACTGCCCCAAATACTTAGCGGACAAGAAGGCCGGCAACGTCAAAGGTATATGTGATATACATGTTATTGATGTGTACCTTACCAGCGCTCGTAGTTGCTCCTGGGTATTCGATACCGGTGCAGTTGCTCATATTTGTAACTCTAAGCAGGAGTTGCGGAATAAGCGGAGACTGGCGAAGGACGAGGTGACGATGCGCGTCGGGAATGGTTCCAAGGTCGATGTGATCGCCGTCGGCACGCTGCCTCTACATCTACCCTCGGGATTAGTTTTAAACCTTAATAATTGTTATTTAGTACCAGCTTTGAGCATGAACATTGTATCTGGATCTCGTCTTATGCGAGATGGCTACTCATTTAAATCCGAGAATAATGGTTGTTCTATTTATTTCAGAGATATGTTTTATGGTCATGCCCCGCTGGTCAATGGTTTATTTTTGATGAATCTCGATCGTGACGATACACATATTCATAGTGTGAATGCCAAAAGATGTAAAGTTGATAATGATAGTCCCACATACTTGTGGCATTGCCGCCTTGGTCATATTGGTGTCAAACGTATGAAGAAGCTTCATGCTGATGGACTTCTGGAGTCTCTTGATTATGAATCATTTGACACGTGCGAACCATGCCTCTTGGGCAAGATGACCAAGACTCCGTTCTCCGGAACAATGGAGCGAGCAACCAACTTATTGGAAATCATACATACCGATGTGTGCGGTCCAATGAGTGTTGAGGCTCGCGGAGGCTATCGTTATGTTCTCACCCTCACAGATGACTTGAGTAGATATGGGTATATCTACTTGATGAAGCACAAGTCTGAGACCTTTGAAAAGTTCAAGGAATTTCAGAATGAGGTTGAGAATCAACGTGACAGAAAAATAAAGTTCTTGCGATTGGATCGTGGGGGTGAATATTTAAGTCATGAATTTGGCACGCACCTTAGGAACTGTGGAATTGTTTCACAATTGACACCACCCGGTACACCTCAGCGTAACGGTGTGTCCGAACATTGAAATCGTACTCTGTTGGACATGGTGCGATCTATGATGTCCCTCACCGATTTACCGCTATCTTTTTGGGGTTATGCTTTAGAGACTGCCGCATTCACTTTAAATAGGGCTCTGTCGAAATCCGTTGAGACGACACCGTATGAACTTTGGTTTGGCAAGAAACCGAAGCTGTCGTTTCTGAAAGTTTGGGGTTGCGATGCTTATGTCAAGAAACTTCAACCTGAAAAGCTCGAACCCAAATCGGAAAAATGCGTCTTCATAGGATACCCAAAGGAAACGATTGGGTACACCTTCTACCACAAATTCGAAGGCAAAGTCTTTGTTGCCAAGAATGGATCCTTTCTGGAGAAAGAGTTTCTCTCGAAAGAAGTGAGTGGGAGGAAAGTAGAACTTGATGAGGTGACAGTCACCCCTCCTGAACCGGAAAGTAGCGCGGCACAAGAAATTGTTCCTGAGGTGCCTGCACCGACAAGGGAGGAAGTTAATGATGATGATCATGAAGAAACAGATCAAGTTACTACTGAACTTTGAAGGTCCACAAGGGCACGTTCCGCACCAGAGTGGTACGGCAACCCTGTCATGGGTATCATGTTGTTAGACAACGGTGAACCTTTGAACTATGAAGAAGCGATGGCGGGCCCAGATTCCAATAAATGGCTTGGAGCCATGAAATCCGAGATAGAATCCATGTATGAAAACAAAGTATGGACTTTGGTGGACTTGCCTGATGATAGGCATGCCATAGAAAATAAATGGATATTTAAGAAGAAGACAGACGCGGATGGTAATGTGACCATCTATAAGGCTCGGCTTGTCGCTAAGGGTTATCGACAAGTTCAAGGGATTGACTACGACGAGACTTTCTCTCCCGTAGCGATGCTGAAGTCAGTCAGAATCATGTTAGCTATTGCCGCATTCTATGATTATGAGATATGGCAAATGGACGTCAAAACGGCATTCCTTAATGGCTTCCTCAAGGAAGAGTTGTATATGACGCAGCCGGAAGGTTTTGTCGATCCAGAGAATGCTAACAAGGTGTGCAAGCTCCAGCACTCGATTTACGGGCTGGTGCAAGCATCTCGGAGTTGGAACATTCGCTTTAATGATGTGATCAAAGCGTTTGGCTTTATACAGACTTATGGAGAAGCCTGTATCTACAAGAAAGTGAGTGGGAGCTCTGTAGCATTTCTCATATTATATGTGGATGACATATTGCTGATGGGAAATGATATAGGATTCTTGGAAAGTGTAAAGGCCTACTTGAATAAGAGTTTTTCAATGAAGGACCTTGGAGAAGCAGCTTACATATTAGGCATCAAAATCTATAGAGATAGATCAAGATGCCTCATCGGTCTTTCACAAAGTACATACCTTGACAAGATATTGAAGAAGTTCAATATGGATCAGTCCAAGAAGGGGTTCTTGCCTGTTTTGCAAGGTATGAGATTGAGCAAGGCTCAGTCACCGACCACGGCAGAAGATAGAGAAAAGATGAGTGTCATTCCCTATGCCTCAGCCATAGGTTCTATCATGTATGCCATGCTGTGTACCAGACCTGATGTGAACCTTGCCATAAGTTTGGTAGGGAGGTACCAAAGTGATCCCAGTATGGAACACTGGACAGCGGTCAAGAACATCCTAAAGTACCTAAAGAGGACTAAGGATATGTTTCTCGTTTATGGAGGTGACGAAGAGCTCGTCGTAAAGGTTTACGTCGATGCTAGCTTCGACACAGATCTGGATGACTCGATGTCACAAACCGGATACGTGTATATTTTGAATGGTGGAGCAATCAGCTGGTGCAGTTGCAAGCAGAGCGTCGTGGCGCATTCTACATGTGAAGCGGAGTACATAGCTGCTTGCGAAGCAGCACAAGAAGGAGTCTGGATGAAGGAGTTCATCACCGACCTAGGAGTCATTCCAAGCGCGTCAAACCCGATGACTCTCTTCTGTGACAACACTGGTGCTATTGCAATTACCAAGGAGCCCAGGTTTCACAAGAAGACCAAACACATCAAGCGTCGTTTCAACTCCATCCGGAATTATGGTCAAGATGGAGACATAGATATTTGTAAAGTGCATACGGATCTGAATGTTGCAGACCCGTTGACTAAACCTCTGAAGGAAATATGCCCTAGAGGCAATAATAAAGTTGTTATTTATATTTCCTTATATCATGATAAATGTTTATTATTCATGCTAGAATTGTATTAACCGGAAACTTAGTACATGTGTGAATACATACACAAAACAAAGTGTCCCTAGTATGCCTCTACTAGACTAGCTCATTGATCAAATATGGTTATGTTTCCTAACCATAGACATGAGTTGTCATTTGATCAACGGGATCACATCATTAGGATAATGATGTGATGGACAAGACCCATCCGTTAGCTTAGCACTATGATCGTTTAGTTTTACTGCTATTGCTTTCTTCATGACTTATACATGTTCCTATGACTATGAGATTATGCAACTCCCGAATACCGTAGGAACACCTTGTGTGCTATCAAACGTCACAACGTAACTGGGTGATCATAAAGATGCTCTACAGGTGTCTCCGAAAGTTCTCGTGGTGTTGGCATAGATCAAGACTAGGATTTGTCACTCCGAGTGTCGGAGAGGTATCTCTGGGCCCTCTCGGTAATGCACATCATAATAAGCCTTGCAAGCAAAAGACTAATGAGTTAGGCACGAGATGATGTATTACGGAACGAGTAAAGAGACTTGCCGATAATGAGATTGAACTAGGCATAGAGATACCGACGATCGAATCTCGGGCAAGTAACATACCAATGACAAAAGGAACAACGTATGTTGTTATGCGGTTTGACCGATAAAGAACTTCATAGAATATGTAGGAGCCAATATGAGCATCCAGGTTCCGCTATTGGTTATTGACTGGAGATGAGTCTCTGTCATGTCTACATAGTTCTCGAACCCGTAGGGTCTGCACGCTTAACGTTTGATGACGATCGGTATTATGAGTTTATGAGTTTTGATGTACCGAAGGAGTTCGGAGTCCCGGATGAGACCGGGACATGACGAGGAGTCTCGAAATGGTCGAGACGTAAAGATCGATATATTGGACGACTATATTCGGACATCGGAAAGGTTCCGAGTGATTTGGGTATTTTTCGGAGTATACGGGCCTTATTGGGCCATACGGGAATAGAGGAGAAAGGCCAAAAGGAAGGAGGCGCGCGCCCCCCCTCTGGTCCGAATTGGACAAGGGGTGCAGCCCCCTTTTCCTTCTCCCTCTCCACCTCTTTCCTTCTCTCCTACTCCGGAAAGGAAAGGGGAATCCTACTAGGACTTGGGAGTCCTAGTAGGACTCCCCACACTTGGCGCGCCCCCTCTAGGGCCGGCCTCTCCCTTGCTCCTTTATATACGGGGGCAGGGGGCACCCTAAAACACACAAGTTGAATTGTTTTAGCCATGTGCAGTGCCCCCCTCCACAGAAACACACCTCGGTCATACCGTTGCAGTGCTTAGGCGAAGCCCTGCGCCGGTAGATACATCATATCCGTCACCACGCCGTCGTGCTGACGAAACTCTCCCGTGAAGCTCAACTGGATCAAGAGCTCGTGGGACGTCATCAAGCTGAACGTGTGCTGAACGCGGAGGTGCCGTACGTTCGGTGCTTGATCGGTTGGATCACGAAGAAGTTCGACTACATCAACCGCGTCACTTGACGCTTCCGCTCCCGGTCTATGAGGGTACGTAGACACACTCTCCCCTCTCGTTGCTATGCATCTAATAGATAGATCTTGCGTGATCGTAGGAAAATTTTAAAATACTACATTCTCCAACAGTGGCATCATGAGCCAGGTCTATGCGTAGATGATATGCACGAGTAGAACACAATGAGTTGTGGGCGATACTAGTCATACTGCTTACCAGCATGTCATACTTTGCTTCGGCGATATTGTGAGATGAAGCGGCCCGGACCGACATTACGCGTACGCTTACGCGAGACTGGTTTCACTGTTATGAGCACTCGTTGCTTAAAGGTGACTGGCGGGTGTCTGTCTCTCTCACTTTAGCTGAATCAAGTGTGGCTACGCCCGGTCCTTGTGAAGGTTAAAACAGCACATACTTGACGAAACATCGTTGTGGTTTGTATGCGTAGGTAAGAACGGTTCTTGCTAAGCCCATAGCAGCCACGTAAAACTTGCAACAACAAAGTAGAGGACGTCTAACTTGTTTTTGCAGGGCATGTTGTGATGTGATATGGTCAAGACATGATGAGATATACGGTTTTGTATGAGATGATCATGTTTTGTAAAGTTATCGGCAACTGGCAGGAGCCATATGGTTGTCGCTTTATTATATGAAATGCAATCGCCATGTAATTGCTTTACTTTATCACTAAGCGGTAGTGATAGTCGTAGAAGCAATATTTGGCGAGACGACAACGATGCTACGATGGAGATCAAGGTGTCGCGCCGGTGACGAAGGTGATCATGACGGTGCTTTGGAGATGGAGATCAAAAGCAGAAGATGATGATGGCCATATCATGTCACATATTTTGATTGCATGTGATGTTTATCTTATTATGCTTCTTATTTTGCTTAGTTCGACGGTAGCATTATAAGATGATCCCTTACTAAATTTCAAGGTATAAGTGTTCTACCTGAGTATGCACCGTTGCGAAAGTTCGTCGTGCCGAGACACCATGTGATGATCGGGTGTGATAAGCTCTACGTTCAAATACAACGGGTGTAAGCCAGTTTTGCACACGCAGAATACTCGGGTTAAACTTGATGAGCCTAGCATATGGAGATATGGCCTCGGAACACTGGAGACCGAAAGGTCGAGCGTGAATCATATAGTAGATATGATCAACATAAGATGTTCACCATTGAAACTACTCCATCTCACGTGATGATCGGACATGGTTTAGTTGATTTGGATCACGTGATCATTTAGATGACTAGAGGGATGTCTATCTAAGTGGGAGTTCTTAAGTAATATGATTAAATTGAACTTTAATTTATCATGAACTTAGTCCCCGTAGTATTAGCATATCTATGTTCTAGATCAATAGCTCACGATGTTGCTCCCCGTTTATTTTTTTATATGTTCCTAGAGAAAACTAAGTTGAAAGATGTTAGTAGCAATGATGCGGAATTGTTCCATGATCTGAGGATTATCCTCATTGCTGCATAGAGAATTATGTTCTTGATGCACCGCTAGGTGACAGACCTATTGCAGGAGCAGATGTAGACGTTATGAACGTTTTGACAAAAGCTCGGTATGATGACTACTTGATAGTTTAAGTGCACCATGCTTTACGGCTTAGAACCGGGACTTCAAAAACGTTTTGAACGCCACGGAGCATATAAGATGTTCCAAGAGTTGAAATTAGTATTTCATACTCATGCCCGTGTCGAGAGGTATAAGACTTCTGACATTACTTTGCCTACAAGATGGAGGAGAATAGCTCAACCAGTGAGCATGTGCTCAGATTGTCTGGGTACTACAATTACTTGAATCAAGTGGGAGTTAATCTTCTAGATAAGATAGTAATTGACAAAGTTCTCTAGTAACTATCACCAAGTTAGTAGAACTTCGTGATGAACTATAATATGCAAGGGATGACGAAAGGAATTCCCAAGCTCTTCGCGATGCTGAAGTCGCCGAAGGTAGAAATCATGAAAAAGCATCAAGTGTTGATGGTTAACAAGACCACTTGCTTCAAGTAAAGGGCAAAGGAATAGAAGGGGAACTTCAAGAAGAATGACAAGAAAGTTGTCACTCCAGTGAAGAAACCCAAAGCTAAAACTCAAGCCTGAAACTAAGTGCTTCTACTGCAAAGGAAATGGTCACTGGAAGTGGAACTGCCCTAGATACTTGGCGGATAAGAAGGATGGCAAAGTGAACAAAGATATATTTTGATATACAGATTATTGATGTGTACTTTACTAGTGTTCATAGCAACCCCTGGGTATTTGATACCGGTTCAGTTGCTAAAATTAGTAACTCGAAACGAGAATTGCAGAATGAACAGAGACTAGTTAAAGGTGAAGTGACGATGTGTGTTGGAAGTGGTTCCAAGATTGATATGATCATCATCGCACACTCCCTATACTTTCGGGATTAGTGTAAAACCTAAATAAATGTTATTTGGCATTTGCGTTGAGCATGAATATGATTTGATCATATTTGTTGCAATACGGTTATTCATTTAAAGTCATAGAATAATTGTTATTCTGTTTACATGAATAAAACCTTCGATGGTCATACACCCAATGAAAATAGTTTGTTGGATCTTGATCGTGGTGATACACATATTCATAATATTGAAGCCAAAAGATGCAAGGTTAATAATGATAGTGCAACTTATTTGTGGCACTGCCGTTTAGGTCATAATGGTGTAAAGCGCATGAAGAAACTCCATAGTGATGGACTTTTGAAATCACTTGGTGCTTGCGAACCATGCCTCATGGGCAAGATGACTAAAACTCCGTTCTCCGGAACAATGGAGCGAGCAACAGATTTGTTGGAGATCATACATACAGATGTATGTGGACCAATGAGTGTTGAAGCTCGAGGCGGGTATCGTTATTTTCTGACCTTCACTGATGATTTGAGCAGATATGGGTATATCTACTTAATGAAGAACAAGTCTGAAACATTTGAAAAGTTCAAAGAATTTCAGAGTGAAGTGGAGAATCATCATAACAAGAAAATAAGAGTTTCTACGATATGATCGTAGAGGTAAAATATTTGAGTTAGCGAGTTTGGCCTTCAGTAAAAACAATGTGAAATAGTTTCGCTACTCACGCCACCTGGAACACCACAGTGTAATGGTGTGTCCGAACATCATAACCGTACTTTATTAGATATGGTGCGATCGATGATGTCTCTTACCGATCTACCACTATCTCTTTTGGGGTTATACATTAGAGACAGCTACATTCACGTTAAATAGGGCACCATCTAAATCTGTGGAGATGACACCGTATGAACTGTGGTTTGACGAGAAACCTAAGTTGTCATTTCTTTAAGTTTGGAACTGCGATGCTTATGTGAAAAAGTTTCAACATGATAAGCTCGAACCCAAATCGGAGAAGTAAATCTTCATAGGATACCCAAAAGAAACTGTTGGGTACACCTTCTATCACAGATCCGAAGGCAAGGTCTTTGTTGCTAAGAGCGGATCCTTTCTAGAGAAGGAGTTTCTCTCGAAAGAAGTGAGTGGGAGGAAAGTAGAACTTGATGAGGTAATTGTACCTTCTCCCGAATTGGAAAGTGGAACATCACAGAAACTATTTCCAGTGATTCCTACACCAATTAGTGAGGAAGCTAATGATGATGATCATGAAACTTCAGATCAAGTTTCTGCTGAACTTCGTAGATCAACCAGAGTTCGTTCCGCATCAGAGTGGTACGGCAACCCGGTTCTGGAAGTCATGTTACTGGACCATGATGAACCTACGAACTATGAGGAAGCGATGATGAGCCTAGATTCCGCAAAATGGCTTGAGGCCATGAAATCTGAGATGGGATCCATGTATGAGAACAAAGTGTGGACTTTGGTTGACTTGTCCGATGATCGGCAAGCCATCGAAAATAAATGGATCTTCAAGAGGAAGACTGACGCTGACGGTAATGTTACTGTTTACAAAGCTCGACTTGTTGCGAAAGTTTTTCAACAAGTTCAAGAGTTGACTACAATGAGACTTTCTCACCCGTAGCGATGCTTAAGTATGTCCGAATCATGTTAGCAATTGCCGCATTTTATGAAATCTGGCAAATGGATAACAAAACTGCATTCTTTAATGGATTTATTAAAGAAGACTTGTATATGATGCAACCAGAAGGTTTTGTCAATCCTAAAGGTGCTAACAAAATGTGCAAGCTCCAGCGATCCATCTATGGACTGGTGCAAGCATCTCGGAGTTGGAATATACGTTTTGATAAGTTAATCAAAGCATATAGATTTATATAGACTTGCGGTGAAGCCTGTATTTACAAGAAGTGAGTGGGAGCACTACAACCTTTCTGATAAGTATATGTGAATGACATATTGTCGATCGGAAATGATGTAGAATTTTCTGGAAAGCATAAAGGAGTTTTTCAAAGAAAGACCTTGGTGAAACTGCTTACATATTGGGCATCAAGATCTATAGAGATAGATCAAGACGCTTGATAAGACTTTCGATGAGTACATACCTTGATAAGATTTTGAAGTAGTTCAAAATGGATCATTCAAAGAAGGAGTTCTTGCCTGACTTGTAAGGTGTGAAGTTGAGTAAGACTCAAAGCCAGACCACGGCTGAAAAATATAGAGAGAATGAAAGTCATTCCCTATGCCTCAGCCATAGGTTCTATAAAGTATGCCATGCTGTGTACCAAACATGTTGTGTGCCTTGCCATGTGTTTGTCAAGGGGGTACAATAGTGATCCAGGAGTAGATCACTGTACAGCGGTCAAAATTATCCTTAGTAACTGGATGACTAAGGAAATGTTTCTCGATTATGGAGGTGATAAAGAGTTCGTCGTAAAGGGTTACGCCGATGCAAGCTTTGATACTAAATCCAGATGACTCTAAGTATCAATCTGGATGCGTATTGAAAGTGGGAGCAATTAGCTAGAGTAGCTCTATGCAGAGCATTGTAGACATAGAAATTTGCGAAATACATACGGATATGAATGTGACAGACCCGTTGACTAAACTTCTCTCACAAGCAAAACATGATCACACCTTATTACTCTTGGGTATTAATCACATAGCGATGTGAACTAGATTATTGACTCTAGTAAACCCTTTGGGTGTTGGTCACGTGGCGATGTGAACTATGGGTGTTATTCACATACCGATGTAAATCACATGGCGATGTGAGCTAGATTATTGACTCTAGTGCAAGTGGGAGACTGAAGGAAATATGCCCTAGAGGCAATAATAAAGTTGTTATTTATATTTCCTTATATCATGATAAATGTTTATTATTCATGCTAGAATTGTATTAACCGGAAACTTAGTACATGTGTGAATACATAGACAAAACAGAGTGTCCCTAGTATGCCTCTACTAGACTAGCTCATTGATCAAAGATGGTTATGTTTCCTAACCATAGGCATGAGTTGTCATTTGATCAACGGGATCACATCATTAGGAGAATGATGTGATGGACAAGACCCATTCGTTAGCTTAGCACTATGATCGTTTAGTTTTACTGCTATTGCTTTCTTCATGACTTATACATGTTCCTATGACTATGAGATTATGCAACTCCCGAATACCGTAGGAACACCTTGTGTGCTATCAAACGTCACAACATAAATGGGTGATCATAAAGATGCTCTACAGGTGTCTCCGAAAGTGTTTGTGGTGTTGGCATAGATCAAGACTAGGATTTGTCACTCCGAGTGTCGGAGAGGTATCTCTGGGCCCTCTCGGTAATGCACATCATAATAAGCCTTGCAAGCAAAAGACTAATGAGTTAGTCACGAGATGATGTATTACGGAACGAGTAAAGAGACTTGCCGGTAACGAGATTGAACTAGGTATAGAGATACCGACGATCGAATCTCGGGCAAGTAACATACCAATGACAAAAGGAACAACGTATGTTGTTATGCGGTTTGACCGATAAAGATCTTCGTAGAATATGTAGGAGCCAATATGAGCATCCAAGTTCCGCTATTGGTTATTGACCGGAGATGAGTCTCTGTCATGTCTACATAGTTCTCGAACCCGTAGGGTCTGCACGCTTAAGGTTTGATGACGATCGGTATTATGAGTTTATGATTCTTGATGTACCGAAGGAGTTCGGAGTCCCGGATGAGATCGGGGACATGACGAGGAGTCTCGAAATGGTCGAGACGTAAATATCGATATATTGGACGACTATATTCGGACATCGGAAAGGTTCCGAGTGATTTGGGTATTTTTCAGAGTATATGGGCCTTATTGGGCCATACGGGAATAGAGGAGAAAGGCCAAAAGGAAGGAGACGCCCCCCCCCCCTCTGGTCCGAATTGGACAAGGGGTGCAGCCCCCTTTTCCTTCTCCCTCTCCACCTCTTTCCTTCTCTCCTACTCCGGAAAGGAAAGGGGAATCCTACTAGGACTTGGGAGTCCTAGTAGGACTCCCCACACTTGGCGCGCCCCCTCTAGGGCCGGCCTCTCCCTTGCTCCTTTATATACGGGGGCAGGGGGGCACCCTAAAACACACAAGTTGAATTGTTTTAGCCGTGTGCAGTGCCCCCCTCCACAGAAACACACCTCGGTCATACCGTTGCAGTGCTTAGGCGAAGCCCTGCGCCGGTAGATACATCATATCCGTCACCACGCCGTCGTGCTGATGAAACTCTCCCGTGAAGCTCAACTGGATCAAGAGCTCGTGGGACGTCATCAAGCTGAACGTGTGCTGAACGCAGAGGTGTCGTACGTTCGGTGCTTGATCGGTTGGATCGCGAAGAAGTTCGACTACATCAACCGCGTCACTTGACGCTTCCGCTCCCGGTCTATGAGGGTACGTAGACACACTCTCCCCTCTCGTTGCTATGCATCTAATAGATAGATCTTGCGTGATCGTAGGAAAATTTTAAAATACTACGTTCCCCAACAACCTCTTCAACGGGCAAAACATGATCAACACCAGAACTCTATGGGTGTTCGATTCATCACAATGTAACTAGATTATTGACTCTAGTGCAAGTGGGAGACTGTTGGAAATATGCCCTAGAGGCAATAATAAAAGTATTATTATTATATTTCCTTGTTCATGATAATTGTCTGTTATTCATGCTTGAATTGTATTGTATGGAAACAACGATACATGTGTGAATATATAGACCACAATGAGTCCCTGGTAAGCCTCTAGTTACTAGCTCGTTGATAAACAGATGGTCACGGTTTCCTGACCATGGACATTGGATGTCATTGATAACGGGATCACATCATTAGGAGAATGATGTGATGGACAAGACCCAATCCTGAGCCTAGCACGAGATCGTATAGTTCGTAATGCATAAGCTTTTCGGTGTCAAGTATTTATTCCTTAGACCATGAGGTTGTGCAACTCCCGGATGCCGTAGGAATACTTTGGGTGTGCCAAACGTCACAACGTAACTGGGTGGCTATAAAGGTACGCAATGGGTATCTCCGAAAGTGTCTGTTGAGTTGGTACGAACCGAGACTGGGGTGTTGTCACTCCGTATGACGGAGAGGTACCTCTGGGCCCACTCGGTAAGACATCATCGTAATGAGCTCAAAGTGACTAAGGAGTTGGTCACGGGATGATGGATTACGGATTGAGTAAAGAGACTTGCCATGACGAGATTGAACAAGGTATCGGGAATACTGACGATCGAATCTCGGGCAAGTACCGTACCGATAGACAAAGGGAATAACATACGGGATTGAGTGAATCCTTGACACAGTGGTTCATCCGATGAAGATCATCGAGGAACACGTAGGAACCAACATGGGTATCCAGATCCCGCTGTTGGTTATTGACCGGAGAGTCGTCTCGGTCATGTCTGCGTGTCTCCCGAACCCGTAGGGTCTACACACTTAAGGTTCGGTAACGCTAGGGTCGTAGAGATACATGCACGTGGAAACCCCAAAGTTGTTCGGAGTCCCGGATGAGATCCCGGACGTGACGAGGAGTTCTGGAATGGTTCGAAGGTAAAGAATGATATATAGGAAGTCCAGTTTCGGCCATCGGGTGAACTCCGGGGGTCACCGGGAGTGTCCCGGGACCACCAGAGTGGTCCCGGGGGTCCACCGGGTGAGGCCACCCATCCCGGTGGGGCCCCTAGGCCGCAAGGGGAAGGGGGCCAGCCCCTGGTGGGCTGGCGCACCCATATGGGCCCCCCTCCATGCGCCTAGGGTTGAAACCCTTGGGGGAGGGGGCGCCCCCTATGCCTTGGGGGGCAAGATTCCCCCCCCC
>LR738711.1:111930456-111956062 GCA_902687465.1 Secale cereale
GTGGGGGGAGAGGACAGCCGCACCCTAGCCTCTGGCGCCTCTCCCCCCTCCCGTCACACGTCCTACTCCTCCGCAGGGCGCCGGCGAAGCCCTGCAGGATTTGCTGCTGCATCCACCAGCACGCCGTCGTGCTGCTGGATCTCCGACGACCTCTCCTCCCCCCTTGCTGGATCAAGAAGGAGGTGACGTTGCTGTACCGGACGTGTGTTGAACGCGGAGGTGACGTCCGTTCGGCGCTAGGATCATCGGTGACGAAGAACGCGAAGAGTACGACTACTTCATCCTCGTTGCTTCGAACGCTTCCGCACGCGATCTACAAAAGGGTATGTAGATGCACTCCAGTATGCTCGTTGCTAGATGACTCCTTAGATTGATCTTGGTGAAAGCGTAGAAATTTTTTGAATTATGCTACGTTCCCCAACACATACTGGAAGCCTTATGCGACAAGGAAGCATTTCGTGATGAACTCGGGACCCAGAAGCTGAAAGTAGCCAAGCTGGAGGAGCAAAACCTCGAGATACCGAAGATTCATCATGAACTGAAGGACAGTAGGATCATGGCTCATGCCAAGGATGTTGAAATCCAGAAACTACGAATGCAACTCTAGGATATTCAAGGACGTCAAGAGACTTCGCGTCAAGAGAGATGATCTGGCGGAAGAACTTGAGTAGATCCAGCATGATCGGAAGAAGCCCGATGGAGACATGAACCAAGATATGAAGAAGCTAGTTTATCTGTAGCCCCCATGAGTGAATAAAGATAAACGTTTTTGCGATTAGAGTATCTGACCATACCAACCTGTGTGGGTCACAGCACTATAGGATTGATTGAACCGCATGAATGTGTGGAGTTATTCCATATTTTAGTTGTTGTGCCTTTTTTGTAAAGGTATCCCCCCCCCTCTCTCCAATCTTACCTCATCCTTACCCAAAACCCTTTGACCCACTAGAAGGTGTATGGAGATGAACTCATATCTTCTGGATCGATGAGTCAACTAGAGATGAACCAATGGATTCAGAACATGGAAGATCACATGAAGAATAATGCTATAGCTGGAAAGGATAGGGTCCAACATGCTCTTCAATTCTTTGCAAAAGGTGCACCTACTTGGTGGAGGGTGTACCAAGCCATCAATGGATGGCAAGGAGCAACCACTTGGGAAGAATTTAAGTTGACTATGATAAGGTCTCGTCTTGTGTCCTAGAAATTGAAGCCTTATGGAAATGATATGAAGAAACTTTGTGCATGCAAGCTTTGTGGAGAAATAGGACACAACCATAAAGAACACAAGGATGAATGCCCTCATTGTGAAGAAAGTCACCCAGCTGAAGAATGCCCAACTAGGCATATTACTTATTTACTGTGTGAAGGGACTACCCACTACCCTGCTCCGTGTCACATTTACCCCATGGTACAATGAACTATCCAGCAGAAGAAAGAAGCAATGAAAGAAGCCCTCGTGGAAATTTTAGTAGAACCTGTGATGAAGGAAGATGTTGAGGGCACACACGAAGAAGACCCAATTAAACTTTAAACCAACTCATTCATGTGGAGAAGAAGGACACATCTCACAATATTGTCCGAAGGAGTATCTAGTAGAATTCTCGATAGTGGAAGTAGAGTATGACCCACAGGAAATAGAAGCCCTGATTGGTACGGAAAATTCCAGGACCCAGAACAACCCAATTTCTACAAAGAAGGACCTGAGTCATATCACATGTTTTAGGTGCAAAGATCCAGGGCACTACTTCAGTGGTTGCCCAAAAAGGAAGCCGAGGACCCAAGGAGGCTATGTAATCACAAGGAAACCTCGAGACTTGTCAGAAGTAATATGTTTCCGCTGTAATGAAGCAGGGCACATTGCCAGAGATTGTCCCAATGAGAAGGAGACTTGTGCTAAATAATTGAGTTTGTAAAAAAATGCACTATGTAGTGGGAACACTCTTGTATTGAGGTGTTGAGTTGAGACATGTAATGGAAATGCAGGAGATTGTAATAATTTGAGAATCAATAAAGTTAGCATCATTGGTATTGATTGGGATTTTATGAGTTGTTACTATATAGGCAATGAGTGAAATCATGAAACGTGGAATAAGAATTTGAAGAAACTAGTATTTTTCATTTTAAGGGTGGTAGAACCCAACACCATTACCCGAATAAAAGAGCTAGTTACGTCAGACTTTGGAATGGACCACTCAATGATGAGTCTGAGTAATTACAACTTAGTTTTGAACCAACAGAAGGAAGGGATACAATACAATTGGATGATTTAATAATGCTAAGGGAGCTGGAGGTTGGAAAAATGATCAGTTGCAACCCGATGGTGGGTTCAAGGTTTACAAGTGATGAGATGGGCCATAACCCACAGGCTCCAAGACCTGACAGGAAGCAAGCACACTCTTGTTGAAGGAAAAAAACCTGAAAGAAGATATCAACTAGCGCTCCTATAGGAGTTACGCAAAACCAAGAGTTGTGAAGAAACGATAGATGTTTGTTTGGCTTGCAAAATCAATGGATTTATTCGAACTTAGTTCACTGACAAGAGAAATTATGCAATGCTTGTGAGGATGGCCGAGTGTTAGAATGCGAGATTCACTAAACCATATACAAGGTAATGATTTGGGTGCGGAATGGATTGATCACCATGTCGACTTACTTGTATTATTCGCCTCTGCTATATGGGATGGTAAATCTGAGTGACTTACCCATAGTAGAGAGACGAAGATATCAAAAAACTTGTTTGAACCTTAGAATGGTATAAAAAAATCTCTTGTACAAGGCAATTGTTGCCAACCGTAGGTCATACGTTGAGAATGAAGCCCAGAACCATTTTCTGCAGGGACCCGGTAAATTGTTTGATGACCACCATGAGATATCGATAGTTGTTTAGTATTGGCGCCAGACTTTTCAGCTAAGAAGACCCCGTCATGGAAGAACCTTACTAAGATAAAAGGACAAGAGAATTGAGGAAAAGGTTGTGCCCCTACCGGGAGAGCCCCAGAGCAAGAATTGTCGTGAAGATTTGAGAGGATCGACCCTGTCAACAATAAGGATGGAGTATATGAGTTTTGATGGAACCGTAACCATGTTTCTAAGGGTGGTAGCACCCCAGATCTTCGCCACAATAAATAAATTTTGAGGAGACCGTGAACCCAACCTATTTCTTACTAGCCTCTCCGAATCTCGAGGACGAGATTCATTTTAAGGGTGGTAGGTTTGTAACATTTCGAAATTCTAAATTTTGGAATGTTATTATTTAGGTAATAATGTTTGCTTCTGTGAATTGTTATGTGAAATTCAGTGTAATTTAAAACTTTTTGAAATTTAAATGAGAGGGAATAAAAGTACGTTCCCAAAACTTTCATCTTGCATTTTGATCCCAAGAATTCAATTTCATTTCAAGTTTTTATTTAAATTATTTTCTCTAAAAATATATGGAAAAGAGGGTAAAATGATACCCTTCAAGATAAAATATGAAGACCATATATTTAAAGTCATTTTGGTGCTTAAAATGATTATTATTGGTTTTTATTGCAACAGCCGCATTGTTTGACTTTTATGACTTTTTCCTGGAATTTATTTGAACATGAAAAATAGTTCATATTATTCCTTGATTTTTCAGAAAATTTTGATATATAATATGCCTATGGAAATTTTTCTATTTCATTTTTCTTGTTCCATTTTTCTTCTCTATTTTTATTTTAAAAAAATGTACACGCGGCCCATAATTATTTGTTGCCCACGTGCACAGATTAGCAGCAATGCCCTTTTTCTCTTTTTTTCGTTCAAGGACCAGGATCAGCCGGCTAAATTCTTACCCCATTTTTTCTTTCATTCCACAGTTTTGTTTTCTTTCTTTCTTTGGGCTGAATAAAAAATATGCGCGTACATGCGCATGGCCGGCCGGCGAATATTTATAGGTCCATGCGGCTCTTTTTATTTGTTCGTCTATATTTGGTCTCACATTACCTAGCCTTTGAACTCTAAGTCTCTCTTCCACCTATAAATATAGACTCGTAGAGCCTTCAAAAACAATTCAATTCAGATTAAATTAGTATTTTGGTTTGACTAGCTTCCTAAAAGTAAATATTATTTCTTCCATTCGACGGGAATTCTGAAAGTCATTTTCTCTGTGAAGTTGTCTTTTCTTTGTGTTGTCAATGTATTCTCGTCATTCGTATTTCTCTTTATATCCATACTGTATTATTTCTAGACTAATATACGGTATAATAATTAGATTATCAATTAGTCTCTGTATTTATACATTAGACCTAGAATTATTTTAGCCGTAGCTTTTTTTTTCCTGTAAAACAACTTAGACCTGATTTTTTAAATAGGCTTAACTTTTTACTCGTTCATTCGAATTAGATGAAACCAGCGCCTACAGTTTCGTCTTGATTCCACATATCCAGTTAACCTATCAGGTCAACTTTTTGAAATTTTCAAATTTCTAATATTTTTATTTTATATTTATATTCAACCTTATTTTGATTATATCTTTATATCCGTAAACTCGTTTCTGATGAATCCAATTATATCGTATTCGTGTCGAATATATCTTTCCGTTTGTACAATATGTATTATATTTTAAACAAGTAATTTGGATCATAGTCAGATTACTCTACTAGTCTACCAAAGAGTTGTTACACAACACTCTAAGCAGATTCAATGCTATGTTGAATTACTTTATTCGTTATTTTCAATATAGTAATTCTTTTTCCTGCATATTCATAGTGACTTCCTACATCCAGTAGCATCATTTGTTTCAACTTTTGATCCTTTCAAATTTGAGCAATTCAAATTTGAATTCAAAGCTTCATTTGATCATATCTTGTAAACTGCAGCGCATTTTCAATTAATTCCTTTTTAAATTGAATCTCTCAGCGTAATCTATCATCTTGAGCCATCACCATATTTTTTTACCAAAATTAGGATATGATCTTGCAAAATAATTTGATTTGGTTATTTTGGAGTTTTTGCAATCTTCTTTTGCATTTTCTTTTGACTCTTTGAGTGATTGTCTACGTGTGGATAAAATTGCTTGCTTAAGATAGATTGATCGGAGTGTGACGAGTAGAACTATCAGGAATTATGAGTGCGGAGAATTTCCATCAACGGTACAAGGCAAGTTCACACTTTGATCATATTTCTCCTATACCCAGTTTTTACTATGCATTGGTTCACACCCTTACAAATTTGCATGAGTAGGATTGGAAATTGTGGGATTGCTATGTAGTTCATGAGGTAGGAAAACCATGATCCTTGAAACACTCCGGGCCGTTTGGTTTGCTGACTTACCATAGTTGGTTGAGGGATAGCCAGATTTTTGGAGGATGCCAAGCGTTTGGTCATGGGGATGGAGTGGCTGAGGGCAGCCACAATTTTGGAATATTCTCTCCAAAAGTTGGTTGGCCTCGTCTGTGAAAATCTCGCGAATGGTGGCAACCACTCGTGCTCGTCATGTTTCAAAACATTTTCTTCTTATCTCTGGCATGTACCCTCACATATCCATCTCTGGCTAACAAACGAAAAGGAGGCACCGGGGGCGATTTGGCATCAAGCGGCGATGCATCCATGGTGGCCAGCGGCGCAGTGAAATCGCTGTTGCACCTCTACTGCTCTCCTTTTTTCCTTGGGTGAACTGCCAGTAGCAGCGGCTGTTGTAGGATGAGCTACAACGGCGACGGCGGCGTCTGCTCCTGCATGCCCTCTCTTCCTTGGGTCAAGAATGGCGGAGGACAACGAGTGATGGCTGGCCGTTCTCTCACTCCCCCTTCCTTCTGGCCGTTCGATCCAAGGATGTAGATGCGTCGTGGTTTGCATCTCTAACACAGATGCATGTGTTTGCATGGCCTTGTCATTTTCAATTTGATTTTTTACCATTTCTTGTGCGGCGAGTTTTCAGGTAATCACAACAAGTCAACAACCCATCCACTCTTCATCCTTCTAACCAAACATAAAACTGGCTATCTATTCTCCCAACCAAACGAAAGAAATTGGCTATCCCTAACCAGGTGGACAGGGATACCGTCAGCCAACCCAGGCTCGCCGTTGAACCAAACGCCACCTAAGTCATATATTGCTTAGCCAAGCTTGTAGACGGGGTTTGGTGTGTGAGATTCATGCAAGTTGTCAGAGAAATAATAATTAAGGGTAATTTTAAGGTGGCCACATTAATACAATTCTGTGTGGAATAGTTGGGGCACCTGGAGAATCTAGTGCTTGCCCTAGGGGATTCCAAAGGACCCGTGTGATCACCCTACGGAATGCCACCCAGGCTCAAAGGGATCGTATGATATTTCATGTCTAGAAATTTACGTGTGCAACCACAAGCCATTATGGGCTCTGGCGTAGTTGAGTTAGTTGTGGAAAACCTTTCCATGATAAGCTAGTAGATGTAGTGGAATTATAGGTGTACCGGCCTATCTATCGGTTAATGGGACCTCTTCGGAAAGACTATGGCTCGATCATCCGGTTCTCAAACATCAATCAGTGCGAGGAATTCAACGGAGGAGATCGAGTCTTGTGGGGAAAAGTGCGCAAACCTCTGCAGAGTGTACAAACTAATCATGATTAGCCGTGTCCCTGATTATGGACGACTTGAGTATCTGGAAGTGAATTATTGCTTGATCCAATTACTTTTAATTAATTAATGTGTTGGGTTATTAATGTTTTGGAAATTTTGGGATTGAGTTGGAGGAACCTTCTCAATAATGGCATAAACTTGGTAGTGAATAAAAATTTATTCCTTTGTTGTAGGAAAAAAATAGCTTCATGCAAACAATTAAACTTAGAGCCTCCACGAGCCAAGTATGCATGTAGTGATAGATATTGTTCATCAATATTCTATGATGTGAATTTGCCAGTACATTCAACGTACTGAGTTACATGGTTACGACGTCTCATGTTGCAGAAATTATCCGACGAGTGAGTGATACGTTAGGGTTGCGATGTCTACACTGAACTTTGCCGTTGGTGTTGTTAGGACTCCGTAACTTTGTTGTTACTTCCGCTATATTGATTGAGATAATACAGTTTACGTTACTTTATACATGTGATCGAACTCTATTATAAATTCTACAGTACTGTGTGTGTCAACATACCGATTCATATATGACACTTAAGCACAGAGACTTCGATCCATTCGGATCGGATCGCTACAACGCGTCGGCTGCTCCTTCCATATTTGGAAGAGCGCTCGATCCCACCAGCGGGCGCTCGGGCGCCCGCTAGGCAGGTCCAAAATGAAAAGGATAGTAGAAAGCCGGTCTAGGAACCTTCTAGAAGGTTCTCAAAACCAATAAGGCCCGCAAGGAACCCTCTAGAAGATTCCCAGTCGCTCGCTTGGTCCGGCCGTCTGTGCAATCGGCCTACTATTTGATGCAAAAAATGCGTCAAATCGTGGTTTCTGTATTATTTACCGGTGCTATTATGTATCACGTGCGCGATCGCTACTCTTGCGTTGCCTGCAACGTGTGTTCCCTCCCGTTAGTGGGCCGGCCCAGGAGCGCGGCTCACTTTCTGCACCCTTTTTTTTCTAGGTAGGCTTCTAATTCAAGTAAATGTTCACAAATTCAAAGTAAATCTTGAATTCAAAAAATATCCCGAAATTCAGAATAACATTCACGAAACCATAAATTATTTGTGGATTTGAAAAATATTCATGAACTTAAAAAATGTTCATCAATACCAAAAAAGTTCGCAAATTTTGGAAAATGTGCATAAATTCAAATGTTATTCATGTAATTGAAAACAATATCCACGTATTACATATTTTTTGTTAAATTCAAAAATATGTTCAAGAATTCAAAAGTTGTTGTTAGATTTTTTTTTAAACATGACTTCAGCAGATGTTCAAAAAATAGTAAAACGTGTATTCAAAAATATTGTCAACTGAGTTGAAAAAATGTTCATAAATCTAATTTTTTGTGAACTGGAATATTTACTATAAAACACGAACAATTTTATGTAGTTAGCCTTGCTTTTTCTGCAATATAGCGCAATGGTGTAAAAAATCGGATGTACATTTTTTATAAAATTGCATGAAGAAATATTACAGTTTATATATATATTTAAATGACATTCTCTATTTTTAAAACATGTGAAAATATTTTTTAAATTTTACAAACATTTTAGTAATTATATGAACTTTTATAACTCTCATGAACATTTCATTAAGAATACGCTAACACTTTTATTAAAATTTGAGTTGTTTAAAAATTCATGCCAGAGATTATTTTAGTTGAAGCTTTCCTACATATTTTTTATAACATTTCTAAAAATAGCAAAAATGAAAAAAATATGTCAAAAGGCCGAAAATGAAAGGTGGGTAGATGCTCTAAAACTTTGTAAATGATATAGATCGCTTATAATGAGCGCTAACTGCAACGCTCGCCCATTGTATGCTTTGAAAGGGCATTTGTCTGTGTGAAGAGATTTCGATGTCAGTGACAATTCAATTTTGTGGTTCAATCGTGTGCTTGTGCTATACACTTATGTTTGAAAAAGGCACGAGGTGGTTAGGTTCTCCTTTGAAGGACGATATTCTGGAGATTTATTTTCTATTGAATCGTAGAAAAACCATATTATTAAGAGGGGGTCCCTGTCAGATGGTATGTGTTGAATGAAACACGTAAACAAAGCCATATTGCACCCGCAAGATCTTCCCAGCAATCATGCAATTTTTCATCCTATTTCGTTGGTCATGTTTTTCCTTACCCCGCAGTACCATGGTAGGCAGACCGCTTCCTTCATGGGAGTCGTACTTTTGCTGGCTGCCTATAGGGTGGTAGTACCGCATCGATGACCAGCAGTATCGGTCCCCTTTGGAGCAGCGTTGTTGGGTAAAGTGATGGGCTACTTCCACACGGTGCCCTCCAAGCTCTAGTTTTGTCGCGATACTAGTGTGGCATTGCTATGGCAGTATCGACTATTTGCTTTGGCCATTACTACCGATGTTATGTGCAATAGTACATTATATGCATTGCAGTGCATACGGCTGCGTTACTACTGTTGTCTAGCAATAGTACCACTCAGTGAAAAACTCGGGCAACTGTCGGATTTGAATGAGGCATATAAAAAAGGGAGTCTTCTTCCCCAAGTTGAATCACCTCTTACCTCTCTTTCTTCCATTATTGTCCAAAGTTTAAACTCATAGATCTCTCTCTCTCTCTCTCTCTCTCTCTCTCTCTCTCTCTCTCTCTCTCTCTCAAGCCACCCAAACTCCTTGATCTTCTAGGATCTACCACTTCGTCGAAGAAAATTTGACCCCCCTAGTTTTCCTAGTAGATCTTGTTACTCTTGGGTGTTTCGGCACCTTAGATGGAAGACGTCACCTTGAAGCTCAAAACATTGTGGTGTAAGGCTTCATGAAGGTGTTGGGAGCCTCTAATTAAGTTGTGGAGATTGACATAACCTTGTTCATGAAGGCCCGGTCGCCGCCTCCAAAAGCACCACGTAGTGGATTAGGAGCTGCTTGCATTGTGCAAGGACACGAGGAGAATAACGCGTGCCATTATGGCACTTTGTGAGCGTCATGCCGCCACACCTCTCCAAGGGAGACGCACCTCCCGAAACGAGGGAACTCCAAGAACAACATCGTCATCTCCACTTGTAGTTTATTCTTTCTTTCACTCGTTGTTATTTGTGAGTTTGACATATAGCTTGTTCATCTAGTTGCGTATCTATAACATATATTATTTTAGTATTCCCCTATTCCCTCAAAAAAAGTAGTACTCCCATATAACTTGAAAAAATATTAAAAGCTGGTAGTCACCTATTCACCCCCTAGTCGACCATATTGACCATTTCAAGCTACTTGTGGGCCAGACTGTTAGTTGTTTCGCAAACATTCTGCAAACCAAGGTGGGGCCAGCTTTGGAGCCTTCTTATTGGTTTTAGGGAGGTTTCACCACTTTTTTATTTGTTCCACTCGTTTTTCTTTATTCTTTGTATTTTACCCTGAGTATTCTCCTGGTTTTTTGTTTTTTCCTGTTAGGCTTTTCTGTTTTTTCATTTCTCTTTTCTAAGAGGTTCATCAAGATATTAATTTTTCTGAATGATTTTCAAATATGTGAACATTTTCTCAAATTTGTGAATATTTTTCAAATTAATAAACAAATTACAATTTGTGAGCACTTTCTGAAATTAGTGAACATTTCTCAGGTCCATGAATATTTTAATTTCATGAACACTTTTGAAGTTCGTGAACATTTTTCAAACTCATTAATAACTATTGAAATCATGATTTTTTGAATCCGTGATCAATTTCTTAATACATGAACATTCTTTTTTGCATTCATGAACTTTTTTTCAGTTCATGAACATCTATTTTGTGTCCATGAACGTTTTTTACTTCTTATTTTTTTTGAAATCTTTTATTTAATTTATGAACATTGTTTAAAATCCTGAGATATTTTTGAATTCATGTGGAAATTGTACAAGTTCATGAATATTTTCAAATTTGTGATTTTTTAAATTAATGAACATTTTTTGAATTCATGGACATGTTTTAATACATGATCATTGTATTCAATTTACGAACAATATTGCAGGTAATGAACTTTTTAAAAATTTGTCACCCTTGAATTTCTTAAGTTTTATTGAATTCATAAACATTTTTTGAATTCAGTGACGGTTTTCACTTTTTATTCTTCTATATGCGAATTATTTTGAATTTATAAACATTTTCCAAATTCCCAAATTTTATTTGAGTTTGTGAACAAATTCACGTATATATTTTTACTCCATGTTTTATATAGAATTCTTGAATAATTTTATTCTAAACATTTTTTACAATTTTTAAAGTTTTCCACCTCAAAATTAAAGAACCTGAGATAAGATAACGATAGAAAATAGGCATGTGCTTTTGTCGTTAGCTTTGATTGTTCTCGGTGGGCTACAATAGATGAAATCACTAATTAAGAAGTATTGTTTGCAAAGGTCACTCCCTCTGAGATTGCGACAATTCTCACACTGCATATATGTCACTTGTCGCAACGTGAGAGTTTTTTCTTTTTTTCGTAGATTCATTTATTCGAAACGTCTTATCTCTCGAACGGTTTTCACCGTTTGATTTCTCGCGTCGAGATCTTCGAAACTAGATCCCATGTTCATAGGTTTCGACAAACTTTTTTTCACGGAAAAACCACACCACGAGCACATATTTTTCCTTTTCGAGAGGAATGACCGTGCCTCTCGGAGAAGCAAATCCTTGCCTCCGCGAGAAGTAAATTTGTGTCTCTTGTGGAAGGAAAAAAAGGGCCTACTGTGCATCTCGCGGAAGGACAATAAGAAAATGTGCTTTTTTTTTTCATTTACGACGCGGAAGGAAATGCGTTTCTCCACGAGAAGTAAATATGTGCCTCTTGCGAAAAAAAACTTATATTCCCCATTTTCGAGAGAAACGGTCGTGCCTCTCGTGAAAGCAAATTCGTGCCTCGGTGAGAAGTAAATTTGTGTCTCTCGCGAAAGCAAAAGAAAAATGTGTTTTCCCCTTTTCAAGTCGCACGAACGTGCCTCTCGTAGAAGCAAATCTATGCCTCCACGAGAACTAAATCTGTTCCTCGCACGGAGGAGAAAAAAACGACTTTTCCTCCTTTTCTGTGTCCAAATCCTAAGAAAAAATGGGGAAAAACAGAAAAGTTGAAAAAAACGAAAAAATATCATCTCAAAGCAGAAAACACGTAAAAAAAAAATCCGAAAGAAGCACACACAGCGTGATACGTGGCGAAGGCCGATTGCGCGCCAAGTGACGCGCTCTCAGCCCATCCAAGTAATCTTGCAGGGGTTCCGAAGGAGTAATCCTTCATTAGTAACTCCCATCCAGGGGTTCGACACGAGCGCCGTGCTCGCACGAGCGATACCTAAGCACACGAGCTGCTATGTATTGGGCGCGCAGTTGCTACGCTTGCGTCGCCGATGCATACTCCGGAACCCCTGTTGGTGGGACAGCCCAGGAGCATGGCTCTTGTTGTTTTCTGCACCTGGTTTTTCCTATGTCGTTTTTTTGTCTAGGTCACTTTCTAATTCAAAGTTTTTTGGCGAAATTAAAAGAATGTACTTGAATATAAAATAAGATTAATTCAAAAAATACACATGTTCAAAAAATTGTTTGAATTTATAAAAAGGTTCAAGAACTCAAAAAATGTCGTGAATTTAGAATGGTTCACGGATTTGGAAAAACGTTCGCGAAATGAAAAAACTTCAATAATTTAAGAAGTTTCCCGAGCTCAAAAAATGTTCATGAATTCAAAAATTGTCCGCCCATTTGGGGAATATATTCAGAACTACTGAAATTTTCAAATCATACTTTTTTGAACAATTTATGAAAGTTGGAAACATTTTATTAATAAACTATCAACTTAAGGAATATCTATTTTGTTTCGAAATTTGTAAATTAATAAACAAAAATGAAAGGGAAAAACATAAAATAAAAGACGAAGATAAAAGAACACATAAAAGCAGAAACAAATTGGTCCAGGAGCCTTCAAGAAGGTTCCCGAAACTGGTTTGGAACCGTCCAGGAGATTCCAAAAACCGTCGGCACTCCAGCTTCGCTTGATCTCTGATGGGCCCATGTACGTACACACATGACGATCGGACCCTCGATGTTTAACGAGTGATATACAGCATGGGAAAAAAATTCTATGAGACCAGGTCTCATAGATTAGCAGGTGAGACCCACTCTGATGGATGACACGTGGCATTTACAAATCACAAAGCACCTCCCACACCCCCATCTGAAATCAGGGGGGGAGAGATTAGATGCTTTGTGATTTGTGAATGCCACGTGTCATCCATCAGAGTGGGTCTCACGTGCATTATATGAGACCTGGTCTCATATAATTTTTTTCCTACAACATGTGACCGCAACACGAGAGAGACAACGCCCTGTTTGGTTCATGGGTTAGAGTTAGTTTGGGCTCAAATAGCCCTAAAGTATCCAAACATGAGGGCTAGTTTGAGTTAGTTGCATCTAACTCTTCCAAAAAAAAACTATCCCATCCAAGAGGGTTAATTGGAGCTAGTTCTCCTAGTGCATTTATTGTCAATCTAACCCTGTCATCCAAGTATCTCTTTGGCTGGAGTTAGTTCAAGGTTAGTCATGAGCTAGAAACTAACTATAATCTCTAGCTAAGTTAGAGTATCCAAACAGGGCCAACATGTCGGCTAGCCTATTTAGTTGCTCATGGTAATTCTTTATTTAGGAACAGCCTATAATGTTCTGTGTTGTTTTTCTATTTTTACCGTCGTTTATCGTATTTCTAAAACATTGTTAAATTTTATAAGTGTTTTAGAAACAATGTCATTATTTCAAAAACCAATCTTCGTGTTTCCTTTTGAAAAATGTGTGGAACTTTAAGAACTACTCCCTCCGTCCCAAAATTCTTGTCTTCCATTTGTCTAAATAAAGATGTATCTAGTCACGCTTCAGTGTTAGATACTTCCCTATCTAGACAAATCTAAGACAAGAATTTTGGGACGGAGGGAGTACTTACGTTTTCTTTTAAAAATCATAAAATTCAAAAGCTATTTACGTTGTAAAAAAGTGTTCCAAAATTTCTAATTTTGTTTCCGTGTTACAAACAGTTTCACCTTTTCCGTGTTACAAACAGTTTCACCTTTTAAACATTTTCAAAATATTATTCGCACTTTTTTCAAAAATTCTGAAGATCAAAGATGTTTGTTGTCATGTTTTCAACAATTAATACGAAAACTTAAAACCCATTGAAAACCAGTTGCTACATCGACCCTCTCGCTACAGCAATCGTCCCTGGAATAAAATGCTGCGGCTATGTGCTACCTGTAGCGAATTCTACCACGTCTCGCTGCTAAAGTCATGTTATATTACTGTTTTGTTCACATTTTTGTTAGTGTTTTCTTAGCTTTTCTTCACTTTTTTTATTCTGAAATATTGTAAATATATATATTAAAGAAAAAATAATGCACGATTTAAAAACATATTAAGCTAGGATTTTAATAATTTTAAATGTGTATAGAAAAATGATTTTTTTACTTATACAAGAAATGTACTATGTGAATATTTTTTTTAGAAAAATGTTAATCATGGGTACGAAAAAAAAGTAAGCAGGTGTTAACAAAATGTTCCTGTTATCCAAAAAAGTATGTTACATAAAAGTTTCACAAGTTTCAAAAAAAGTTTTAAAAAATGCTTGTACAATTTAGGAAAAAGTTTGAATGGTTCAGAAGAAAAAATAACACAATTTTGTTGTTTTGGTTGTTGTTGTTGTTGTTGTATAGGTCAGAAAAACTATTTTTAGCATAAAAATGTTTAATTGTATATTCTATATCTAAATAGCTAGCCCCCACTAACATATTTTTCTCAACATGCAAGCATGCCACCTCATCATTCAACATGCATAGGAAAAGACCCATCTCAACAGTCAACTACGCATATTAAAAATCCAATTCAGCATGCAAACATGTATGCATGTAAAATTCCATTCTATTATGGTATTAAATTTCTTATATACTTTTGAAAACTATTATTTCAAATATTCATGTTCCATATAACCAAAATCTCACTGAAATATTGGAAAATATTCCCTCAACAACGTGCGGGCCATCATCTAGTTTAAATAGTATTTAGTGTGTATTAAAAAAACATGATCAAAGCATATTTCGTAAAAATGTTTAAATATATTTAAAATGTGCAAATTTATATTAAAAATATGTATATGAAAAATTTATAACATGTAAGAAAAAAGTAGACCTCAAAATATACATTAAAAAAAATCTTAACAATGTATCTTTTTAACACGGTACAGACGTAGACACTCATACTTATGCACATACATTAATCCCTTTGAACACGCGCACCAACACCCTACCCCTATAAAAACTTCTGAAAGACTGGGTCGACATATCATCTTAGACTGACGATATAGCCACAAACGCCTTCGTAGTTGACGGGGACGTCTCCTCTAATTGAACACACATCGCCAGAAAGACTTGAATAGTTTTAGAAAAAATGCGCCCAACAATGCCAAGTCTAAGACTTGAACCGTAGTGTGTTGGTTCCACTACAAAGAACCTAACCATTTGAGCTATTTGACAAATGTTAAATGTGTGTACAAAATGTTCGAATGTATACAATAGGATGTACAATACTCCCTCCGGTCCTTTTTACTCTGCATATTAGGTTTATCTGAAGTCAATCTCATCCAACTTTGACCAAGTTTATATAAAAAAATATTGACATTCACATAACAACACCAATATCATTGGATTCATCTCGGAATATATTTTCGTATTATATTTATTAGATATTATATATGCTAATAATTTCTAATATAAATTTGGTCAAACTTAGCAAAGTTTGACTTTCAGCAAATCCAATGTGCAAAGTAAAAAGGACCGGATGGAGTACGTGTGAAAAATGTAGACATGTGTGATAAAAAGAACCTGGCAAGAAAACAAATAAAATAGAGAAGAAACAAAAGAAAACAAAAAATAGAAAAATAAGGAAGAAATAAAAATAAAAAAAAGAAAAACTAGAAACCAATGGAAAAAAGGAAAACCAAAATTAAATAAAAAATAGGAGAGCCAAAGAAACTGGTGAAAATAATAAAACAAATGAAAAAGAAAAGAAAAAATAACGTAGTAAACCGGACCTACAGCGGCCGCCGTGAGCCTAGTATACCCACGCTCGTTGAAATGGGCCGGCCTGGTACTATCGCTTGTAGGCGATTCATACTAGGAATCAAGTATGGGTGACATATGAGAGTCCCTGTCTGACGCCCGTGTGCGTCTAGAAGCACTGGCTTCGCACAGGGATCATCCAACTGGGCCGGCCCATTTGCAGCCTAATAGAAAAACGTAATGCAGGAACACTGTAGCGGGACGGTAGTGTACCATTGAGTTCAATGTAGCTCCATGTTTTTTTACTCCTTTTTTATTTTCGAAATTTCTGGACATATGAATATGTACGCAGAAAAAAAATCGAATACACACTGAACATTTTTAAATGCATGTCGAACAATTTTCACATATGCCTTGAACATTTTATAATGTACAGTGAACAATTTTTGAATACGCATTGAACACTCGTATAATGTACATTGAACAATTTTCGAATATACATTTTAACTTTTGTGTAATATAAGTTGATTTTTTTTTATATACACAGTGGAAATTTGTATTATTCATTGAACAAATTCATAATATACGATGAACCTTTTATAATGCATGGTGAACCTTTTTGTTATATACCGTGAACATTTTCTTAGTACATGATGAACATTTGTAATATAGTATAAAATTTAGTGTAATTCACGAAAAAAGAAAAAGGAAAGAAAAGGGATAAGCAAAGAAAATAAACAGAAACAGGAAAAAAACATACAAGAGAGAGAAACAGTAAAGGCAACCATGGGCCGGCCCAAACTGGGGCGTTTAGTGGGATACCTTCAGCGAAACCTCGTCTCTATGACGCCCGCGGGCGTCATATAGGTTTTGCCGGTGACATATATCTCTGACGAAAAAAATCACATCGATTTGTATAACTGTAATTGGGCCTACTCAGGTCAGACATTTTGACGCAGAGCATCCAAAACATAGGCAAGCAAATGTTACACGGATGATTTTTTTTTTCAACCGGGTAAAGGATCCCGAAACTTTATTCATCAACAGCAGCCGAAGCACATTTTACAACCAGACACACAAGAAACTAGAAAGTACACATAAGTCACTGGACTTTGCAGAAAGGACCTCAAAGTAGGATAAATAAACGTGATCGGGTCCTCAACTTCCGCTCGGGGTCCAGCTCGCCGTCGTCGGGGCAGAGCCACTTAGGCCGACGAGGCTGCCATAGCAAGCGGCCATGGCCACCGACCGGATGTTGAACTACCCCCTAGGCTTCTTGGCCTCGATGTAAAGGGTTGGCCTCCCTTCGGCCCGCACATGCAATAGCAAGGCGGCCGGGTGCCGTGTGCAGGTGTCGTAGCTCTGCCGAGTTGACCACCGCTGATGAGCTCGACCTCGATCTGAGAGCAACTCCAACGCGACGATCCAAACAGACGGCGCTTTTGTCCGCTTTTTGTCCGTTCGGGTCGGCCGCCTGCTTGACGTCCACCTAGTTTAAGATTTGGGTCGGCAGTGCGCCCAACGCACAGATTCATATATGCCGGCGTGGCCGGCTGACCTTTCTATTCAACAAATATTGCATTATTTCACAAGCAAAAATATAGTAAATATCATAGTTTCACAAGCCGAATAAAAGTAAAATAGTCTTACATAGTTTTGCAACCCGAATAAAAAAGATACATTTATTGCTTGCCAACATGAGCCCACATATGCTCAACCAAATCATTTTGCAGTTGCATGTGAGTTTTCCAATCACGCATGTCATGATGAAATTGGGTGAACTGTTCAAACGTTGCCGCTCCTCCATGCTCAGGCACAACATTCTCACCCTGAAACTGAAATCCTTGATTGTAGAGACATTCCGGACGCTCATCTTGTACGATCATATTGTGCATGATCACACAAGCAGTCATCACCTCCCACAGTTTTTTCGTGTTCCAAGTCTTAGCAGGATACCGAATGATGCCCCATCGAGATTGCAAAACACCAAAGGCGCGCTCGACGTCCTTCCTAGCACTCTCTTGCTCTTGAGAAAATCTTTTCCTCTCCTCTCCGACAGGGTTGGGGATTGTCTTCACAATAGTGGTCCATTGAGGATATATACCGCCACCGAGGTAGTATCCTTTGTCGTAGTTGTGGCCGTTGATGGTAAAATTAACCGGTGGGTTGTTGCCTTCGGCAAGCCTAGCAAACACCGACAAGCGCTGAAGCACGTTGATATCATTGTGTCATTCGGCCACGTCAAAGAAAGAGTGCCAGATCCAGAGATCTTGAGATCCCGCGGCCTCAAGTATGACAATGCAAGCCCTGACATGGCCCATATACTGTCGTTGCCAAACAGAAGGGCAGTTCTTTCACTCACAGTGCATGCAGTCTATGCTGCCAAGCATCCTTGGGAAGCCCCTGCTAGCATTCATCGCCAACAAGCAGGTCGTATCTTCAGGAGTCGGCTCTATCAAGTACTCAGAGCCAAACACAGCAATAACAGCCCTGCAGAACTTGTACAATGAGTCTAGGCATATAGACTCGCTCATACGGACGTACTCGTCAACGAGATCACCGGGCACTCCGTATGCAAGCATTCGGATGGATGCAGTGCATTTTTGGTAAGATGAGAAGCCAATCTTTCCAAGGGCATCCTCTTGGCACTTGAAATAGTCATCGTAGCCGACCACCCCCTCTCTAATACGGTTGAAAAGATGCCTACTCATACGGAAACTGCGGTGGAATTTCTGATGTTTGAACAACGGGTTTGTTGTGTCAAAGTAGTCCTTCCAAAGAAGGAAATGCCCGCTCTCTCGGAAGCGATTCAACGCCGGAAGGTGCCCCGGAATGGAGCCACGGAACAACGACCACTGGCTATTGAGGTGGTGATGGACCAACACGGCAACCAAGATCTCCTCCTCCTCATCGAACGAGGAATCGTCGGAGTCGCAAAGGAAATTGTGGAAAAAGAACTCGTTGACGGAGTCCATTTTGTACATTGGCAAACTGTCGAACAACTTGCGGGCGTCGATGAAGGAGCCGGCCGGCGAAGAGAGTTGCGCGCCCTCAGACCAACAACCTTCCCTAGCGGTGTCCGACGAGCTTGCCGGCGTCGGACGGGCGTGCCGGTGTCCGGACGAAGGAGCTGGCCGGGGCGGCGAGGCGGCTTCTTGGTCGCGGCTGTGTCGGGAGAGTGGGAATGGGAAGCTGTCGGATCCTCGACGGCAAGACGGCGGTGGCGGCGATGTGGGAGGTGGCGGCATCGCAGGGGGTGGATGTTGCGGCAGAGGCACAGGAAAAAAAATGGGCGGCGGCGTCGGCAACGTAGGAAGCGGGCGAGGGTTTGCTGTGGGAGAGGATGTCCAATGTGCCACCGACTGGCGAGCCAGGGGGAGGAGTAGGTGAGCGAAGCGTGCGTCTGTCTCGTGTCCGCGCCGATGCAAATGAGGCAAAAAAACTAGGCCGGGAATGGGCCAACAGGTGGACGAAAGCGAACGCGTGTCTGTTTGGGTCGACGCGTTGGGCCGATTTTTCTGCCCGCGCTGACCCAAACGGAAGCGCGCAGACGAAATGGGTCCACGCGTTGGAGTTTCTCTAAGAGTCCTAGTTCTGTGCTTCCTCCTCGTTGGCGATCCACCACCATAGTGGCTTCAACAAAAAAGTCGAAGTCGTTGGTTCTCCTGCAGATCAAGGACATGTCGTTATTGGGGATTCTAGCAGCGGATCCACACATCGTCTTTAGCCCCATCCATTGGAGCGGTGCGACGAAGAGAGTATTTTTTCGAGGGTACGCCAAAGGCGTACCTTAACTTTATAGAAGGAAGAAAATATGTACAAGAGATTACATGTATGCCGGTTGGGCCACAGCCGATCTAACCAAGCCTACTCCACATGCATCCTACTCTACTACTCTACCATACGTTGAACTCCAACCGCTCCTGCCGAGGCCCAAGTCTTCAGATCCTCAAAGGTCATGCCCACCGTGTCATGATCATTCTTGATCTGGCCCGATCCAAACACCCTCGCGTTCCTCTGCTTTCATAACGTCCAACAGATAAGCATACACAGGTGTCAAAGCCTTTCCGAGATTGCTTATGAGTTCGCTTTCTGGCTTCCGACCACCATTGCACCAACCTAGACTCATTGGTTGGGCAAATTTCCATAGTCAGCCCCATCCTGGCAATGCAGCTGAACCATACTTGCCTCAAGAACACACACTACTGTAAAATGTGATCTATCGTGTCCTCCTCTTGATCACATAGGAAGCATTTTGAAGGTTGATCTTGCAAACCGTGTCTAGCCCTTCTGTCTGACGTCCATAGACGATATTGCACAGCCAACCACATGAAGATTTTGCATGCCGGAGGTACCCAACACTTCCAAATGGCTCCAAATGAGTGGAACCTCACTCCTCCTTCACAAAGCATCTTATAAGCAGATGATGTAGAGTACGTTCCTGATGCATTCCAGGCCCAAATGGGGATGTCCTTGGTCCGAGCATCAAGTTGCACCTCCTCTAAAATCTCCCAGAGGCCTATAAACTGGGTTAAGCCTTCTGTGCACAAGTTACCCACCACATCAGTCATCCAAGAGTGCATACGCAAAGCATCCCGGACGAGTCTCCTGTTGGCAACCTGCGTACGGACTGACTTCGCGACCATAGGGGCGATTTCCGAGATGGTGGCGCCATGAAGCCACCTATCCTTCCAAAACAAAATTCTGTCACCCGCTCCAACCTTCCATTTTACCAAGCTTCCAAAAGCTTGCACAACCGGTTTGTCCGCGGTCAAGATGAGACCTTGCCACGGCCTGGAAGCATCTGTGCGTCTAAGCCGTTCCCATCTCAATCTGAGGGCGATGCCATGCTTGTGTAGATCAATGACGCCAAGGCCTCCCATGTTCTTAGGCCTACACACTCTCGCCCAAGATACGACACATTTGCCTCCCGTAACTTCCTCAGTCCCGGCCCAAAAGAAAGCCCGACAACCTTTGTCCACCCTTTCAAGGGCCCATTTTGGCGCCTCCGCGATCATGAGGTGATGAGTAGCCCGAGCTCTCATGACTTGGTTGACGAGAACCAGCCTGCCTGGTCTAGTCACCAACCCCCTTTGCCATCCCGACATGATGTGAAGGGAGGCATCCACCATTGGCTGCCATTCCGATCTTTTTAGCTGCCAAATACTTAACTGCAACCCTAGATATTTGCATGGGAAGGTATCCATCTTCCAGGGCAGTGCAGACTTCACAATCTCCTCGTCCTCAGGCTCCGCCCGGATCATGATAGCCGCAGATTTGGCAAAGTTCACTTTAAGTCCAGATGCTACTCCAAAGATGGTGAGAGTTTCTTTCACAAACAGGAGATCCGGCCATGTGGGCTTGATGAAAAGAACCACATCGTCCGCATACAGGGACAGTCGTTGCACTGGGCTACATCCATTGATGATGCTCATCACTCCCGCCTCATGTGCCTTGATAATGATATGCGTAAGAATGTCCATGGCAATAACAAAGAGTAAAGGTGAGATCGAGTCCCCTTGCCTCAGTCCTTTAGCATGCATAAACTTGTCGCCTGCACATCCATTGACGATCACTCTAGAGCTGGCTGTGGTTAGAAGAGTTGCAACCCAAGATATCCACCTCTCCAAAAAACCTTTGGCCCTTAACACTTCAAACAGAAACGGCCACGCCAAGGAGTCAAAGGCTTTAGTGATGTCGAGCTTGAGCAACACTCCTTTAGCTTTCCTTCTGTGCATCGAACGTGCCATTTGTCTCACAACGAGAAAATTATCATGCAAGCAAAACACAAAAGAAATCATCAGAAGTGGCTCGCAAACTCCACCACCCCTGTAGACAAACACAAAAGAAAGGTAAACTGAACCACCCTAAATCTACAGGCAGACACACCCCCTCCTTTCCCACTCCAGCCGGCGACGCCAACAAAGAAGAGAGGAGGGAGGGGCGCAATCCACGGCAGCACGTCGACAACCTCGAGCAGACTAAGAAGAAGGGAGGAGATAGGAGAAAGAAGGGGCATAGAGGGTTATTGGTTGCACGGATGATTTGAACACTTAATAGACTATAAGTTTGCATAGTTCACTTTTTTAGCATCGTAGAATAAGGGCATCTCCACGCTAACCCACAAATTTGTTCCGGCATCCATCCATGGACAGGGGGACCAGTCCATGTACACGGGTGCGAGAGGTGGCCATCCAATGCTCCCCGCATACATTTCAACCACTGTTTGAACTAACCGACGAAATTCATACAAACATGATGGATTTTCGTATAAACCAGAAGAAATTCATTACATTTTGAACAATTTTATTACATTTCAAACATTTAGAACAAAAAAGGCGACCTGACCCTAAACCTAGCCTACGGCGGCGACCGTCGTCCACTTCCTTTGTATTCTGCATCGGCGACCACGTCCTTCATCTTCCCTCTTCATGAACGGCAGCAGGGTTCAAGATCTATGAAGTGGAGGTGTGGATTCTGGCGAGGAAGAGTAGAACATGAGAGACGGGTCGACCAACTTGGGACACAACACCTTGCCGCCTCCCATACCCCGCTCATCCTTGGAGGAGGTTGTGACATGTCCGTCGCCAACGACAGTGGATGTGAGGTCGACGATGGACGTGGGGAGTCCGTCACTGTCCGCTTGCCACGTGCTGCCCCGAAAGTTGGCCAACGTCGTTGGAGTCCTAGATCGCCAGCGCCGCTGGCACATGTACGTTCACGTTCGGCTGCGCCGGCTCTGCGTTGCGAGCGCATGCGGCCTCGTAGAGTGCCCACCGTTGCACAAAGAAGTTTGGGTTTGCCGCAGCCGTGATGGCCGCCTCACTTGCTCACTCGCCATAGATTTGGCCATTTGCCAGCCGGTGCTGCTCGAGGAGGAACTCCGACATAGGAGTCGGCACAGGCTGCACCTCCTCGGCCATGGCGGCGTCGTAGTGCGCATGTGCCTGTTCCATGGTCAAGCGAACATGCACCGGCGTGGGGTCCTGCGTCGTGCCGTTGTTGGAGCCCGTAAAGTCATCGTCAGAGACCTCGGGCAAGGTCGCCAGCATGCCCTGCTTGATCCGCCTGGCACGGCGGGACTGCCTGGCGGCTGCAAGGGCGGCCACCTCGTGCTTCATCTCCAACGAATATCTCACAGAGCGACATAGAGCGTTTCTGCTCGCGGTCATGGTGGATGTGGAGCAAAGGAGTGTGGACCGAATGTGTTCTGGTGTGGAGATAGCCAGGTGTGGCTGACTTTAAATAGCGGATTCCGGTGAGGCCAAGCGTCCATGTGTGTCAATGCGCGACGCCGGAGTTGGTTCCTTGGCCGGCGAGCCTACATAATGACGGCATACAGACAGACGAACATTGAAAGGGCATAGTAGATATCCATCCCGTCGACCTGTACAGAAAATGTCGCTTCAGCATTGAACATACGTGTATATCAGGGAGGTGGCGCGTGCGGCTCTCTCGGCCGGCATGACGCTTCAATGTCGGCGCCATTGAGAGATCGTGTCCATCCTGAGCCGGCGTTATCACGGAGCTGCTGCTCTGCAGCGACATGAACGCGAGCAGCTGACTCTAAGCGAAAACACACGCGGACAAGGGAGAAGGCTTTTGAATCAAATGTATGCGGGCGGTTTTGAATCTAATAGTTTATCTCTTTTTAAAATTTCAGAAAAAGGATGCTCGTTGATGATTGTGAGGATAGCGGGCTGATGATATGAGAGAGGAGAAATTAATCTCGGCATGGTTATGGCAGGGGGTGATAATTTTTTCTTTCTTCTATAAGTTGGCTGTTAAGTATTTTGCGGTGCTTATATAAAGGCAGCTTCTATAACGGTCATCTAATATATATTTTTGGAGTAAATTGCAGAAAACCACCAGTTTGAAGGCGAGGTCAGCAGAAATCACTATGTTACAGTTTTGTTGCAAAAAACACCACCTCTAGCGTAAACAATTTGCAGAAAGCACTGATCGGCGGATCGGGCACCGATAAGTGGGATTATGACAGGTGGGTCCCATTTTTTGCCGACGTGGCACCGTCGGCCGGTCCGACAGCCGTTAGACGCCGTTAGACGGCGTAAGACGGCGCTCTCGCGTCGGCAATAAGACAACCGTTGCGCACTCTACTCCTCCTCTGTCTATCACTCTGCTCTCGCACTCTACTCCTCCTCTAGCTCTTGCTCTTGTTTTCTCGCCGCCGCCGACCTGCTCCGCGTCGCGCCGCCGCCGCCGGCTCGTCATGGTGTCCTGGAGTGAAAGCGACAACAGCGAGCACACCTTGGAGTACGTCAGCTCTGGTTCTGACGACGGCAGAATCCAGGTAAATTCCTGGACCTAGGGTTAGGGTTTGCTATAAGATTTGGGGATTTTCCCCCTCAAAGGAGCTTCTGTGTATGGTAGTGAAATGTTATGCATTTCTTTGCAATCGTAGGTCCCTGATTCAACCCAGGACTCCGATTTCGAGGGGCCTGAAGATGAACTGGTTGTTTTGTGCCATGGTCACGGGAAGGTAGCATAGAGGCGTGTTGCTTTTGAAGGAATTGTAACTGGTAGGAGGTTTCTCTGTTGCTCTGAGAAGGTAAATGCTACTAAGTGACAGCACAGTCATTGTTTAGTATGAGGATAGTGTGGAGTCAGTCATTGTTTATTCTTAGGGGAGTGTTTAGACAATCATTTTATAATTAAAGGACAATGGATGCATGGGTTAGTTAATTCATAATAGCAGCACATCATTGTATAATTGAGAGCAGAACATCAGTGCTTTCTTTATGATATACCTTTAGCTTGGAAGCTTTTAAATATGGTATCTTTAGCTTTGGTTCTAATGAAAGTTTTTAATATGGTTTAGAATACTACCTTATTTCAGGAAGGTGGAAACTATGGACTGGTTCAATGGATTGATCCTGCTTGGCCCAATACCCTAGAGAATGCATTACACAAGTTATGGTTGATGTATGAAAAGAGCAAGAGACAGAGGAATGAGGACAATTTGATGAATTCTTTTGCTGTTCATAACCTGACCCAAGAGAAGAATAAGCTGCAAGCCAGCTATGAGAAGCTGGTTGATAATGTCAATGCACTTGTGGATGCCCAGCAACATAGGGTAGAGATAGAAAAGAATGATGCTGAAACCAATAAGTTGCAGGAGAAGTATGACACGGTGAAGAACCTGGCAGCTGCTCAGGGCAGTGTCATTAGGAACATGAAGCTCAAGCTAGCTGAAGAGAGGAAGAACTTGCAGTTCCAAATTGATGAGCTGCAGAAGATTGTTGAAGAGAGCTATGTGAAGCTGCAGGAGAACAATGTGAAGCTGCAGGAGAGCAATTTGAAGCTGCAGGAGAGCAATGTGAAGCTGGAGGAGAGCAATGTGAAGCTGGAGGAGAGCAATTTGAAGCTGCAGGGGATCAAGGCAATCCTAAATGAATGATCAAGAGTGCACTATCATTTGGCATTTGCTTACTTTTGTAGGGTGTGGTTGTGATGTGCTGTAATGAGGTTATGGTTTAAATTTCCTGAACTATGGATCTGTAATGTAGTAATCTAGTAGAATCTAGTAGTATGATTATGTATGGAATTACTGCTAAATGTGATGCTATTTAGAGTTGATGGATGAAATCCCATCTGTTTATAATTTATGTATTTGAGCCATCAAATACAGTGTTTAGGTAGATATGGTGGTTTTGTGGACATATAGCCTTCACTAGGTTTATCTGGCATTATGATGGTTTTGTCGACATCTAGCCATCACTAGGTTCATTTAGGCATATTTGGTTATTTTGTCGACATCTAGCCATCACTAGGTTCATTTAGGCATCTTTGGTTGTTTTGTCGACGTCTAGCCCTCACTAGGTTCATTTAGGCATCTTTGGTTGTTTTGTCGACGTCTAGCCATCACTAGGTTCATTTAGTCATCTTTGGTTGTTTTGTCGACATCTAGCCATCATTAGGTTCATTTAGGCATCTTTGGTTGTTTTGTCGACGTCTAGCCATCGGTAGGTTCATTTAGGCATCT
>LR738711.1:111956289-111970998 GCA_902687465.1 Secale cereale
TCATCTTTGGTTGTTTTGTCGACGTCTAGGCATCACTAGGGCATTTTTAGGCATATTTGGTTGTTTTGTCGACATCTAGCCATCACTAGGTTCATTTAGGCATCTTTGGGTTTTTTATCGACATCTAGCCATCACTAGGTTCATTTAGTCATCTTTGGTTGTTTTGTCGACGTCTAGCCATCACTAGGGCATTTTAGTCATCTTTGGTTGTTTTGTCGACGTCTAGGCATCACTAGGTGTATGATAAACTCATCATCACAAATTGTAAAATAGCTGAAGCATCATAGCATAACAACTTGACTTAAACATATAAACTGCATGACCATCACACTAGTTTGACATAACCAAACTGACCACCACAATAGTTTGACACTAGTTTGACATCATCACAATAGTTTCCACACATCCAAATAGATCATCATCACAAGAGTTTTCACACACACACCTAAAATGCATCATTCCCATGGAGCACCTGAAGCAGACAAGTAATCTCTAATTTTCTGGGTGGGCTTCCTGATTCTCTAGGAAACACCAGTTGGCCTTGGAGGCAAAAAAGATGCCCTAGCTCCCTTTGCAGCAACTGAAGTTCTAGTGGCCCTCTTTGGTGGTGCAGTAGCAGCAGCAGAGGAGGCCCTCTTTGGTGGTGCAGTAGAAGCAGCAGAAGAGGCCCTCTTTGGTGGTGCAGTAGAAGCAGCAGAAGAGGCCCTTTTTGCTGGTGCAGTAGAAGCAGCAGAAGAGGCCCTCTTTGCTAGTCTAGGTGCAGTTGCAGAAGTAGAAGATGGCCTCTTCTTTGCTGGTCCAGGTGCAGTAGCAGAATAAGATGAGGCCCTCTTCTTTGCTGGTCCTGGTGCAGTAGCAGAAGAAGAAGAGGCCCTCTTCTTTGCTCCTGTTGAAGTAGGAGGTGCAGAAGAGGTCCTAGTTGCTGGTGTGGCTGCATCAGGTTCATAGGATCTGCTGCTTGGCTACAAAGAGATAAAATAGTGTAAGAATTGCAAAGATGAACAAGAAGATGAAGTTAGTAATCATTGACAAATTTGTTACCTCATGCCTGTTGTTTCTCATTGCCAGTGAAGGATTCAAAGCATCATTACAGTTGGTGTATCTATGGACAACCTTTTTTGCAATTAGAGCAGGTAATTGAGGCCATCCTTGAGGTGTCTTTGGGAGCTGGCTTCTCATATTGCCCCTTTCTCCTCTTAGTCTGTGCCCTTCCCTTGTGTTCTTTGAAAATTGGAGGCTCAATATCCATACTGTCTGTCCTTGGCCACATATCAGGTCCAGGTACAGGATATATAATGGGGCTGTAAGCTGCCAGGTACATTTTTTTGAAGAAATCATGAACAAAGTCCTCTGGCTGAAGCTTTGCCTTGTGTATGGTAGAAACAACATGATTGCAAGGAATTGCTGTCATATCCCACTTTTTACACCCACAAGTCCTATGTTCTAGGTTCACAACATAAGTTCTCTCCCCACTAGTGACTTGGTAAAGATTGGGCCCAGCCATCAAAGCATGACAGTTCCTTGCAAACTTCTTTGCTTCCTCTAATTTCTCAGCATATGTTGGACAAATTTCCCATCTTGTAGTCTCAGTCTTTGTTCTATTTGCATTGAACTTGACCAATAACTTTGTCCTTATTCCATCCACCATGGTCCTAATTGGTTTAGCCCTGACATCTAGAACCCACTTGTTAAAAACCTCACTTAGATTGTTAACAACTAAGTCTGTTTTGCAGTTCATATCCATTCCATGTCTGGCCCAAGTGTGTTTAGATATTTTGCTAAGCCATTCCGAAGCAGCCTCACACTCATTCTTTAATTCAGCCATTGCAGTTCTAAAACCATGTTCAGTGTATGGATAGCTAGCTGCATCCATGTATTGCTTTAATTCAGGCCCTCTAAACCCAGCATTTTGAAAGTTTTGGTAGATATGTCTAAGACAAAACCTTTGGGGACAATTGGGAAACACTCTGGTAATGGCATTTAAAAGGCCATGTGTGTGACAGTACATAAAACTTATTATCTAAAAGTAAATACAAGAAAGTCATTACAAGAAAGTAAATACAACTTATTACCTTCTGCCTATCTGAAATGATTGTGTAGTTCCCAAACTTGCCAGATTCTCCACCTAATGCTTGTCTCAACTGGTATAAAAACCAGGTCCAGGAGTTAGTGTCCTCCTTATCAACAATTCCAAAAGCAATGGGAAAAATAATATTGTTCCCATCTCTTCCAGTGGCAGCTAGAATTTGTTGACCAGTTGTCAGCTTGATGAAACAACCATCCAGACCTACAACAAATAAATGAGATCACAAATGATTAGCACATGAAAACAAAGATTAGTAGCACTTAGCACAAATACTATGGACTTACCTATGAATGGTCTGCAGCCATTGAGAAACCCTTCTTTGCATCCATTCAAGCATATGAACAGTCCATGAAACCTAGGGTTAGTGCTTGGATGCAACTTCAGGTATCTTGTTGTGACAATGCATCTTGAACCTGGATTAGTATCCGACACAACATGTAAATAATCCCTAATCCTGGTGTACTGGGCTTTCTGATCTCCTAACACAACACTCTTTGCTGCCCTCTTTGCCCTGTATGCCATGTCTTTAGATATTTCCACACCATACTTGATCTTTGCACTATTAATAATAGTTGTGATTGTTGTGCATGGGTCATTTCTGATAGCATCCTCACAGAATTTTGAAACCCACTTTGCAGTGACTTTAGTGTTCTCTGACACGGAAGGGCATGTGTGCACCAAGTACAGCTTCCTAATTGTAAATGACTTCTCATTTGCAATCTGAGAAGCTGCTATGTAGAAGGGGCATTGCTCATCTATGTAGTGTGCTATCACCCTATCACTGCAGTTTCTGTGGTAGACAAAGTTCCTGTTTTGAGCAATGTGCAGGGTTTGCAGTGCAGTTCTGAACTGGTACACATTTAGGAAGCAAAGATGCTTCACAAATTGCTCCTCTGGATGAGCTCTGTGCTCATCAAACCATACCCTCTTCTTCATCTTCTTTGCTATGCTTTTCCTACCATTGGGCAAAAAAAATGCCAATGCCTCAGCACCATCATCATCTTCCACACCAAGGTCTTGTGGTATCTTCTCCTCATCAGATGATGGAATCCAGTCATCCTCAAAGATGTGTTCTATACTCCCATGTGAATTTCTTGTAGGGCCTTTTCTTTGTGTCTTGGCCCTCTTCTTCTTTGGTATATCTTGCCCTAGCTCATCCTCTTGTTCTTCTTCCTCCAATTCCTCCTCCTCTTCCTCCTCTAAATCCTCTTCTTCAGCTTCTGGCACATACAGCTCATCATCCACCTCTGAGTCAAACATTTCCTCAACATCTGTGTCCCCTTCAAAATGAAGTTCTGGGTCATTTCTTTGTCTTCTCATCTCCTCAAGCCTAGCTATGATATCAGCATATTCTATGGGTTCATCATCATCACTGTCATATTCATTGTCCATCACTGCAGCTCTCCTATTAAAAGAACTCTCTCTTTCTTTCTTGTTCTTCCTAAACAATTCAATTTCCTTTCTCCTTTTCTCCTCCAAATCTTGCTCTATTAACAGCTGCTCCTCAGTCACATGGTATTCTTCCACTACTCCATCACCTAAAGCAGGTTGCAGAGTGAAATTAATTCTGCTCTGTTGTGTGGCAAACTGCAATGGAATTGGCTCTTCTTCCCCTCCTGCAGCACAACTCTCACCTTCTACATGCACATTTCCAGCATTGAACAAAACTCCTTCATCATCAATCTGGTACAATTTGGGCTCTCCAATTTGTTCTATTGGGGTCTGCACCTCAATGACATTAACACTGGTATTTATATTGGGAAGTTTCTCTGCACTGGACCTAACTACTGTCACATTCAATATCTTGTTATTCTGCTATGCTATGTGATCTAAAATTTGCTCTAACTTATCATCATCATCTATTTCTTCCATTCCTTCAATCCCTAGCCCAGGATCCCTCACATAGTACATATAATCCCTAAAACCATACCCTTCTGTCTCCATCAGTGCTACCAAATTGTAATATGTGATGTCTGACATCATCATACTTCTTTCAATATTATCTCTATCATGAAAATGCATCCTCAATTCCCAAACATCATCTTCAAGACTGCAAATAATAATACAATAGTGCACTATTTAAAGAACTATATATCCTTCTAATTACATATCTTTAACACACACAAACCCTAGAACTATAACACCCACAATCCCTAGCTATAATTACAGAACTAATATCACAAAAAAATCCTATACAACTGCAACCATAACAAAGTACTATGGCCAAACTACTACATTGCAATGGACCTAACCACTACAGTAACCCTAACCCTAGCAACAGAAAGGGGAATGGGATTGGGATCTCACTTGACGCTGCCGAAAGATGAAGCAATGTGCTGGCTTCCATCTGGATTGGCCTTCACCGCCGCGGCGAAAGCTCTGGCCGCCCGGAATTCCACCGAGTACTACGGGTCCTCCTCCTGCTCCTCTTCTTCTGCCGTTGCCTTCGTAGGGTTCGAGCTCCCGCACATCTCGCCAGTGGTCGGCAGGGCACCGCCGCCAGCTTCGCTCGATTTCGCCGGAGTCATGTCTGCGACGGGGGCGGGCATGGTGCGTCGCTAGGTCTCGAGGGCGGGGCGGGAAAAGGGGAGAAGAAGGGGAATCGGGGGCGGGGCGGTAACAGGGGAGAAGAAGGGGAATAGGGGGAAGAAGACGGTGGAAGCGGGGATAAGAGAAAACAGAGCAAACGGCGCCGTCGCACGGCGTCTAACGGCTGTCGGACCGGCCGACACTGCCACGTCGGCAAAAAAGGGACCAACCTGTTATAATCCCACTTATCGGTGCCCGATCCGCCGACCAGTGCTTTCTGCAAATTGTTTACGCTAGAGGTGGTGTTTTTTGCAACAAAACTGTAACGTAGTGATTTCTGCTGACCTAGCCTTCAAACTGGTGGTTTTCTGCAATTTACTCATATTTTTGCGGGGAAACTTTGAGAGCTTTATTCAACGAAAGCATTCGCCGGACAGTCACCCAATAAGCTATTGATCAGGAAGCTAGGAGTGTTGTCAAACCAGCTTTCAGTCACCTACTGTTCAGACACGGATGATTTGAACACTTTTAGCCATACAACACGGGCCGTCAAATCCGTTTAAATTGGTACGAACGTCCAAAATTTTCTGAACCTACATGTTTCCGCGCGTGAACATTTGATGATGTACTTGGATAAAAAAAGTCTAGAGTACATTGGATGATCCGCGTTGGAGTTGGCGTAATATGTTTCGTTTGCATGGATAATAAAATTTCTTAAGCTTGTTTGGGTCATAACGTTGTGTTGATCAGTCTCATTGATTGATTTACAATGAAAGTGAGAGCGAGCCTCCTTCTGGGTCGAAAAGAACACACCGACCACTCAGTGTCACGGCGAAGTAAAAATGAAAACAAGAGGAAACAAGTAGGGGTGACTGTAGACTCGCCGGGAGTACGTGTGGAATTCGGACAGAATAGCCACGTCCCGGCGCGCGCCGCCGTGGCTTCAGCTACGCGTCGGGTCCCGGCTAGCCGGCAAGGGCACGCGGCTCACGCAGCCGGCGCGGGACTCATGTTTAATTAACTCGTCGAATGCATGCGTGCGTACGTGCACGCACAGCGCGCAGTCGACTTCCGCGCGCGTGGCCTGCGTGGCCCTGTGCCGTGTCGGTGGATCATCGGTGACGGTGAGTGACCACTGACCAGTTCGCGTCGCTGTTTCTCTGACAAACAACACGGAGGGCAGATTAATCGGATGCATCCACGCAGCACGCCTCCTCAACCAAGCCGGCGCATGCCCAAACCGAGTACGGCACGCAGCAATTAAATACTACTACTCCATGGCCAGTCTTTACTCGTGGGCTATTCATTTGAACACGTTTGCGCACCGGAGAGCAAGATGTACTATTAACCGAAATTAACTAGTGTCTTATATATAGTTTCGCTGGATTCCGGTGGATTTGTAGTATATCATGCATGTGACAAAGATACGAAATCCTAAGATTGTCTCCAAACCTCACCATCATCATCTCCGTGCATGTGCCTCGCAATCATGGAAAAGATAGCTCGCTAGCTAGCTACACACGGTTGCAACCCCCGGTTGTTTGCAACGAATGGCTCGCCGTCGTTCGTTTCACGGTTTTTGCAGTCGTTTTTTCTTTTCTTTTTTGCGGGGATTTGCAGCCGGTATCTGATTCCAGCGCTATCTGAAACCGTTGATTATGTTTGGTTGCGTTATGCTGGTATCAGTTGGTATCAGTTAACGTGTAATCAAATTACAGTTCTATACAAAATCGATTAGGGCATCTTCAAGCCGGACCCTTAAACCGCCCGCATAAGTTTGGACCGCGCAGTCCAGACGCTGTTAGCCATCTAACACAAGCATGTATCGGTGTTGAGTGGTCCAGACGAACTTGCAAATCCAAGAACAAACGTGGGGGACTTTGCACGACACGTAGGACTCCGACACCCCCAGCTCATCCAAAACCCTTTTCGGACCCGCGCCTCCATTCTCCCTATTTTCTCTTCTTCCTTCTTTCTCTCTTGTCTTCACCGTCGCTCCACCACCTCGTCAGCCACACCATACCCCTTCCGGAACCCCGCGTCTCCGTCACCTCCAGCGTTCCAGTCGGGCTCCACCCCGCTCTCTCCATCAGCGTTCAACCCCTGTCTTCTGACCGCCCCACCAGGTACCATCCGATGTTGCTATACTCACCATGCACGGAACTGTTCGATGAATTGCCGAAGCTAAAAAATGTTTCTCTTCTTCTTTCTAGCGATGGATTCCATTTTGAAGTAAATATACAAGCACTATGTTGAGTCGTTCGACGAGCAGGACTACATGAATGAGACGACAATGATGTAGGCGGTCCTTGAAGACGCGGAGCGTGCGGAGGAACATGTTCGCAATTCCAAGGGATCGATCAAGGGTCATCGAGAGATCAACTACAACAGGCCACGCGGCCATTAGACACTGATGACCGACTACTTTGCCTCTTATCCACCCTTCCTTGACCATTTGTATCATGTTGTCTGGTCCTATGAGGACTATTTGATACGTCTATTTTGTATCATGTTTTTCTACTGTCATTTATAATGTTTTTGTCATTATTTCACTTTATGGTAGAATTCTAATGGCTTTTCTCTCTTAATTTGCAAGATTTACATGGAAAAGGGAGATTACCTGCAGCTGAAATTCTGGACCTAAAAAGGCTATAGCAGAGATCACTATTCTACGGAAATCCAAAAGACCTGAAACTTCACAAATATTTTTTATTGAATATATAAAAATACCGGAATAAAGAAATACCATAGGGGAGCACCTGTTTCCCACAAGGCAACAAGGCGCGTCCACCCCCTAGCACGCGCCCTGATGCCATGTGGGACCCACAGCTAGCCTCCAGTGCCCTCTTCTTCTATATGAGGGCTTTTACCATTGAAAATAAGAGGAAGACTTTTGGGATAACGCGTCGCCGTCTCTAGGCAAAACCTAGGCAGGAGCACCTTTACTCTCCGGCGAAGCGATTTCGATTGGGATACTTCCTTCCGCGAGGGGAAATCGAAGGCATCAACATCACCAACGATCCTCTCATCGTGGGAGGACCAATCTTCATCAACATCTTCACCAGCACCATCTCATCTCAAATCCTATTTCATCTCTTGTATTCAATTTTTGTCTCAAAACCTCAGATTGGTACCTGTGGGTTGCCAGTAGTGTTGATTACATCTTATAGTTGGTGCTAGTTTGTTTATTCGGTGGAAGATTATATGTTCAGATCCTTAAGCATTCAATACCCCTCTAATCTTGAATATGAATATGATTTGTGAGTAGTTACTTTTGTTTGTGAGAATATGGGACAAGTCTTGTTATAAGTAATCATGTGAAGTTGGTATTCGTTTGATATTTTGATGATATGTATGGTGTTAATCCTTTAGGCCTCGTTTGTTTCACGTGGATCGGAGGGGTTTTCAGAAGATTAACCCCACGAGGCCCAGATTCCTCACAAATACCTGTTGGCCCATCTGGTACGCGTGGTTTTGATGGCCCAACCCTCTCGATTCCCCTTTGATCCACTGGCTTCCACGTGCTTCAGAACCCTCGAGGACCCCTCGAGGATTTGGTCGCCTGACTCGAGACGCCGCCGCCGCGACTCCTCCCCAAGACGCCGTGTCGACTCCTCCCCAAGACGCCGCGCCGCCCAACACCTCGACGCCGATGATCTCCTCTAGCATACTAGACATCTCCCCGATGGTTAGTCATCGCAGCCCCTCCCATCCCCCTCCTCTCATGGTGAGAAGTGGAGTTACCACTAAGGTCTGGGAACGTCCGTTTCCTGTTAGCGGTGGTTCCTAACACCGCTCCGGTGCCCCCAGGCTCGCCTGCAGCAGCAAATCAACCTAGGACCAAAACAGAGTGAGCCCTACACGTAGTCCAGTAGTCGGAGTAGTAGTTATTTCTTAAGTAAGCAAAAGAACTTGTTCTAATGGCACTAGCACGAATGGTTTGTTACCTTCCATGGCCATGAAGTAGGACTCCCGCCTGACGGACTGTATCACGCTGATCTGTCATGGCAGGAGTATAATCTTCATAATAAATTACGCATCAGACCATGGAGCTGGTATGATGTTGTAACTGTATATCAAGATGTTGTATGGAGATGGTGATGGTATGATGTTGTAACCGTATATCAAGATCAAAACCAACACTGTGACCATGATTTGATATTGTAACTGTATATCAAGATCACATCTGTATGTGTTGTGACCATGGAGCAAACATACCTATCACTGCCACAATGTTGGTTTTGATCTTGGTATGTTCCCCCTCTTGCATAATACCACAAGTTAGTACTGGCCCATGACATTTCACCTAGTCAGAGTGATGATAGGTTCAGACCAGAATAGCTGTTAGTTCTAGAGTCAATTAGCCCGTGGAGTACAAGTCAATATTGTATAGCAGATTCAGCTGGAGGTCTATCACATTACTATGGTGTTACACGTGGTGAGTGCCATGAACAATATGACATGGCACTACCAATTAAAGTGCTTACTTATAGCTTCCAGAATAACAGTTGGTGGTTCTTTGTCTGTGTATTTATGCACTTTTGGTTTCTGAACAACCCAAGCAGAAAATGGCAGTTGGCCAGATTATATAGAGACCATGAGTTCATGTTTTGAGTTTGTACTTGATTGCAAATTATTTAATTTGAAAGTAGTTTGTACTTGATGGTCTGGAAGTTTCCGTATTCTGTATCTAGTTTTTCTCTTCCACTATACCCTTATTTAATCTGAAAGTAGTTATGTACCTCTTGATGTAGCTCTAACAAAGAGCATCCAGTTAATTTTCCAGAAGAATGTTAAGTTTACATTCCATCACAAATTGTTATCTATTTGACATGATTAATTAATTTGGTTGTTTCATGTCTAAGCATGTTTGCTTGCAGAATTTCTACACTAATTTTTTTACACCTACGTACTAGTATATCTTGTTGTTTAGAGATAGATTACTGTATGATTTGTATATATCACTGTCTGTAGGTGACATGGAGAGATTAATTGTCTGGACTATTGTAGATGTCCTTATTAAGCTGACAAATCAATTGTGTGCTCTGTTTGATGCCATCCAGTGTGGTGCCTAGCGGCGCAACACACATGTCCAGGTCCTCGTCGTCCTTGCCAATGTTTCGTATCTGAAGGGATAATCCTGGCAATTTTTTGGGTGTGGGAATGCTCTTGCTATGAACGATGACTTCAAGTCGTTTCATCTGTGTGTATTAGTATGTTGTAACTCATTGTGTGAACTGTTGTGAGTACAGAGTACTAGAACATAGGTTGACCTATTTAGCTTTCTTGTACTAGTCATCTGTCTGACTTGTTGACCTATTTAAAAAGCTCATCTCCTTTTGTTTTATCAAGTTCACAACTAGAGAAGCAAGCTGGAAAAACTTTTGGCCATTCAAAAACACGATGATCATGACATTGTAAGAGCAATCCATATGTATGACAACATCATTCTCATCCTTGCTTGGTTTGTAAAAATATAATTGATTGTGACAAGTACTCTGTATTGCATTATGGTTGGTGTTGTGAAAGATCATGTTGCTATGAAGATATTATTGGCTCCAAGTTATGCTGCTATGAGAGATTATGTTACTGTGATGTGACTGATATTGCTGTGATGAGATATTAATTCCAAGTCAAGCAAAATTATGTTATTGATGTGAAGAACCGTTGTCACATTTTTATTAGGTGTCATTTACAATTTTATAGCACGTGTGTCTAGCTATGTAGCTATTTAACCTGTAAATATTGGATTTTTAGATATTTTACAACATTTTCACTCAATGTGCCAATCCCTCCCTACCAAATAGTATTTTATATGGAGGGGGTTGTGGCTGGAAGGGGATATGAGTTTTCAAGGGGATGTCAGGGGATTGGGTGGAAGAGGAGGATTCACGAAATCCCCTAAAATTCCCTCCTCCCCAAACCTCCCAAACCCTCTCCTACCAAACAAAGCCGTAATGGTGTCATGTGAACGTCTACTACATGATAATTCACCATACTTGGGCCTAAGGGTAGGCATTTTGGAGTAATAAGTAGATGATGGGTTGCGAGAGTGATAGAAGCTTAAACCCTAGTTTATGAGTTATTCTGTAAAGAGCTGATTTGGATCCATATGTTTCATGCTATGGTTAGATTTATCTCAATTCTTCTTTTGTAGTTGAAGATGTTTGCGAGAGGGGGTAATAATAAGAGGGTTGCTTGTTCAAGTGAGAACAACACCCTAGCACCGACCCACCAACATATCAAATTATCAAGGTAGCAAACATGAATCAACTAAACATGATGAACGTGACAAGACAAGTATTCCCATGTGTCATCGAGAGCACTTTGCTTTATATAAGAGAACTTACCGACTTGTCATTTGCTCTAAAAGGGATTGTCCACCTTGCTACACTTTGTTACTGTTATTAATTGCTACTTGTTACGGATTATCTTGCTACAAAACTACATGTTACCACTACTTTTAGTACTTGCAGAGAATACCTTGTTGTAAACCGCTTATAATTTCCTTATGCCCCTCGTTGGGTTAGACACTCTTACATATCGAAAGGACTACGAATGATACCCTATACTTGTGGGTCATCACTATTTCGTCTTGAGGAAGGACGTCGTGGGAACAATTGGCTTCTCTGGTTACCAGAAGTGCACAGTCGCAGTTCAGATGCTTGCATATGGCACGGTCGTTGATTCATGGGACGAGTACCTACAGATGTCTGAGAGCGCATGTGGAGATGACATGGTCAGGTTTGTGATACGTCCATTTTGCATCATGCTTATATGTTGATATTTATTGCATTATGGGCTGTTATTACACGTTATGTCACAATACTTATGCCTTTTCTCTCTTATTTTACAAGGATTACATGAAGAGGGAGAATGCCGGCACCTGGAATTCTGGGCTGGAAAAGAAGCAAACTCTGGAAACCTATTCTGCACAACTCAAAAAGCTCCAAAACTTCACAGGACACCGTTTCAGAAAATATAAAAAATATCTGGCAAAAGAAGATCACCAGGGCGGCCACCACCTGCCCACGAGGGTGGGGGCGCACTCCCCTCTCTGGGCGCGCGCCCCTGCCTTGTGGGCCCCTCGATGCCCATCTTCTCCTATATGAGGTGTTTTGACCTGGAAAAAAATCACAAGGAGGCTTTCGGGACCAGACGCCACCGTCTCGAGGTGGAACCTTGGCGGAAACCAATCTAGGGCTCCGGCAGAGCTGTTCTGCTAGGGATACTTCCCTCCGGGAGGGGGAAATCGTCACTGCCGTCATCACCAACAACTCTCCCATCTTGGGGAGCGTTATCTTCATCAACATCTTCACCAGCACCATCTCCTCTCAAACCCTAGTTCATCTCTTGTATCCAATCTTTGTACCCAAACCTCAGATTGGTACCTGTGGGTTGCTAGTAGTGTTGATTACTCCTTGTAGTTGATGCTAGTTGGTTTATTTGGTGGAAGATCATAGGTTCAGATCCATTATGCATATTAATACCCCTCCGATCATGAACAATATTATGTCTTGTGAGTAGTTACTTTTTTTCCTGAGGACATGGGAGAAGTCTTGCTATTAGTAGTCATGTGAATTTGGTATTCGTTAGATATTTTGATGAGATGTATGTTGTCTCTCCTCTAGTGGTGTCATGTGAACGTCGACTACATGACACTTCACCACTATTTGGGCCTAGAGGAAGGCATTGGGAAGTAATAAGTAGATGATGGGTTGCTAGAGTGATAGAAGCTTAAACCCTAGTTTATGCGTTGCTTCGTAAGGGGCTGATTTGGATCCACTTGTTTCATTCTATGGTTAGGTTTACCTTAATACTTCTTTTGTAGTTGCGGATGCTTGCATTAGAGGTTAATCATAAGTGGGAGGCTTGTCCAAGTAAGGACAGCACCCAAGCACCGGTCCACCCACATACCAAATTATCAATGTACCGAACGTGAATCAGATGATCGTGATGAAAACTAGCTTGACGATAATTCCCATATGTCCTCGGGAGGGCTTTCCTTCATATAAGAGTTTGTTCAGGCTTGTCCTTTACTACAAAAAGGATTTGGCCATCTTGGTGCACCTTATTTACTTTTACCTTTTGTTACTTGCTACCAATTACCTTATCACAAAACTATCTGTTACCTATAATTTCAGTGCTTGCAAAAAATACCTTACTGAAAATTGCCTATCATTTCCTTCTGCTCCTCGTTGGGTTCGACACTCTTACTTATCGAAAAGGTAAAAAAGGGTGGCAATATTGCTGAAACGAGGCTCGCAAACAGAGTGCGCTGGGGAAACTGTAGGATAGAAGCAAAAGCATTACAAGTTCTTTACACACCCCCGTGGGGTTAGCTCGAATCCTCGCAGGGAACGCCACCAAGGGTCTTCAGGAGACCCCAGCTACGACACCATCAACGGCAAGCCACCTCCGACCCTAGGCGGGTCACCACTAGCGACGTGCTCAAGATCCCGACGCATTTCGGGTGCGCCCTAAGCTCGAAGGCGCGTAGCTATCGTCACTTGTCTCCGGGGACTCAGCGGACTCAGAGAAGCTGCTAGACCTCCGAAGGCCATCGCTGCCGCTGGATAAGCTGGCGGCAGAATCGACATCCGGCGCGTCGCCAGCAGCATGCTCCTGGTGGCTCTTCCCGGGGCAACATTCCAGGTGTTGGGAAACATAGTATTTTCAAAATTTTCCTACGATCACGCAAGATCTATCTACTAGATACATAGCAACGAGGGGGAGAGTGTGTCTACGTACCCTCGTAGACCGGGAGCGGAAGCGTCAAGTGACGCGGTTGATGTAGTCGAACTTCCTCGCGATCCAACCGATCAAGCACCGAACCTACGGCACCTCCGCGTTCAGCACACGTTCAGCTTGATGACGTCCCACGAGCTCTTGATCCAGTTGAGCTTCACAGGAGAGTTTCGCCAGCACGACGGCGTGGTGACAGATATGATGTATCTATCGGCGCAGGGCTTCGCCTAAGCACTGCAACGGTATGACCGAGGTGTGTTTCTGTGGAGAGGGGCACTGCACACGGCTAAAACAATTCAACTTGTGTGTCCTAGGGTGCCCCCTGCCCCCGTTATAAAGGAGCAAGGGAGAGGCCGGCCCTAGAGGGGGCGCGCCAAGTGTGGGGAGTCCTACTAGGACTCCCAAGTCCTAGTAGGATTCCCCTTTCCTTTTCGGAGTAGGAGAGAAGGAAAGAGGTGGAGAGGGAGAAGGAAAAGGGGGCTGCACCCCTTGTCCAATTCGGACCAGAGGGGGGGGGCGCCTCCTTCCTTTTGGCCTTTCTCCTCTATTCCCGTATGGCCCAATAAGGCCCATATACTCCGAAAAATACCCGAATCACTCGGAACCTTTACGAAGTCCGAATATAGTCGTCCAATATATGATCTTTACGTCTCGACCATTTCGAGAATCCTCGTCATGTCCCCGGTCTCATCCGGGACTCCGAACTCCTTCGGTACATCAAAACTCATAAACTCATAATACCAATCGTCATCAAACGTTAAGCGTGCAGATCCTACGGGTTCGAGAACTATGTAGAAATGACCGAGACTCATCTCCGGTCAATAACCAATAACAGAACCTGGATGCTCATATTGGCTCCTACATATTCTACGAAGATCTTTATCGGTCAAACTGCATAACAACATACGTTGTTCCTTTTGTCATTGGTATGTTACTTGCCCGAGATCCGATCGTCGGTATCTCTATACCTAGTTCAATCTCATTACCGGCAAGTCTCTTTACTCGTTCCGTAATACATCATCTCGTGACTAACTCATTAGTCTTTTGCTTGCAAGGCTTATTATGATGTGCATTACTGATACGTCCAAAACGTATCTATAATTTTTGCTTGCTCCATGCCTCTGTTGGGTGATATTGCTATGTTATTTATACACTTCCATACACTTTTGATCATATTTGGACTAACCTATTAACTCAGTGCACCCCAGTGCCAGTTTATGTTTTCGGCTGTTTTTGTATTTCAGGTTTTCACATTACGAGAACTGCCAGGAAAAATCCAGAAAAATTATATAAAAAATCAGCGTTCCAGAAGCTACCTTGCGCCCGAAGTACAGCCGGGGGGGGGG
>LR738711.1:111971031-112013816 GCA_902687465.1 Secale cereale
GGGGGGGTCACCAGGGCTCCAGGCGCCCTGGCGGCGCCCCCCCTGGGTCGCGCCGGGGGGGCGCCTGGGCCCCCCGAGGCTCCTCCGATGCCCCCCTTTGGCATATATTTAAAGCATCTCCCGAAACCCTCGAGGGGGGAACTCTTTTTCGCGATCTCATCTCTGTTCCGCCGCCGCCGCCGCTTCCAAGATCAGGAGCACCAGGAGAACTCTTCCCGGCACCCTGTCGGAGGGGAGGATCACCACCGGGAGCTTCTCCACCACCATGGACGCCTCACGGATGAGTTGTGAGTAGTCTCCCTTGGACCATGGGTCCATGACTAGTAGCTATGTGATGTTCTCCTCCCGTTCTTGTGCTTCACTAATTAGTCCTCGTGAGCTGCCCTACATGATCGAGGCACATATGTAATCCTTATGCTGTTGCTATGATGAGTTTGCTGGGATCCGATGGATTATGAGATTATGTTCAGATTGTGCTTGAGTAATATATTTGATTCACCTCTTTTATATTTATGTTCGTAAGTAATTCTTGCATGTTCTCCGTTGTTATTTATTGCTTTGGCCAAGTAGTAGGTAGTGACTCCAAGAGGGAACGTTATGCTTGATTGTGGGTTCATGCCCCTCGATGACTAGTTTGAGTGACAGAAACATGAGTCTAGGGCATGTGCTGTTGCCACAAGGGGGAAAACAACGGTGCTTGTGCCCGCGGGTGCAAGGATTGTTTACTTTACGCAAAGTTCTTTTAATGCAGTTGTCTGTTGCATTGAGTTTACACTATGGGTGGGACTCGCAACTTAATACCAGCGAGATGTTCTGGATAGATATCTCAAGGTGGATGATTAGTAGTAGATATTGATGGATTTCAGTCTACTTACTTTGGCGTACCGCCCATGCTTTGAACCTCAACCTTTCTTGCAATGTAGTCATCATTAGTCCTGTCAATTGCCCAGCTATAATTCGTTTACCTCACATAGCTGTTTTATCGTCTTTTGGGAGAGAGACATCACTAGTGAACATCATGAGACTCCGGTCCATATTACCATCATTGATCACATCCGCTATTTACTTTTCCGCTTTTACTTACTATTGCAATTATATCTATCACTACTATCACTTGCGTTTGATCCTTTGTAAACTACAAGGCCGGAGGGATTGACAACCTCTCTGTACTCGTTGGGAGCAAAGTTATTTGTATCTGTGTGCAGGTCCACGTTGATTGCTAATATCCGGTGCCGTTAGCAGTTGACACCTTCTTGTTGAAACTAGGAGTCTCAGGGGAATCGATCCTTGGTATTGCCAAGGGAAATCTTCTGCTACACTGCATCTCTAACCTTCCACTTGGGGTAACCAACGAGGGGCGAGAAGCCTAGCAAAGCAATTTCTGGCGCCGTTGCCGGGGACTCCACTCTTCAGGATAGGGGAGTTGCATGCTATCTTTTACCTTTGCTTTTAGTCTTGTTAGTTTACCTTTCAGTTTTTGCTTTGGTATCTTTTATCGAAAATCACAAAAATAGTTATCTTGCTTGCTTGCTACTATGGGTTCCACCGAGAACACCAAGTTGTGTGACTTCACTAGTCACAACAACGATGACTTTATCTGCACACCTATCACTACACCTGCCACTTCAGCACCTTCATATGAAATTAAACCTGCTTTACTGAACTTAGTCATGAAAGATCAATTCTCCGGTGCTGGAGATGATGCTGCTTTACACTTAAACAACTTTGTCGAACTTTGTGATATGCAAAAGTACCAAGAAATAGATGGTAATATTGTTAAGCTTAAGCTTTTTCCTTTCTCCTTGAGAGGAGGAGCTAAAATTTGGTTTCAGTCTTTGCCTAGAAATAGCATAGATTCATGGGACAAGTGCAAAGATGCTTTTATTGGAAAATACTATCCACCTGCTAAAATTATCCAACTAAGAAGTAACATAATGAATTTTAAACAATTGGATAATGAACACGTTGCCCAAGCTTGGGAACATATGAAATCTCTTATCAAGAACTGCCCTACTCATGGTTTGACTACTTGGATGGTTATCCAAACTTTTTATGCAGGATTGAACTTTACCTCGCGGAACTTGTTAGATTCGGCCGCGGGAGGAACTTTTATGTCAACTACACTTGGTGCTGCCACAAAACTTCTCGATGAGATGATGACCAACTATTCCCAATGGCACACCGAACGCGCACCAACAGGTAGGAAGGTAAACTCTGTCGAGGAGATTTCCTCCCTAAATGAAAAAGCTGACTTGATCATGTCCCTACTTTCCTAGAAATCATCTATCGATCCTCGTTATGATCCTTTAGATTCTGTAATTGCTCATGCTTATAGGAGTAATTTTGGTAGCCATCCTAAACCGTTCCCCTCTAATTCTTATGGGAACAACAATGCTTATCCTAGCACCAAGAACTCCACCCAAAAAGATAGAGATTTGCCTGGTTATGAGAAACTTCTAGAAATAGAGAAGGCTACTAAGAATTACATGCACACCCAATATGAACAAAACAAAATCTTCTCAAGGCAATTAAATGAGCATACTGCGATCTTGCAAGACATTAGTAGACAATTAGAGAGCCTAAATATTGAGATTTCTAACCTCCAGACTAGGCTCACTATCACTGAGACCCAAGTTTCCAATATGTCCCACACACAAGCCACTTTGATAAACCAAATGGCAGCTAAACCCGAAGTGGTTGCATCCCTAAGGGAGGAAGAGGATAGAATTAAGAGCCTTCCTACCCACCACACTGTTGCTACTATCCAAGTTGTTGAGGATATCCAAACTCTTAGCACCCAATGTACTCCTGGTCCCATTGGACCTATTAATGGTGATGCTATGACTATAGAAACTACCAAACAAGTGAACCTAAAGGACACCACCACCACTTTACTTGATGCTAGTGACCTTGATTTTGATAATTTCGCTCTTACCGAAGTTATTGATTTCCTTTACAAGATGTCTAGAGACCCCCGCACTAGCACGCTTAACCTTGCCTTCACAGAGCATATCACTAATGCTCTTATCAAAGCTAGGGAGGAGAAACTTAGAGTAGAAGCCTCCATACCTAGAAAGCTAGAAGATGGTTGGGATCCTATGATAAAAATTAAATTGAATGACTTCTCTTGCTATGCTTTATGTGATGTTGGTGCTAGTACCTCTGTTATGCCCAAAAGAATATATGATATGCTTAAATTGAAACCTTTTGATTCTTGTTATTTTGGTGTTCGTCTCGTTGATTCTTCCATAAAGAAACCTTTGGGGAGGATCGACGATGTTCTTATCGTTGTCAATGATAATTATGTTCCCGTTGATTTCACTATTATGGATATTGAATGTGATCCTTCGTGTCTAATTATTTTGGGACGTCCCTTTTTGCGCACCGTTGGTGCTATCATTGACATGAAAGAGGGTAATATAAAATTTCAGTTTCCTCTCAAGAAAGGGATGGAACACTTCCCTCGAAAGAAGATCAAGTTACCTTTTGAGTCCGTTATACGGGCTAGCTATTCTTTTACTCTTGATAAAACTTGATCTATATGCATTATGCCTAGCTTAGAGGCATGAAAGAAAGCGCTCTTGGGAGGCACCCAATGAATAAATTTATTTTGCTTTTGTTGTGTCTTGATGTTGTTTACTACTGTAGCATCATCATAGTATCTTTGCTTTTCAATTTTGTGCCAAGTATAGCCTCTGATTGCTAGAAAGTTCAAAAGTTGTGAGGTGTTGTCCATGAAACAGATTCTGTCCTTGGATAGAAAAATTCGTATAAAATCACCAGATCATCTTTTTGGTCTGAATTGTTTCGACAGCGTGCTCTATATAATTGTCTTTCGTGCGTCTGTTCTGAGTTTTTTTATTAGAGTTGCAGAAGTGCCCCGAACAAATCATTTACTACATGATGTTCTGTTTTTTCACAGATTCTGTCCTGTTTTGCCTTTCCTTCATTTTGCGAACCTAGAGCTTGCTTTTTCTTTGCAAAAACCTTTTGGCAATCTTGAGAAACAGTAAAACTTCAAGAATATCTTAATTTCCAGCAAGGTACAATTATTTTATTATGGGTACTAACCTCGCTAATCAGATTATGATGAGTTATGTATGAAGGGAGTTTTCAAGTGTGCGAGGGAAGATGATAAAAAGATTCAGGAGTGTCAAGCGCTCAAGCTTGGGGATGCCCCCGTGCACCCCCAAGAAATATTCAAGAAGACTCAAGCGTCTAAGCTTGGGGATGCCCCCGTGCATCCCCTTCTCCATCAACATTATCAGTTCGTCTTTCGTTCCACTATATTTTAATCACTTCATGTGTTATGTGCTATGCTTGGAGCGTCTTGCTTTTTAGTTTTCTTTAGCTTTTCATAACGAGTCGGAACTCAGCTTTCTTTATGTGGGAGAGAAACACACTCCACTTCTACCTAGAACATAACATAGAAATTTCATGTCTATCTTTGCTGTGTGTGTTCTTTGTCTTTTAATAGCTACTATCATGTTCAGCTCTCAGTTTTCATGCTTATCTTTTCAAAGAGCTTTCGTTTAGTTGGTTGCTTGAACTCTCTTTAGTTATCGTGCTTATCTTATTAAGAGAGTTTGCTTCCGTTGCATTGGTTGATATGTCTATGATAAAGATGCTACGTGCACGATGGCGCTTAGTAGTTCATGTTTTCTTATGGTTAGTCTCAAATAGCTGGGGGGTTCCCAATGTGTTATTGGAGTACCAACATGATTTGTTTGCCTATGATGTGGTATGGTTTAGTAATATCTTCCTTCAAGAATTTATTTTGATTGACTTGGCGTATGCTCACGCAATTTAAGACTGTAAAGAAAGTCTGTCAAGCCTTGATGATCTTTTATTCCTGAGTAGCGATATAACTTCCATGCCTGATTCAATGTTGCTTTGTCGCTCTGCATGATTATGACCGTCATTGCTCTCTTAGTTGGTCGCTCCAAGTCTTTTGCTAACCTTCGCCTGTACTAAGCAGACTGACTGCTTGTGCATCCACATCCTTTTAACCCAGTTATGCCATATGAGTCCACCATATCTTCCTACATGGTATTTACCTGCCATTCCTAACGGAGACTTGCATGTGCCATCTCGAAATTATTCAAAGAAAAAGCATTCTTATTTTGTGCCTCTGTTGTAAGTCCATGAGGAAGTAGTAGTTAATTCATAATCTTTTTAAGTTGGACAAGCTTCACCCCGGGATTGCATGTATAATGTGCAAACCCATAATACGAGAAGGAACTGGCATTGAGTGCGCCCGGCTCAAAAAGATAATATAACAAACAAACCCTCCTTCACGCTTTGTTCATGAGAAATCAGAAAACTTTGGCAGTGATAAACAAAGGAGATTAAGAGGATGTGATCGTCCTCATTCGGGAGCCGTTCCTCGAAACTTGTCCATCTCAAGAAGTGATTGAGTTATCTGCTAGCATTCGTTGACAAAACATGCATGATCTAAAAAAAATATTACCTCTGTTTTAAAACCAAGAGCTCTGGTACATGTTTTGTCTTTGTTTCCAATTACGGGTTTTCAACCTTGCCAACAAAAGCCACGGTTCGAGAGTCTCCACCTTCTTTTAAAAGCACCAACTACTGAGAGCATGATTGTCATTCTGAGTGTAATGTGCATTGTGCCAAAGTAGCATCGTCTTTTGCATGATTGTGATATCGTTTATTCTGAAATCATTGTATCTAGTCATCACTTAAACCTTGAAGGTGCCCCTGCATTTATGTTTTGCTTCACTAAAGGGGGCAAGCTAGATATCACTTTATCATATTTGCACACCATGTTCATTACAAATCTATTTGATGTTTCAGTATCATATTGTAAAACTTTCAGTCCTTTGTGATTTTCTCATGAGGCAACTTAATTACTACAGATTCATTGTCTCAGTAAGCTTTTGTCATATGACTATGAGTAAGTCCTATATGGTCAATAGCATGTCACCACAGAAATTATTCTTGTTATCATTTACCTACTCGAGGACGAGCAGGAATTAAGTTTGGGGATGTTGATACGTCCAAAACGTATCTATAATTTCTGCTTGCTCCATGCCTCTTTTGGGTGATATTGTTATGTTATTTATACACTTCCATACACTTTTGATCATATTTGGACTAACCTATTAACTCGGTGCACCCCAGTGCCAGTTTCTGTTTTCGGCTGTTTTTGTATTTCAGGTTTTCACATTACGAGAACTGCCAGGAAAAATCCAGAAAAATTATATAAAAAATCAGCGTTCCAGAAGCTAGCTTGCGCCCGAAGTACAGCCGTGGGGGGGCACCAGGGCTCCAGGCGCCCTGGCGGTGCGCCCCCCCTGGGCCGCGCCGGGGGGGCGCCTGGGCCCCCCGAGGCTCCTCCGATGCCCCCCTTTGGCATATATTTAAAGCGTCTCCCAAAACCCTTGAGGGGGGAACTCTTTTTCGCGATCTCATCTCTGTTCCGCCGCCACCGCCGCTTCCAAGATCGGGAGCACCAGGAGAACTCTTCCCGGCACCCTGCCGGAGGGGAGGATCACCACCGGGAGCTTCTCCACCACCATGGACGCCTCCCGGATGAGTTGTGAGTAGTCTCCCTTGGACCATGGGTCCATGACCAGTAGCTATGTGATGTTCTCCTCCCGTTCTTGTGCTTCACTAATTAGTCCTCGTGAGCTGCCCTACATGATCGAGGCACATATGTAATCCTTATGCTGTTGCTATGATGAGTTTGCTGGGATCCGATGGATTATGAGATTATGTTCAGATTGTGCTTGAGTAATATATTTGATTCACCTCTTTTATATTTATGTTCGTAAGTAATTCTTGCATGTTCTCCGTTGTTATTTATTGCTTTGGCCAAGTAGTAGGTAGTGACTCCAAGAGGGAACGTTATGCTTGATTGTGGGTTCATGCCCCTCGATGACTAGTTTGAGTGACAGAAACATGAGTCTAGGGGATGTGCTGTTGCCACAAGGGGGAAAACAACGGTGCTTGTGCCCGCGGGTGCAAGGATTGTTTACTTTACGCAAAGTTCTTTTAATGCAGTTGTCTGTTGCATTGAGTTTACACTATGGGTGGGACTCGCAACTTAATACCAGCGAGATGTTCTGGATAGATATCTCAAGGTGGATGATTAGTAGTAGATATTGATGGATTTCGGTCTACTTACTTTGGCGTACCGCCCATGCTTTGAACCTCAACCTTTCTTGCAATGTAGTCATCATTAGTCCTGTCAATTGCCCAGCTGTAATTCGTTTACCTCACATAGATGTTTTATCGTCTTTTGGGAGAGAGACATCACTAGTGAACATCATGAGACTCCGGTCCATATTACCATCATTGATCACATCCGCTATTTACTTTTCCGCTTTTACTTACTATTGCAATTATATCTATCACTATTATCACTTGCGTTTGATCCTTTGTAAACTACAAGGCCGGAGGGATTGACAACCTCTCTGTACTCGTTGGGAGCAAAGTTATTTGTATCTGTGTGCATGTCCACGTTGATTGCTAATATCCGGCGCCGTTAGCAGTTGACACCTTCTTGTTGAAACTGGGAGTCTCAGGGGAATCGATCCTTGGTATTGCCAAGGGAAATCTTCTGCTACACTGCATCTCTAACCTTCCACTTGGCGTAACCAACGAGGGGCGAGAAGCCTAGCAATTACCGAGAGGGCCCAGAGATACCTCTCCGACACTCGGAGTGACAAATCCTAGTCTTGATCTATGCCAACACCACGAACACTTTCGGAGACACCTGTAGAGCATCTTTATGATCACCCAGTTACGTTGTGACGTTTGATAGCACACATGGTGTTCCTACGGTATTCAGGAGTTGCATAATCTCATAGTCATAGGAACATGTATAAGTCATGAAGAAAGCAATAGCAGTAAAACTAAACGATCATAGTGCTAAGCTAACGGATGGGTCTTGTCCATCACATCATTCTCCTAATGATGTGATCCCGTTGATCAAATGACAACTCATGTCTATGGTTAGGAAACATAACCATCTTTGATCAATGAGCTAGTCTAGTAGAGGCATACTTGGGACACTATGTTTTGTCTATGTATTCACACATGTACTAAGTTTCCGGTTAATACAATTCTAGCATGAATAATAAACATTTATCATGATATAAGGAAATATAAATAACAACTTTATTATTGCCTCTAGGGCATATTTCCTTCAGTCTCCCACTTGCACTAGAGTCAATAATCTAGCTCACATCGCCATGTGATTTAATACCGATAGTTCACATCGTTATGTGAATAACACCCATAGTTCACATCGCCATGTGACGAACACCCAAAGGGCTTACTAGAGTCAATAATCTAGTTCACATCGCTATGTGATTAATACCCAAGAGTAATAAGGTGTGATCATGTTTTGCTTGTGAGAGAAGTTTAGTCAACGGGTCTGTCACATTCAGATCCGTATGTATTTCGCAAATTTCTATGTCTACAATGCTCTGCATAGAGCTACTCTAGCTAATTGCTCCCACTTTCAATACACATCTAGATTGATACTTAGAGTCATCTGGATTTAGTGTCAAAGCTTGCATCGGCGTAACCCTTTACGACGAACTCTTTATCACCTCCATAATCGAGAAACATTTCCTTAGTCATCCAGTTACTAAGGATAATTTTGACCGATGTACAGTGATCTACTCCTGGATCACTATTGTACCCCCTTGATAAACTCATGGCAAGGTACACAACATGTTTGGTACACAGCATGGCATACTTTATAGAACCTATGGCTGAGTCATAGGGAATGACTTTCATTCTCTCTATATTTTTCTGCCGTGGTCTGGCTTTGAGTCTTACTCAACTTCACACCTTACAAGTCAGGAAAGAACTCCTTCTTTGACTGATCCATTTTGAACTACTTCAAAATCTTATCAAGGTATGTACTCATCGAAAGTCTTATCAAGCGTCTTGATCTATCTCTATAGATCTTGATGCCCAATATGTAAGCAGCTTCACCAAGGTCTTTCTTTGAAAAACTCCTTTCAAACACTCCTTTATTCTTTCCAGAATATTCTACATCATTTCCGATCGGCAATATGTCATTCACATATACTTATCAGAAAGGTTGTAGTGCTCCCACTCACTTCTTGTAAATACAGGCTTCACCGCAAGTCTGTATAAATCTATATGCTTTGATCAACTTATCAAAGCGTATATTCCAACTCCGAGATGCTTGCACCAGTCCATAGATGGATCGCTGGAGCTTGCACATTTTGTTAGCACCTTTAGGATTGACAAAACCTTCTGGTTGCATCATATACAAGTCTTATTTAATAAATTAATAAATCCATTAAAGAATGCAGTTTTGTTATCCATTTGCCAGATTTCATAAAATGCGGCAATTGCTAACATGATTCGGACAGACTTAAGCATCGCTACGGGTGAGAAAGTCTCATCGTAGTCAACTCCTTGAACTTGTTGAAAAACTTTCGCAACAAGTCGAGCTTTGTAAACAGTAACATTACCGTCAGCGTCAGTCTTCCTCTTGAAGATCCATTTATTTTCGATGGCTTGCCGATCATCGGGCAAGTCAACCAAAGTCCACACTTTGTTCTCATACATGGATCCCATCTCAGATTTCATGGCCTCAAGCCATTTTGCGGAATCTGGGCTCATCATCGCTTCCTCATAGTTCGTAGGTTCATCATGGTCCAGTAACATGACTTCCAGAACCGGGTTGCCGTACCACTCTGATGCGGAACGAACTCTGGTTGATCTCTACAAAGTTCAGCAGAAACTTGATCTGAAGTTTCATGATCATCATCATTAGCTTCCTCACTAATTGGTGTAGCAATCACTGGAACTAGTTTCAGTGATGTTCCACTTTCCAATTCGCGAGAAGGTACAATTACCTCATCAAGTTCTACTTTCCTCCCACTCACTTCTTTCGAGAGAAACTCCTTCTCTAGAAAGGATCCACTCTTAGCAACAAAGACCTTGCCTTCGGATCTGTGATAGAAGGTGTACCCAACAGTTTCTTTTGGGTATCCTATGAAGATTTACTTCTCCGGTTTGGGTTCGAGCTTATCATGTTGAAACTTTTTCACATAAGCATCGCAGTCCCAAACTTAAAGAAATGACAGCTTAGGTTTCTCGTCAAACCACAGTTCATACGGTGTCATCTCCACGGATTTAGATGGTGCCCTATTTAACGTGAATGTAGCTGTCTCTAATGCATAACCCCAAAAGCGATAGTGGTAGATCGGTAAATGACATCATCGATCGCACCATATCTAATAAAGTACGGTTATGACGTTCGGACACACCATTACTCTGTGGTGTTCCAGGTGGCGTGAGTAGTGAAACTATTTCACATTGTTTTTACTGAAGGCCAAACTCGCTAACTCAAATATTTTACCTCTACGATCATATCGTAGAAACTCTTATTTTCTTGTTACGATGATTCTCCACTTCACTCTGAAATTTTTGAACTTTTCAAATGTTTCAGACTTGTGCTTCATTAAGTAGATATAACCATATCTGCTCAAATCATCAATGAAGGTCAGAAAATAACGATACTCGCTGTGAGCTTCAACACTCATTGGTCCACATACATCTGTATGTATGATCTCCAACAAATCTGTTGCTCGCTCCATTGTTCCGGAGAACGGAGTTTTAGTCATCTTGCCCATGAGGCATGGTTCGCAAGCACCAAGTGATTCATAATCAAGTGATTCCAAAAGTCCATCACTATGGAGTTTCTTCATGCGCTTTACACCATTATGACCTAAACGGCAGTGCCACAAATAAGTTGCACTATCATTATTAACCTTGCATCTTTTGGCTTCAATATTATGAATATGTGTATCACCACGATCGAGATCCAACAAACTATTTTCATTGGGTGTATGACCATCGAAGGTTTTATTCATGTAAACAGAATAACAATTATTCTATGACTTTAAATGAATAACCTTATTGCAAAAAATATGATCAAATCATATTCATGCTCAATGCAAATGCCAAATAACATTTATTTAGGTTTTACACTAATCCCGAAAGTATAGGGAGTGTGCGATGATGATCATATCAATCTTGGAACCACTTCCAACACACATCGTCACTTCACCTTTAACTAGTCTCTATTCATTCTGCAATTCTCGTTTTGAGTTACTAATTTTAGCAACTGAACCGGTATCAAATACCCAGGGGTTGCTATGAACACTAGTAAAGTACACATTAATAATCTGTATATCAAAATATACCTTTGTTCACTTTGCCATCCTTCTTATCCGCCAAGTATCAAGGGCAGTTCCACTTCCAGTGACCATTTCCTTTGAAGTAGAAGCACTTAGTTTCAGGCTTGAGTTTTAGCTTTGAGTTTCTTCACAGGAGTGACAACTTGCTTGTCATTCTTCTTGAAGTTCCCCTTCTATCCCTTTGCCCTTTACTTGAAACAAGTGGTCTTGTTAACCATCAACACTTGATGCTTTTTCATGATTTCTACCTTCGCCGACTTCAGCATCGCGAAGAGCTCGGGAATTCCTTTCGTCATCCCTTGCATATTATAGTACATCACGAAGTTCTACTAACTTGGTGATAGTGACTAGAGAACTTTGTCAATTACTATCTTATCTGGAATATTAACTCCCACTTGATTCAAGTAATTGTAGTACCCAGACAATCTGAGCACATGCTCACTGGTTGAGCTATTCTCCTCCATCTTGTAGGCAAAGTATTGTCAGAAGTCTTATACCTCTCGACACGGGCATGAGTATGAAATACTAATTTCAACTCTTGGAACATCTTATATGCTCCGTGGCGTTCAAAAAGTTTTTTGAAGTCCCGGTTCTAAGCCGTAAAGCATGGTGCACTTAAACTATCAAGTAGTCATCATACCGAGCTTTTGTCAAAATGTTCATAACGTCTACATCTGCTCCTGCAATAGGTCTGTCACCTCGCGGTGCATCAAGGACATAATTCTCTGTGCAGCAATGAGGATAATCCTCAGATCACGGAACAATTCCGCATCATTGCTACTAACATCTTTCAACTTAGTTTTCTCTAGGAACATATAAAAAATAAACGGGGAGCAACATCGTGAACTATTGTTCTACAACATAGATATGCTAATACTACGAGGACTAAGTTCATGATAAATTAAAGTTCAATTTAATCATATTACTTAAGAACTCCCACTTAGATAGACATCCCTCTAGTCATCTAAATGATCACATGATCCAAATCAACTAAACGTTGTCCGATCATCACGTGAGATGGAGTAGTTTCAATGGTGAACATCTTATATTGATCATATCTACTATATGATTCACGCTCGACCTTTCGGTCTCCAGTGTTCCGAGGCCATATCTGCATATGCTAGGCTCGTCAAGTTTAACCCGAGTATTATGCGTGTGCAAAACTGGCTTACACCCGTTGTATTTGAACGTAGAGCTTATCACACCCGATCATCACGTGGTGTCTCGGCACGACGAACTTTCGCAACGGTGCATACTCAGGGAGAACACTTATACCTTGAAATTTAGTAAGGGATCATCTTATAATGCTACCGTCGAACTAAGCAAAATAAGAAGCATAATAAGATAAACATCACATGCAATCAAAATATGTGACATGATATGGCCATCATCATCTTGTGCTTTTGATCTCCATCTCCAAAGCACCGTCATGATCACCTTCGTCACCGGCGCGACACCTTGATCTCCATCGTAGCATCGTTCTCGTCTCGCCAACTATTGCTTCTACGACTATCGCTACCGCTTAGTGATAAAGTAAAGCAATTACATGGCGATTGCATTTCATACAATAAAGCGACAACCATATGGCTCCTGCCAGTTGTCGATAACTTTACAAAACATGATCATCTCATACAAAACCGTATATCTCATCATGTCTTGACCATATCACATCACAACATGCCCTGGAAAAACAAGTTAGACGTCCTCTACTTTGTTGTTGCAAGTTTTACGTGGCTGCTATGGGCTTAGCAAGAACCGTTCTTACCTACGCATACAAAACCACAACGATGTTTCGTCAAGTATGTGCTGTTTTAACCTTCACAAGGACCGGGCGTAGCCACACTTGATTCAGCTAAAGTGAGAGAGACAGACACCCGCCAGTCACCTTTAAGCAACGAGTGCTCATAACGGTGAAACCAGTCTCGCGTAAGCGTACGCGTAATGTCGGTCCGGGCCGCTTCATCTCACAATACCGCCGAAGCAAAGTATGACATGCTGGTAAGCAGTATGACCAGTATCGCCCACAACTCATTGTGTTCTACTCGTGCATATCATCTACGCATAGACCTGGCTCATGATGCCACTGTTGGGAAACGTAGTATTTTCAAAATTTTCCTATGATCACGCAAGATCTATCCACTAGATGCATAGCAACGAGGGGGAGAGTGTGTCTACGTACCCTCGTACGAGCGGAAGCGTCAAGTGACGCGGTTGATGTAGTCGAACTTCCTCGCGATCCAACCGATCAAGCACTGAACGTACGACACCTCCGCGTTGAGCACACGTTCAGCTTGATGACGTCCCACGAGTTCTTGATCCAGTTGAGCTTCACGGGAGAGTTTCGCCAGCACGACGGCGTGGTGACAGATATGATGTATCTACCGGCGCAGGGCTTTGCCTAAGCACTGCAACGGTATGACCGAGGTGTGTTTCTGTGGAGAGGGGCACTGCACACGGCTAAAACAATTCAACTTGTGTGTCCTAGGGTGCCCCCTGCCCCCGTATATAAAGGAGCAAGGGAGAGGCCGGCCCTAGAGGGGGCGCGCCAAGTGTGGGGAGTCCTACTAGGACTCCCAAGTCCTAGTAGGATTCCCCTTTCCTTTCCGGAGTAGGAGAGAAGGAAAGAGGTGGAGAGGGAGAAGGAAAAGGGGGCTGCACCCCTTGTCCAATTCGGACCAGAGGGGGGGCGCGCGCCTCTTTCCTTTTGGCCTTTCTCCTCTATTCCCGTATGGCCCAATAAGGCCCATATACTCCAAAAAATACCCGAATCACTCGGAACCTTTCCGATGTCCAAATATAGCCGTCCAATATATCGATCTTTACGTCTCGACCATTTCGAGACTCCTCGTCATGTCCCAGGTCTCATCCGGGACTCGGAACTCCTTCGGTACATCAAACTCATAAACTCATAATACCGATCGTCATCAAACGTTAAGTGTGCGGACCATACGGGTTCGAGAACTATGTAGACATGACCGAGACTCATCTCCGGTCAATAACCAATAGCGGAACCTGGATGCTCATATTGGCTCCTACATATTCTACGAAGATCTTTATCGATCAAACCGCATAACAACATACGTTGTTCCTTTTGTCATTGGTATGTTACTTGCCCGAGATTCGATCGTCGGTATCTCTATACCTAGTTCAATATCGTTACCGGCAAGTCTCTTTACTCGTTCCATAATACATCATCTTGTGACTAACTCATTAGTCTTTTGCTTGCAAGGCTTATTATAATGTGCATTACCGAGAGGGCCCAGAGATACCTCTCCGACACTAGGAGTGACAAATCCTAGTCTTGATCTATGCCAACACCACGAACACTTTCGGAGACACCTGTAGAGCATCTTTATGATCACCCAATTACGTTGTGACGTTTGATAACACACAAGGTGTTCCTACGGTATTCGGGAGTTGCATAATCTCATAGTCATAGGAACATGTATAAGTCATGAAGAAAGCAATAGCAGTAAATCTAAACGATCATAGTGCTAAGCTAACGGATGGGTCTTGTCCATCAAATCATTCTCCTAATGATGTGATCCCGTTGATCAAATGACAACTCATGTCTATGGTTAGGAAACGTAACCGTCTTTGATCAATGAGCTAGTCTAGTAGAGGCATACTAGGGACACTCTGTTTTGTCTATGTATTCGCACATGTACTAAGTTTCCGGTTAATACAATTCTAGCATGAATAATAAACATTTATCATGATATAAGGAAATATAAATAACAACTTTATTATTGCCTTTAGGGCATATTTCCTTCACCAGGCGGCTGATACGTCCCAAACGTATCCATAATTTTTGCTTGTGACATGCTTGTTTTGCATCATTGTCTCATGTTTATATCAAAGTTTTCTATATTTTTAGGCATTTATTGTACTAACCTACTAATGGTTGTAAAAGTGCACAATGTTCTTCTTTTACACTTTATTGTGTAGGAATTACTTGGAAATTGACAAAAACGCAAAAGGAGTCGTATTGGAGTAGGACTCTGACTTTCCTAAAATTTGTCTGAGAACGTTTTTAGAAGATGGTCACGTTCCGGCCCGAAGACGACGTCAAACGGAAAAAGCCTAGTTGCGAAAGTTGTGGGGAATTTCGAGAGGATTCTTCTGGATATAAAATTCGTCCAAATCGGAGTCCGGACGGCCGAGAAAAGCCTGTTTTACTGAAGCCCAAAATCTGATGACGGAAATCCGAGAGTCTATATAAAGAGAGGAAACCTAGGTCATCAAGGGCCACGAATTTTCCTCCTCCCAAGCCGCCGTATTGGAGGGGAGGACCAGCACCATTGCAGCACCATCCACAAGGAAGAAGGGGGGCCAAGGAGCCGCTGCCCCCTAGGGCCGCCGCCGCCCCGAGGGCCGCCGCCGCCACGGCTGCCGCCGGCCGCCTCCTCCTCTCCGGGCTGCACCTCTCCATCAACACCACCATCAATCTCTTGCTCACCATGGCCATGTGTGAGTAGTCTTCTCCGGGGCTGAGGGCTTGTACGTGTAGCTATGTGGTTATCTCTCTCTCCCATGATGTGATCTTCATTGTGATCATAGGCTATGTTCATCTAGGTGATCCCATGATATTTCCCCTTCCTCTATGTATTGAATTGATGTACTCACTTGTCTTTATCTAGTATAATCCCCGAGACCAAGGTGACAGCGGTCTATTGGACATGGATTAGAAGAATATTTTCATGGGTGATTTCCTCTTTTGTGTGTTGATTGAAGATTGAGAGTCTCTTGGTGCTTGTCTTTGACTATCCTTGAGATATGTTGTGGTGATTGTGGTACTCTCTTTGGATGGCCGCGGTGACATTGAGAAATCCATAGATTGAGAACTACGAAGTTTGAGGTGTGCTTTTGTAGCCCTACATAATTCTCGTCCTCTCTTGACCACAAAGGAATGACCTCCGGGTGCGTCTCCATTGCATGTTTTATGGGAAATATCAAGTGATTCGATTATGTAAATGTTATTGGGAGTTGCCACTAGTGAAAGTATGAAGCCTAGGCCTTGTTTCCACCATTGCAATACCATTTGTGCTCACATTTACCACTTGTTTGCTTGCTGCACTTTTTATTACAGATTTATATTACTTTGCTTTGCCACTCCTATCATCCATATTTTACCATCTCTTCGCTGAACTAGTGCACCTATACATCTGACAAGTGTATTAGGTGTGTTGGGGGACACAAGAGACTTCTTGTATCTTGATTGCAGGGTTGCTTGAAAGGGGTACGTTCAACCTCCACTTCCCTGAGTTCGATAAACCTTGGGTTACTCACTTAAGGGAAATTTGCTGCTGTCCTACAAACCTCTGCTCTTGGAGGCCCAACACTGTCTACAGGAATAGAAGCGTGTAGTAGACATCAGCGGCATCCTTCCTCGTCGAACACCTTGAAGTTCAGCACGGAAATGCCGCCGAACTCGAAGTGGACGGCAAGGGCGCCTTCCGAGCCGCAAGAGCGGGCGACCTCGCCCAATCCGCGAGTCATGAAGACCTTGCCTGAAGAGACGACCTCGACCTCCGCCCTCGTCGCCGGGGCCCGACACTCGGCGTGTCGCAACCACAGCCCGAGCGGCCCCCTCGGCGGTACCTCCGCAGCAAAGAATGGCGGGAGGTAAATCCAAGATCTAGGAGGCATCGCTGTCCACACCACGAACTCACGGGAGGAGCCTCCGGCGTGAGCTCTCGGGATAGAAGCGCACACCACAACAGCGCGGTCGGTGCGGCCACGGCGCGGGCGGCGCTGAGCGCCAGCTCCATCTCCATGGCCCGATGCCCTGACATAAAGGGGCAACAGATAGCCAGGGGGAGGACGCACGTGCCAAGGCCTCGTCACGGCGCCATGAAGTCGGATCTGCCTCTTCTTCGGGGGGAGTACCGCTGGCTCCTTGCGAGGGGGCTTCCCCTTCTCGGCGGTAGAGAATCGTCGAATCGGCGCCATGAACAGCACGATCGAGCACAGGGAAGATGAGGCGAGAAGAGCAAAGGAAGGAGATGGGAGGCGGAGGCTCCACTACCGCCTTATTTATAGCCAGGAGAAGGCCAACTCTCGGCCCCCGAAATCACAGGTAATGATGATTTGCTGTGCGTGCAGGGACCTGTCAAGTCGTGCAGCCGCCGAGGCGGCGTGGGGAACTGGAGACGCCCACGTTCCATCAACCGCCACGCGTCAGACAAGGTCGCAGGCTTTGAGGGCCCGCGGCGCTCCGCACTTGGCCCTTAGCTTCACCGCGAAGCCAAGCCCGAGCGCGCCTTGGGCCCGGGGGCTAGTATTGTCGTTCTGGGAACGGGGGTACCTAGACTTGCCTGCCTGCGGCCCAGAGCGTGGCTTGCAAGGTGGCCTAGTGTGGCCCAACTTCTTCAACAACACTCAAGACCCTCGCGAGGGGCAAAGCCTCGCGAGGCGGATGACACAGGACATCCCCTGGGACGGCCTCGCCAGGCCGGCTCATGAGGATCGGAGATATCAAGGCGAGGGGCACCTCGCGAGGTCCTCATGATGTGAGCAGTGACGACTAAAGCCAAGCGGGCGCTAGTTTCCTCTTCGGTGCTAAAGGAGCAGGTGTAGGCGTGGAGTCCCGAGGCGTTAGGCAAAGGTTTCCATATCAGTGCAACAAGATCACGACTAGCAGGACGGCAGGACGGAGGTAATCGCGGAGCCCACGGCGGTGTCACCACTAGAGCCTTTGGCAGCGAAGACCACCTTTTGTCAGGATAGCTTGTATAGTTGTTCCCCTTCAAATTTGGCCGTTATGGGATTCCTTCCCGCTCAATATTTGGGAAGAGAACCCTAGCTACTATAAATAGGACCAGCCACCACCATTGGGATCATCCCATCAGGGACAGAGTCGATCGAGTTGATCAGATAGAAGGCCACACACCTCAAGCTCACCCGAGCTCAAGAACACCTCTCCCCAGGAGGCAGTTCATCCATGTACTAGTTCTCCCTCTGCCTACAAGGCAATCCACCACACACACTAGATTAGGGTGTTACACCACAACGGTGGCCCGAACCAGTATAAATCTTGTGTCTCTTGTTCATCGGATCTGACGAGCTAGGCCTAGAACTGTCGAGTAGAAGGGCTAGGGCGGAAGGAGAGATCTTCGTGCGCACCCCAGAGTTCGAACCTTAAGGGTTTTGCCGGAACCCTAAATCTGGCAGGTTCGTAGTTACTGTCTTCGGCATCACCGTCATCGGACAGCAGCTTCGGACTCTGTTCGTCGTCCTCTCGATCTTCCTGCTCCATCGCTGGGTCTGCGGGGTCTTCGGCTTGTTCCGGAGTGTCACCGTCGTTAGTGACAGTGTTGCTATTTCTGCATTTACGGGATTTAGTTCAGCGTTTTGGACGCCGACGTTCGGGAGGTTCTTCGACGGGCTTGTCTTCTACGGGATTGTTTTCTCCGTTGCCCTCTGCCTCTTTAGGTGTATCCACCATGTACATGTCGTCTGAAGATGTAGCTGTCCACCGCCCGGTTACGGGCCGGTTTTGATCTGGATCCGCTTCAGCTTCGAGGTTCATCCCTTCGAAGTCTTCAGAAGCATAGTCAAGTAGATCGGTTAGATCTTCAACCGTGGCTACCAAGTGGGTGGTGGGTGGGGAGAAAAATTCTCCATCAGCCTCCAGTTCGAACTGGATACAATGCGGCTGCGTGTCCCTATCTAGGGAGAGGGATTTTAACAACCTTAGCATGTCGCCAAAGGATGAGTGCTGGAAGATATCCGTAGTGCTGAATTCGGCGATAGACGCCCGATCTGGCTTGAAGGGCGCAGATGCATGTGATTCAGAATCCAAGGCTGGAGTTGGGTCCAGGGGTCCGATGACACAAACCTCGTCTAGAGTTGGGTCTGTGTGCGGCTCCAGCGCTGTGGAGTCCGCGGCTTTCGTGGCGGGGTTGAGCTTCCCGTCCTCGGGCGGTGCGGTCTGTGTCGGATCTAGGGCCAGAACTGTTGCAGGTGCTATTTCCTGATCTGATGACAGAGCTAGGTCATGCTCATCGCGAAGGCAGAGGGAGGCTGTCGCTGACTCAAATCCGGCGAAGATCAAGTCTCCGTAGATATCAGCAACGTAGTTTAAGCTTCCGAATCTGACTTGATGGCCAGGAGCATAGCTCTCAATCTACTCAAGATGGCCTTCAGTGTTGGCGCGTAGCGCGAAGCCACCGAACACGAAGAGTTGTCGAGGAGGGAAGGTTCCCTCGGTGTTGCTGTCGTTGTTGATGATGCGATCCATCGGTCCTTCGGTTGACGACATAGTGGAACTCTCAATGAAAGCACCAATGTTGGTGTCAAACCCGGCGGATCTCGGGTAGGGGGTCCCGAACTATGCGTCTGAGGATCGATGATAACAGGAGGCTGGGGACACAATGTTTACCCAGGTTCAGGCCCTCTAGATCGAGGTAATACCCTACTTCTTGCTATATTAATATGGATGAATATGAATACAAGAGTTGATCTACCTCGAGATCGTAGTGGCTAAACCCTAGAGCCGAGCCTATGAGGATTTGAGATTCTTCGTTAGCCTCTACGAACTAAACCCTCCGGTTTATATACACACCGGAGGGGCCTAGGGTTTGTACATACCATCTTGCAGAGGAAGTAAAGATTACACCCGAACCTAAAAACCAACCTTTACACGAATACAAGAGTCCTATCCGGATACGAGAGATGATCTTCAACTATGATCTTCACAGCCCACCGGTCCAACCCACCAAGAGTTGCCTGGCCTCCTGAGGACTCCTCGATCCAGGACTCCCTCAGCCCTCCAACCGCATACACCAATTCTCTGTTATGTTCCACTTTCCTTCATTTGACATACATATATACATCAATACCAATTTAATCATGTATTTAGTTGTTTCGGTGTTTTTTGGTTGTATTGCATCTCCAAGAAGATGCCAACTGATATGTCTCCAATGTATCTATAATTTATGAAGTATTCATGCTATTATATTATCCATCTTAGATGTTTTATATGCATTTATATGCTATTTTATATGATTTTTGGGACTAACCTATTAACCTAGAGCCCAGTGCCATTTTCTGTTTTTTCCTTGTTTTTGAGTTTTACAGAAACGGAATATCAAACGGAGTCCAATTGACGTGCCAATTTTTGATAATTTTTATGGACCAAAAGAAGCCCCCGGAGTAAAAGAGTTGGGCCAGAAGAGTCCCGAGCTGCCCACGAGGGTGGGGGCGCGCCCACCCCCCTGGGCTCGCCCCCTATCTCGTGGACAGCCCGGAGACCCCCTGGACGTGAGACCGAGGTCAAAAATTCTTATAAATACAGAAACCTCCAGAAAATAACTTAGATCGGAAGTTCTGCCGCCGCAAGCCTGTGTAACCATGAGAAATCAATCTAGGCCCTCTCTGGCACCCTGCCGGAGGGGGCCATCATCACCGGAGGCCATGGAGGAGGATCCCGGAGGGGCCATCATCGCCATGAAGGCAAAGGACCAGAGGGAGAACCTCTCCCCATCTAGGGGGGAGGCCATGGAGGAGGAAGCACAAGGGGGAGAACCTCTCCTCCTCTCTCTCGGTGGCACCAGAGTGCCATCGGGAGGGGAATCATCGCCGCGGTGATCATCTTCATCAACATCACCATCATCATCACCATCCTCATCTCTTTTACGCGGTCCACTCTCCCGCACCCCGCTGTAATCCCTACTTGAACATGGTGCTTTATGCCACATATTATGATCCAATGGTATGTTGCCATTGTGAGAGCCTGGATTTTGCCCTTTTCTTTTTCTTTTAATTTTCTTGGATTTCTTGATTTGATTTGCTTTTCAGTGGCTATGTGGTTCAGAAACTTGGGAAGATCATATCTTCCTAGGTTTTATAGTGGCTTGCCATCCTTCTCATCATCCCAAGACCCTGTCATTTTCATCCTTAACCCAACCCAATATTCTTTTTCCAATGAATATTCCTTTTCTATTAAAGGAATAATTCTTTTTGCCCTAGGTTGTGAAGCAACCTATACCTCTGTCATTCTAAAAATTCCCAAATAATTCTCATAAATTGTTTGGGTCCTATATTTCTCAAATATGGCAAAACATTTCATTGCCTTGTTCAAAAATAATCTTCCAATAATCATTTTCCTATTCTGCCCTAAATGGCACTTTTTGAAGCAAGTGCTATTTATCTTTGCCCAATTGCCTCCAAACTTTGTGGACATCTTTTCCTGTCCATATCATTGCCCTGTGCCAAATTTCATACTCATTTACCTAGTAATTATTTTCAGTGATTTTCCAAAGTTCCTGTCCAGAAAGGAACTTTGTGAAGGAAGTATATTCTAGGCATGTCCAAATGAGTTGAAAGTTTGTCACATCCTTCATTCGATCAAATCATGACTCACTACCAAATTAGAGCTCATGGAGATCATCTATGTGAGCCCAGCTCCAAATCTTGGTTTCTGGTCAGATTTTCACTTTGTGAAGCAACCCTATTTTACCTTGCTTCATCTGAGCTGAAAATTTACCAGAACATTCTTACATATATCTCTACTCCCTCCACCAAGTTTTGACTCAATACACTTACCCATTTACCCTCAGTAAATTCTCCTAGTTTCTGGTCAGAATGGAGCTTTGTGAAGCAAGTGCCACTTTGGTAATTCCAAATGGCATGAAATTTTTACAGCAGCTCCATATGGCCATATAACCCCACTTCACCAAATTTCCGCTCAAGTGGCTTCACCATGCGAGTGCATCATCCAAATCTTGTTTCTGGACCAAATATGCAGTTGTGAAGCAACTATATTTATTATTGGTCCAAATCTCCTCAAAATCTCCAGGATTATAGTCCTTCCTAAGCTAATCATCCCAGACAACTCCATTGGCCCTTGGCATTTATCTGTTGATCGTTGCATCATGGTTTAGTTTGATGCAGTAAACTTCTCAGCACACATAGCATTTAACCAGATCACCTTTCACTGAGTTACCACCGCAGTTTAAACCTAGCTTGGATGAACTTACCACTAGACAATGTTTGCCAGCCCTTGGCTTCTTCTCCTCGCCAGCCTGCGCGGTGACCACCGCTTTGGCATGCAGTGTGCGCGAGCTGGCCGTCATTTGCTTCCGGCCCCTCCTCTGCTCAGCGTCTCAGCGAGCACGGGCCTGTCCAGCGTGTTCCACGCGTCGTCACCGTCCTCCTGCAACCATCTCCCCCTCCGTCAGCCTCTCCGTCAACGCTCGTCGCCGCGCGCCCACGGACGTTATGTAGCCGACCGGCTCTGTTCGCGCCGTGGCGTCTTCCTCCTCTGTGCGCTCGGCCCCTCTTGCCCTGGGCACCGTTGTAGCTCGTTCGTGCCTCCTTCATCGTGATCCAGCGGCCCCCAAGCTCATGCGCGTGCACACGCATCCGCGGCGCCGGCCCCGCGTCCGCGGGATGACAACTTGGCACCTCGCTCCCCGCCTATATATAGGACTCCCCTGAGCCTTTCGAGCACACCAGCAGCCTCCACGTACTCCCCTACCCCTCCCCAGCCTCTCATTCGAGCTTAGAAGCTCTTCTGGCCGCTCCTCACCACCATAGCCGCCGCGGTGCTCCTCCTAAATTCTGGCGAGCCGCGCCTCATCTCCTTGTTCCAACGCCACAAGAGCACTTCCCACCTCCCGTAGAGCCGCCCCACCCCATCCGCCTTCGCCAGAGCGCCCTGCTTCGCAGAGCATCACCACCGCCCCCACCTCTCTGTCCTCCCCTGCCTCCTCCCGTCGCTGCCTCCCCTGCCCTCCCCGGCGTGCCCCTTCCCCCTGGATGGATGCGGCCGGCCGAGCCGCGCCCGCCGGTGGCCTCTCCCTGGCCGGGGTGGTCGGAGGCAGCCAGGCCGACGCCGGCATTCCCCTGCCTCGCCTCCTCTATTCTGTCGAGGAACAGAATGAGGGGAGGAAGAAGATGATGCCTTGACCAGCTGGCCAGGCGCCCCCTGTGCCTGGACCCACGCGTAAGTGTCTCATAGCCTTATCCAGTCAGATAAGTGGAAGCGCATTCGCGAGAATACGTTTCCGTTTTCTAAAAGCGTATTCCTATTCTGCTTCAAAGCCAAAGTACGTTTTCCAGTTCTGGAAGCGTATTTTCTTATATGCGCTTTCTGTTTTTCAACCCAGGGACTTGTTCGTAGTAACTTTTATTACAGATTGGTCCCTGAGCTTCTACCCTTCATATCTTCGCGACCGTACCTCCGAATCAGGTGATTCCAAAGCCCACTTCTTCGTATCGACGAGACCTTTCTATTGGTACCATTTTTACTAAGTGTTCACACTATGAAAATGACCATTATGCCTTTGCCTCTATCTAGCCTCCTTCGAAGGAGAACTGTTCCGGCGAATCTTTCCGTGGCTTCACCGCACTCCTTCCTGGAGTACTCTCCATCCCTAGGCAAGCCACAACAACCACTTGCATGATAGCCATGCAGTAGCCATGGTTTCTACTTGAACATTTAATAAAGGTTTGCTTGTATCTGTCTGCTTGTTTGCTACTACTGTCATTGTTTTGGTTATGTTCGTGGTTTCATGTTCACCTTCATGATATGTTCTGATGCTTCGTGCTATACTTGCTAGTATTATGGTCACATGTCATGATTGGTAGTAGAAGTACATGCTGGTAGTAGTGATGTTTATACTGATGCATGCTTGTCGTTTGTCAAGTACCGTAGATATGCATGTTCCTTTGCATCTAGTTGGTTAAATGCTTGCATGGTAGCATTGTTGATATATTCTTGCATGATATTTATTGTTGATGCTAGTGGTCAAGTTACGCTATGAGTAGTGTTCTATCTGTGATATTCATGCTCTTCAGTATGCCATGCTCATCGGGGTAAATGATTAAATGTTGTGGTTGTGCTCGTTGATTATGGTTGCACATTCATGCTCTTGTTACTCATGCATTGTAGTTGCATCATATTATTTTATCATGGCTCAGCACTTTTGCATTCAAGTTTAACTGGACAATAATGAACTTGAACAACTGTTGGCTGAGTCATGGTGCCACCTTATCGAGCTGACCAGTGCAGCCACACTTACCTTTATGGGAAGGTCCTAACGGGGTCTATTGTCATGCCTCTCGCCGGTGCATCCAAAGAGGGAAGGTTATGGGCGTGCGGTACCCTAGCCCGGTAAGCAAACATAACCTTGTGTGCCCGTTGTTGTTGATTGGATTAGGGTCCCTGTTTGGGACCGTTTTGCCACGACGGTGGTAGTTGGTGCCTTTGGTAGGCACGGGGCCACCCAGGACTTAGACCAAAGGGGAGTTGGTCGGAGTGGCCGGGAGAGTGTCATGGCAGTAGGAAAGTTTTGTCGGAACGCCGTTGGTCCACCCGAATGGGAGTGCAAGGCCATGGGTTCCGTAGTGTGGGTACAGTGCGCTACCTATGCAGAGTGTGTGTCTCTTAATCTATCGATAGTTGTGCCCGCGGATAAGGGTCCAGTTCATGTCAGTCACACTATGAGTCAACAATAACAATAATAATGTGCTTAATAACAACCCCGGTTCGACGATGAGAAAGTTGTTGGATGTGATCGTGAGATGATCATGGTGGTATCGAGGATACCGAGTTGTTGGATATTTGGGATGTTATGCGAGAGTCAATGGTAAAGGTCAAGCTCCTTGTGGTCATTTAATGATTACTACGGTATTGTTTATACCAAGCTTGATTTGATCTTGAGATGATCGTGTGATGTCTGTGGTGGTAAGTTTGTGCGTGTGAGGGTTACGAGGTAACCCGAGCAGAGTAAGTTGGTGCATGTAAGTATCATCATGTTGCATGTAGCACCATCATGTTCATATGTTCATGCTATGCTTGTTCTACTTGTATCATGTTCAGTTGTGTATGCCATGTTGTTCTGTTAATACCATGTTCATGATTGAATTAACCTGCTAATGCCATGTTGTTGTTTGCATTGATTACTTTTGGTTTATTGTGAGCTTGCAAGTACATTCAATGTACTGACCTGGCGTGTCATTCCAGTTTGCAGGTCGTGCCTGGATTGCTTGCTTGTTTTGGTGTGGTTCCTGTGTTCGTGGGCAAGGATAAATGTTCCAGTCAGAGTCCCTGCGGATTGGAGTCCATCATCGTTGTTCGTTGTTCCGCTGCTAGTAGAGGTTCCGCTGCCTCAAGTTGTTATGCTGCTTGCATAGAGCAACTGTGGTTGGCATAGCGTCACCGTGCTGGTGTTATTCATGTAATATCGGAGACCTTGTATCCATATTCGCGTTATAATAGAAAGCTGGTTTGTTCTATGCTAAGCAGTTCCGTATTCCAGAAGACTTCACCTCGATCTCTGGGCTGGAATACGGGGCGTTCCGGTTTCTCTGCGCCGGGGTGCCACAACCATCCTATGATGTTTTGAGTAGATATCCTTTGTCTTTGGGTTGATTGATGATCTAGATTGGTACGAGTTGTATGTTTTATTTTGGTGCTGTCCTATGGTGCCCTCTGTGTCGCGCAAGTGTTAGGGATTCCCGTTGTAGGGTTTTGCAATACGTTCATGATTCGCTTATAGTGGGTTGCTTGAGTGACAGAAGCATAAACTCGAGTAAGGGGCTTGTTGTGTATGGGATAAAGGGGGCTTGATGCTTTAATGCTATGGTTGGGTTTTACCTTAATGATCTTTAGTACTTGTGGATGCTTGCTAGAGTTCCAATCATAAGTGCATATGATCCAATACGAGAAAGTATGTTAGCTTACGCCTTTCCCTCATAAGAAATTGCAATGACGACTACCGGTCTTGCTAACAATTGCCTAGGACAATTCCGCACACCGATCCATCAATATTCCACACTCGCTATTTATAATATTTAGTAATATATTCTAACTTTATGATACCAGCACCTACTTTTATATTTTAGCTCTCAGATATCATGCAAAGTTATCCTCTTCATACCCACAACATAGTTTTATTTCTCGTTTCTAGTTGGAAGCAAACGTTCGGTGTACGTAGAGTCGTAACAGTGGCAGATACGACTTGAGAGAATATTGATCTTACCTTTAGCTCCTTGTGGGTTCGACACTCCATACTTATCACTTCCACCATTGGGAATTTCTACGATGATTCCCTACACTTGTGGACCATCAAGCTCTTTTCTGGCGCCGTTGCCGGGGAGCAATAGCGTGGGGTTGATATTCTTGTGTGTTTTTGTTTGCTTTCTTCACTAAGTAGATTTTGTTTTTCCTTTTTGTTTATTTTTAGTTGTGGGTGAAACATAAAAAAATGATAATACAAAAAAATTACTTGCCTCTTATGCCTAAAAAGTTTTTCAAAAAGAGAAGTGATTGGAAAGTTATGCATTGAAGAAGTGAGGGTCGACCTTGGGCACTTGTGTTCATGCTCACGGAAACAATGTAGAATTTTTCATGGAAGTTTCTCTGTAAATAATTATCCCCTTGTATATATCCATTGTATTATAAAAATAATGTGCCAAGCTTTGGTTTTAGGATGATTAGATTGCTTGTTTTCTATGTGCAGAACAAAAAACAGAAACTTTGGCTGTAGCGCGTGATTTTACATTTTTTACTGGAAGGTCAAATGGGTCTGAAATTTTTTGCACATTACTTATGTACAAAATTTTCAAATTGACATATTTTTTTTAGAATTTTTTAGAGTTACAGAAGTTTACTAACCTTCCAGATTACTACAGACTGTCCTATTTTTGACAGATTCTCTTTTCTATGTGTTGATCGCTTATTTTGATGAATCCATGGGTAGTATCGGGGGGTATGAACCATGGTGAAGTTGGAATACAGTACATAAAGTGCTAATATGAAATTGGAATAAGTTTGCAACAGTACCTAAAGGTAGTAATTTGCTTTATTATACTAACGGATCTCAAAAAGTTTTGTTAAAGTTTTGTGTGGATTAAGTGTTCGAAGATCGAGGAGCTATCAATATGAGAAGAATAAAGAGAGGCAAGAGTTCAAGCTTGGGGATGCCCAAGGCATCCCAAGTAAATATTTCAAGGATACTCAAGCATCTAAGCTTGGGGATGCCCCGGTTGGCGTCCCATCTGTCTTCTTCAACAATTATCGGTATACCTCGATTTTTGTTTTGTTCACATGATTTGTGTCCCTTGTGTTTTTCCTTTTTTTCTCTTTAAGAACCATTCTAGTATGAGATAGCTCTTCCTTGATTTATAGAATTCTTCATGTGCTTCACTTATATCTTTTGAGTATGATCTTATAGAATGATCTTTGTGCTTCACTTAAATCTTTTGAGTACGGTTCTATACAATGCTTCATCTGCTTCACTTATATAGTTTGAGCTTGGATATTTGCTAGTAGATATTAATCCTAGAATACTCCATGAACTTCACTTATATCTTTTGGAGTATGAATAATACTATCATCTAAAGTGGATTTGGAAGAGTGTCAACTTTAGTTAGTAATGATTCCACTATTTCGAGTTGGTTCCCACTATTCCGAATGAGAAGAATTTTGCTTATGTGGAGAGTAGTAAAATTTCTATGCTTGTAGATCATGAAAAGAATGCTTTATGTGATGGTTATATTGTTGAACCCAATCATGATGCTACTGAATTTTTTTATGAGGGAAGAATACATGCTTGTAGAAGTTGCAATAATATGAAGTTTCCTCTCTATGTGCTTAAAGTTTTGAAGTTATACTTGTCTTGCCTTCCTATGCTAGTTGATTCTTGTTCATATAAATTATGTGCTCATAAAATCCCTAGGCATAGGAAGTGGGTTAGATTTAAATATGCTAGTCATATTCTTCATGATGCTCTCTTTATGTTTCAATTCTTATCTTTTATGTGAGCATCATTGAAATCATCATGCCTAGCTAAAAGGCATTAAAGAAAAGAGCTTGTTGGGAGACAACCCAATATTTACCCTTGCTGTTTTTGTGTGTTTACATGATTAAGCTAATGTAGTAATCATGTTTTATAGATTTTGTTTCAATAAAGTGCCAAGTAAGACCTTTGGGAAGACTTGTGTGGAAGTTATTGTGATCTTGCTGTAAAAACAGAAACTTTGCGCTCACGGGATTAGCTGCCATTTTTTTATACAGAAGAGTGATTTTGAGTTGATTCTTTTTGCATCAGATTAATAGACAAATTCCTCACGTCCACCAATTTATTTCATAATTTTTAGAGTAGCAGAAGTGTGGTTGTTGTTCAGATCATTACAGACTGTTCTGTTTCTGATAGATTCTGTTTTCACTGCATAGTTTGCTTGTTTTCTAGTTTCTATGGCTTATATTTCTCAATATAAATTGTAGAAATGATATGGTACAGTAGGCATTGTGTGAGAACAATTATGAACCTTTTCTTTGACAATACCAAAGTGAATGGTTTACTCTTTATCATACTAACCTATCTCACGAAGTTACGTTAAGTTTTGTGTGGTTGAAGTTTTCAAGCTTTGGGTGAGATATCGATATGAGAAGAATAAGGAGTGGAAAGACCCTAAGATTGGGGATGCCCAAGGCACCCCAAGGTAATATTCAAGGAAGACTCAAGCACCTAAGCTTGGGGATGCCCCGGAAGGCATCCCCTCTTTCGTCTTCAAAACTATCGGTATACCTTACTCCGAGCTATATTTGTATTCGTCACATGGTATGTGTTTTGCTTGGAGCGTATTTTCAATTTTGCTTGCTGTTTGAATAAAATCATTGGATCTGAAATATTGAATGAAAAAGAATCCTCCCATGGCTAGTTAATTATTTGACTACTCAGTGTCCTTCACTTATATCTTTTGGAGTAGTTTGTCATTTACTCATATGCTTCACGTACATCCTATGAGTAAATGGTTGAATGAATTGAATATGATAAATCTGAATTTATATATGTTTCATATGCCTATACCATGGGGAGTAATGACTTCACATAGAATAAGTATAGGTAGTAAACTTATTGAATGTTAGCAAACGCAGAATTGGTCACTTGAACAATTCATGAAAGAATATTGAAGGAAGAGAGATTTAACATATAAATATACTATCTTGGACATCTTTTGTAATTGTGAGCACTCATTAAAATATGACATGCTAAAAGGTTGATATTGGACAAGGAAGACAACTTAATGGGTTATGTTTTCCTATATCCGAAACATTATATTGTCTTGGATCATCCAACATGTTGGGCTTGCCTTTCCCTCTCATGCTAGCCAAATTCTTTGCACCAAGTAGAAATACTACTTGTGCTTCCAAACATCCCTTAAACCAGTTTTGCTATGAGAGTCCATCATACCTACCTAAGGATTGAGTAAGATCCTTCAAGTAAGTTGTCATCGGTGCATGCAATAAAAATTTCTTTCTAAATATGTATGATCTATTAGTGCGAAGAAAATAAGCTTTATTCGAACTTGTGACAGGGAAGAAATAAAAGCGACGGACTGCATAATAAAGGTCTTTATCACAAGCGGCAATATAAAGTGACGTTCTTTTGCATTAAGATTTTGTGCATCCAACCATAAAGCGCATGACAACCTCTGCTTCCCTCTGCGAAGGGCCTATCTTTTACTTTTATCTTCTACCCTTATACAAGAGTCATGGTGATCATCACCTTTCCTTTTTACACGTTTTCCTTTGGCAAGCACTTTGTGTTGGAGCGATCCGGATATATATATCCACTGAGATGTAGGTTTTCATAAATTATTATTGTTGATAATACCCTTGAGGTAAAAGGTTGGGAGGCGAAACTATAAGCCCCTATCTTTCTCGGTGTCCGATTAAAACTTTGAACCCATAAATATCACATGAGTGTTAGCAATTGTGAAAGATTAAATGATAGTTGAGTATGTGGAGTTTGCTGAATCAAAGCTCGTACATAGACCCTTCCCGAAAATAAGATGAATTGCAATTGTTTGATGACTAAGAGCATTGTTTGTTAGTTTTCAAGAAAGTTTATGATCTATACTTTAACATGTGAATAGCTTGTTACTTGATCATGAAAAGTTTTATGAGATGAGCTACTGTGATGACACATAATGATGCTAAAAAAGCTGATTGAAATCATCGTTGATAAAACTTGTGCACCTGCTAGCATTCACACTTCATAAATTATTTCTTTTGTCATTTACCTACTCGAGGACGAGCATGAATTAAGCTTGGGGATGTTGATACGTCTCCAACGTATCTATAATTTATGAATTATTCATATTATCCATCTTAGATGTTTTATATGCTATTTTATATGATTTTTGGGACTAACCTATTGACCTAGAGCCCAGTGCTAGTTTCTGTTTTTCCTTGTTTTTGAGTTTTACAGAACAGGAATACCAAACGGGGTCCAATTGACGTGCCAACTTTTGATGATTTTTTATGGACCAAAAGAAGCCCCCGGAGTAAAAGAGTTGGGCCAGAAGAGTCCCGGGCTGCCCACGAGGGTGGGGGGCGCCCACCCCCCTGGGCTCGCCCCCTATCTCGTGGACAGCCGGGAGACCCCCTGGACGTGAGACCGAGGTAGAAAATTCTTATAAATATAGAAACCTCCAGAAAATAACCTAGATCAAAAGTTCCGCCACCGCAAGTCTCTGTAACCACGAGAAATCAATCTAGGCCCTCTCTGGCACAGTGGCGGAGGGGGCCATCATCACCGGAGGCCATGGAGGAGGATCCAGGAGGGTCCATCATCGCCATGAAGGCCAAGGACCAGAGGGAGAACCTCTCCCCATCTAGGGGGAAGGCCATGGAGGAGGAAGAACAAGGGGGAGAACCTCTCCTCCTCTCTCTCTCGGTGGCATCGGAGTGCCATCGGGAGGGGAATCATCACCACGGTGATCGCCTTCATCAACATCACCATCATCATCACCATCCTCATCTCTTTTACGCGGTCCACTCTCCCGCACCCTGCTGTAATCCCTACTTGAACATGGTGCTTTATGCCACAAATTATGATCCAATGATGTGTTGCCATCCTATGATGTTTTGAGTAGATATCCTTTGTCTTTGGGTTGATTGATGATCTAGATTGGTACGAGTTGTATGTTTTATTTTGGTGTTGTCCAATGGTGCCCTCCGCGTCGCGCAAACGTGAGGGATTCCCGCTGTAGGGTGTTGCAATACGTTCATGATTCGCTTATAGTGGGTTGCTTGAATGATAGAAGCATAAACCCGAGTAAGGGGTTGTTACGTATGGGATAAAGGGGACTTGATGCTTTAATGCTATGGTTGGGTTTTACCTTAATGATCTTTAGTAGTTGCAGATGTTTGCTCGAGTTCCAATCATAAGTGCATATGATCCTAGAAGAGAAAGTATGTTAGCTTATGCCTCCCCCTCACATGAAATTGCAATGACGACTACCGGTCTAGTTAACAATTGCCTAGGACAATTCCGCACACCGATCCATCATTATTCCACACTCGCTATTTATAATATTTAGTAATATATTCTAACTTTATGATAACAACACCTACTTTTATATTTTAGTTTTCCGATATCATGCAAAGTTATCCTCTTCATACCCACAACGTAGTTTTATTTCTCATTTCTAGTTGGAAGCAAATGTTCGGTGTACGTAGAGTCGTATCAGTGGCAGATAGGACTTGAGAGAATATTGATCTTGCCTTTAGCTCCTTGTGGGTTCGACACTCCATACTTATCACTTCCACCATTGGGAATTGCTACGATGATTCCCTGCACTTGGGGACCATCACCAACCTATCCACCTTCTTTCCATCCTTCACCTTATTCCTGTGCGACACATGCATCCTCCTTCCTCGTCATGGTGACCCCAGACTAGTTTGTCATCTTGGTCGTCGCCCCTTCTCGCTTCTTCTCCTCCTCCTCCACTTCCTCCCACGGTTTCTAATAACCTTGTTGGTCAAATAAATGTCATCTTGAGTTGGAACTGTTGGTTCACCACCTTCTTCCTCGTTGAGCATGGCGGTCTTAATAGAATTGGCAATAGCGGCGAGCCACTTTGCTTTGGCCATTCAACTTTAACGAATAATACATATAGATGAAGTGTGTTTTCTCCATCTTTCTATATAATGTGCACGCATATATGGGCTAGCAAAGGAAGATAATGGGTGGCCAGGAAGTTGCAACAACCACAAATCAATGAAATGATCAACATATAGAGCAACATGGCACAAAATGAACGAATTCTTGCATTGCCGCTATAACTGATTTCTAGTCTCGCCTCTAGGACTAGCTCAAATGTTGCATGATGGCAATTGATATGGCCGTGGCTATCACAAGTATTCATATTGTTGGCGTTGATTTATTACTTGCATCAAAGTTGAAAGATGGGGATGTATACTTGCCACGTTTGGACAAAAAATATGACAAGAAGATTGAAGCACTAGTTGCTCTCACGTGCATGCATGCTGCTTTTGAGGATGGTTTAGCAATTAGAAATTCATGTGGTATAAGCAACATCCGTGAGACCACGTACATGCAGAAACTTGTAGCGTCTGTACAATATGAAGTTGCAGGCGATTTGGATACTAGAGATAAGGAGCGGATCAGGTTTAAAAGGAAAGAAGGGCAGCCAGGATTTTTATATTTGTTCTTGCCACGCAAAGGAACGTACACATGCAGAAGATACAGCGCATGGATTCGATTTTCCTTAAAGGAAATTGGATGGGGTCCACCTGCCATGCAAACAGAGAAGAAGACATACGAAGGAAAAACAAAGTTAGTTTCTTTTTTATGCTTAGCCGTGAGAGATATCAATTAATTAATGTATTGTTGGTTTGTTGCTCAAGTTAGATGGGATGGCTAATATATAAAGCCACATAGTAGCGTCTGTGGAGAGGTTTAGGTTATTTTGAGATGAATTAGACATGTGTGTGTTTTCCGGCCGTCGGTCATTATCGAGTTTTGAGAAATCTTGTCAAAAATCTCTATTGGCGTGTGAGTTCCTGCGACGCGACGCGTAGGAGATTACAAGCTGAACCTATACGGTTCGTCCACGTTATTTCTTCAGATCGAGGGGTTGGCGTGTTGTTTTTGCGGAGTTTGTGAATATTTTCGTAAACCCGCAACGAGTTCTTGTTGCGATGGAGGTTAGTGCCGTGAAAGATCGGGCCGACAAAGGATCAACCCTCGTCTCGAGGTTCGCTCCTCATCAAATGGTATCAAAGCCCGGCGTTTCTCACGGCACTTCAGAGGAGACGACTAGCGCGTCGTCATCAAGGAGGAGCTACTGGAGGATATCAAGTGATTTTTTGCTGGAGGAGAAAGGCTATGGTGCTGAACTTTTTCATACGTACTGTAAAGTCGGAGAGAAAGTTTGTGCCACGACGATCGACCATGACAGTTCGATCAACGCAGTCGGTATCGACATGGTGCAGAGGTTGGAGCTATCAACGACACCACATCCACGACCATACATGCTTAAGAGGTGCAACGACAAGCTCGACATCACCCACCAAGCTATGGTGTTTTTTTCAATCGGAAAATTTTCTTGTGAGGTTCTGTGCGACGTAATTCCAGGACCAATGGTGTCGTGTCATATGCTATTGGGAGAGCCCTGGTACAATAAAAACAATGCTACACATGACTATCTTGCAAATACGTACATCGTTGAACGGGATATAAAGTATGTTCTCATGACCATGGAGAAGAAGAAGTTCAAGACTCGAAGGACAGAACAACTACAGAAGATGAAGGAACGAGAAGAAGCAAAGAAGGAGGTCAAACCCATTGAAAATAGTTCGACACATGTTCAATCTGCAGATTATGTTGTTGCCAAAGAGTGTGACTCGAAACCGAGGATGGTTTCACATGAAGGGAGGGAGGATGATATGGCCGTGGCTATCACAAGTATTGATATTGTTGGCGTTGATTTATTACTTGCATCAAAGTTGAAAGATGGGGATGTATACTTGCCACGTTTGGACAAAAATATGACAAGAAGATTGAAGCACTAGTTGCTCTCACGTGCATGCATGCTGCTTTTGAGGATGGTTTAGCAACTAGAAATTCATGTGGTATAAGCAACATGCGTGAGACCACGTACATGCAGAAACTTGTAGAGTCTGTACAATATGAAGTTGCAGGCGATTTGGATACTAGAGATAAGGAGCGGATCAGGTTTAAAAGGAAAGAAGGGCAGCCAGGATTTTTATATTTGTTCTTGCCACGCAAAGGAACGTACACATGCAGAAGATAGAGCGCATGGATTCGATTTTCCTTAAAGGAAATTGGATGGGGTCCACCTGCCATGCAAACAGAGAAGAAGACATACGAAGGAAAAACAAAGTTAGTTTCTTTTTTATGCTTAGCCGTGAGAGATATCAATTAATTAATGTATTGTTGGTTTGCTGCTCAAGTTAGATGGGATGGCTAATATATAAAGCCACATAGTAGCGTCTGTGGAGAGGTTTAGGTTATTTTGAGATGAATTAGACACGTGTGTGTTTTCCGGCCGTCGGCCATTATCGAATTTTGAGAAATCTTGTCAAAAGTCTCTATTGGCGTGTGAGTTCCTGCGACGCGACGCGTAGGAGATTACAAGCTGAACCTATACGGTTCGTCCACGTTATTTCTTCAGATCGAGGGGTTGGCGTGTTGTTTTTGCGGAGTTTGTGAATATTTTCGTAAACCCGCAACGAGTTCTTTCTGCGATGAATTTTTGTGCCGTGAAAGATCGGGCCAACAAAAGATCGACCCTCGTCTCGAGGTTCGCTCCTCATCAGCAATATTTTCTTAATCATAGGCATATGTTAAGTTTAACAAGGATGCCAGCAACATTGAGAGTATGATGATAGAAGAATGATCATATTGAATTGACTCATGTTGTTTGCTATACTTAGAAAAGTTATCATTGTGAATATACAATAATAACACGGAGAGTTAATGTATGCCTAGTTCCTTAGAACAAGATAGCATCAAGTCAGTTGATGCCGGACGATACACTTTGGGGCTTCTCCAATGTCATATGTAACACGGTGATCATAAAGACAACTTACATGTTTATCGGAAAGTATGACAAGAAGCAAGATAGCTCAAGAGTGGGATTTGCTCCTCTAATGATGGAGAGATATTCTTAAGGCCCTCTCGGTGTGACGACATCCATCATTGTCTAGCCATGTGATTAGCTCACACGAATACTGAAACACGACAACAAGAAAGAAGAATGAAACCGAAAACGGGGAGACCGGTATAGTGAGGATGAGCATGACTCAAAGGTATATCAACATATCTCACATCGCGTTTTGTAACATATCATGAAGCAAAGGGAATAGCATATGATAACCAATGATTCACTTGAATATCATTCATGTGGGTTGATGTCTACTACACAACTTTATTCTTGTAGACTTTGTTGGGCCTCCAAGCGAGTTTTGTAGGACAGTAGCAATTTTCCCTCAAGTGGATTACCTAAGATTATCAATCCACAAGATGTATAAGATAAAGGTGGTTCTATCTCAAACAACCCTGCAATTAAATACAAGTAATCTATGAAAAATGAAACCTCCAAGATCAAGAAACACTACGATGAGTGGGAAGCGAAGTGCAACACCCAGGTGAATGCCTTCGAGGAGGAGAAGAAGACCCTGATTGACAAGGGTCATGCTCCTCAAAAAGAAAACTAAACTCGAACAGTACATCAAAGACTTCGGCATGGAGATGTCTGCAAAGCTTGAAGGTATGATATTTAGCTGAGTGAGCTTCGTCTATTTTTTAATTTCTGCCAGTGTTGATCCTTGGTTGTTTTTCCTGATAGAATATTGCTCCAACATTGAGATGAAGACCAAGAGGATCGATAAGGACCTGGATCCCTCGAGGGAGCTCCTCAAGGACAGCACCGCCATGGAAATCATCCGTTTGGAAAATCGCCTTCACAATGCTCAGGGGTACATTACGCACTTGAGGTCAGCCATGGAGAAGATTGACAAGGAGTTTGCTTCCTGATGAGAACCTCCACAAAGATCTTGAGTCTATGATGACCCGATTGAACACGATCCCCAGCCGAGTGCTGTCATGAAAAAATCTATGGCACGCTGCAGAGCCAACATGGCCCTCCCCCACTCGTACGCGTCCACTTCAAGGAGGTGGGCGAAGAGAAACTGAAATCTCTTAAGGTCGCCAACATGATGAAACTCAAGTTCGAGGACTTCATGGAGATGTTCATCGAGGCGTCTATTCAGATCATTGACGACATTGATCTGGACACATTCTTCGGCCCGGCCTGTCCTCAAGCTCATGCGTGACTGGAATTTTTTTATTCTGAATGAATTTGTCTCGGTGTGCCGAGTGGTTTTATGTAACTGTTGAACTTTAACGAGCTTGGATCTCACGTACTTGATCTTTTGCTTTGACAACTTTGGGCAGATCAAAGTATTAGTTGGATGTTTGAATCCTTGCTTTCATTTGCTGATGCATTTTTGACTTGGGCGAAATTGGTTCCCGACTAAGCCTCCGAGTGAGGATGATGTCCCTACTCGGAGATGTTTTTAACTTAAACAAAAGTTGGTTCACGGCTAAGCCCCCTGAGTGAGGATGATGTCCCCACTCGGCGATGTTTTTGCCATAGGTGAATTCTCATTCGCGGTTAAGTCCCTGAGTAAGGATGATGTCATCACTCGGATGTCAACTAAGCCCCCGGGTGAGGATGATGCCCTCACTCGGATGTGTTTTCAAAATAGGAAAAATCCGGTTTGCGGCTAAGCCCCCGAGCTAGGATGATGTCCTCACTCACATATGTTTCTTAACTTAGGTGAAATCTGGTTCATGGCTAAGTAAGTTCACCCGCTGGTGTCGGGGGAAACTGTCCACCACGAACACCTATGGGACCGGAGCCCCTTGTCGTTGCGGTGAGGGAGCGGAGGGAGCGCAAAGAGCGGATCGAGGAGAGCACGCGGGCAGTTTACCCAGGTTCGGGCCGCGCGGACGCGTAAAACCCTACTCCTGCCTTGGTTTGTATTGAGTTTGTGAGCTCGGGAGCTTGAAGAACTAGCTACACCGAGCGAGTAAGCTATCTAGGTTTCGAACCCTCTCTACGTTGTGCATGGGCCTCCTTTTATAGCTCAAGGGGTCACCGACAGGTGTCAACGTAGAAGAAGGGCAAAAATGTAACTTTGGTGGTAGTTGTAACAGTGCGGGAACAGTACATGGGTAGTGGATGAACAGTGGTCATCACCTAACTTGACAGTGGGGGACAAGAGCATTAAATGCCCGTCGCCGTCGACCCCAAAAGCGCCCGCCCTTGCGTCTCCGTTCGCCACGGCGGTAGCCTCGTCACCGTGGAGTGCCACCGTGTCCCCTAGGCTGCACAGCCATCCGCCACGCGTCCCTGGAAGGGCCCCAGGGCGACGCGTGGGCCGATGAGCTGGAGCGCGGGCACACAGTGCAAACTTCCCCCGGCAAGCACCTTGCCGGAGTCTTGATCTTGTCGGGCCGGGAAGCTTGTCGCTCCCCGGGCCTTGCCGGGGCGCAGAGTGCGCCGAGGCTTGTCTTCTAGATACAGTCTTCTGGTCTTCCTGGCAAGCTCCTCTTGCCAGGGCCTTGTGTTAATGACATAGTCTTGAGCCTGGGACGGCCTTCCCGGCAAGCTCCACTTGCCGGGGCCTTGATCTTCTGTCTTGTATACTTTGTTTTTGAATGGCTTAATAAGGACCAGAGAGGTTTCCGGCAAGCACGTGGTAGACCCTGCCGCGGGAAGCTGCTACTGCCCGTGCACAAGTTGGGGTACTAAGGTACCCCTATCTTAGTACACCGACAGGAGCCCCCGGGCCTGGGCCACACACGGTGCCGAGCGCTGTTGGGCCAGGCCCAAAACAGTGCACGGGCACGCACAGCCCGCGGCACGCCGAATCCCCTCCCCCTAACGGCACGCGTCGATTGCGGCGTCATGGGGGAGATCGTGGCCACGTTCTTTAATGGGAAATGCGGAGCGTCCCCCACTTCCCCCTTAAAAGCAGAGGAAACAGGGGCCGTTACCTTACTTCGTCTTCATTGCTTCTTCCTCCTCCAGAAATCCCCCTTTGCGCTCCGCCTATTCACCTCCTCCGCCCTCTTCCGCATCCGCGGCGCCGTCGAGCTTCTCCCCCCCTTCCTCGGCCGCCTCCGCCATGGCCCCGAAGGCCGAGAAGGCGAAAGCGGAGAAGACCAAGAGGGAGAAATCCGAGCAGGCGGCAAAGCTTGTCGCCCTGCGGAAGAGGAACGTCGTCTTCGCGCCGAGGCTCAGCGCGAGGGAGCTCTGGAACAAGTACTATCTGTTCTGGGCCAAGGAGACCAAGGCGCATCCCCGCACCAGAGTCTACCCGGCCGCCGCCCGAGATCTGTACCCCAGCGGGTATTTCTTCTTTGCTGTCTTCTTCCACTGCGGCCTGTGTCCTCCATTCTCTGAATTTTTCTGCGATATCATGAACACCTACGGCCTTCATCTCTTAGACTTCACCCCCAACGCCATCCTTACGATGGCGGTTTTCGCACATCTGTGCGAAAACTACATAGGGATCTATCCAAACGTAGCGCTCTTTTGGCATTTCTTCATGCCTAGAGCAGAGGCCGGCGCTCCCCTCTCCGGGGGCATCTCTTGGGTCTTCCGCTTGAACAAGAATGAGTCATATCTGCAAGGAGAGCTCCGCGGCAAGTGGGAGGAGTGGCGCGCGGATTGGTGCTGGATAGTGGAGGACCACCCGGAGCCCTTCACAGCGCCGCGCACAACAGCCATAGTGCGCGGCAGGGACTGGAGCGATTTGGCCTCGAACGACATCAAGCTCAACGCTGCCCTCGTTAGGATTCTTCGTCTCCGGGTAGCCAAGTTGACCATCGGAGAGGTAGGAGCAGATTTCCTCTGCCGCCGCATTGCTCCTTTACAAGAGAGGAAAAGGCCAGCATGGGAGTTTGGCAATGCGGCGGACATAATGAGATTGCGCCCGGGGCTGAACTATAACTTCACGGCGCTGGAGCTGAAGGGGATGCTCCGGGAGCTTTTCAAGCACGACCCGGCCCACCCGGAGTGGTTTATATCTCCCCGGGGAGTAGTACCACTATGCAACAGCACTGCCCGGGACGCATTGCGCGCAATGATGCCTGCGTGTGACTCTCACGGCGTCGACCCCACCTGGATAGTGCCGACGCCGGACGCCATCATGAGCTTCTTTGATAACTTGGTGGAGGTGCCGAAGAACTCCGAGGAGATCAAGGGTCTCACTCGGGACACCACGGAGCGGGATTTGGCCTATATTGCCGACCGGGTGGAAGAGGCCGCCGCAGCCGCAGCAGCAGGAGACTTCGGATTCACTGTTGAGGAGGCAGAGGCGGAGGACGCATCGTGCCAAGCAGCGGAGGCAGAGATTCGGAGCCTTCTCAAACTCCCGCCCGACGAGCTCGCCGGGGTCCCCTCTCTGAGGCATGCTGGGATCCCCGGGATTGTGAGCGAGGCTGCGGCAAGGGGCGAGGTTGTCGGAGGAAGCAGAGGTGCCAGAGGGAGCGGAACCGCCGGAGGGAACCGGGCCACAGGGCAAGGCGCCGGGCCAAGCGAGCCCGCCGAGGAGGAGGAGGAGGACGCCGGAGCCGGCGAGGATACTGGTGGATCTCTGGGGCTCGACGACGATGTCTCCTCGTCCTCGGAGAGCTCCCCGCCCTGGGCAAGTCCCAAGCGTACACCGCCGAAGCGCCTCCGCAAGGCGGCTACGGCGACGAGGACGCAGGCGCCCCGACAGCAGCCCGCCCGCCAGGCGGCGCGCGCCACCAGAGCGAGCCAAACCGCGACGGAGGCGCCCCGCACACCTGCGCCAAGCGGAGGAGGATCCTCCCAGAGCGGAGCGGCTGCTCCGCCTGCTCCCCGGGCCTCGGCGTCAACAGAGGCCGGGTCTTCGCAGCCCCCAGCTCCGGGGACCGCCAAGCGCCCGAGGGAGCCTTCTCCCCCTGCTCCTCGCGCCGGAGCAACTCAGGTGGAGTTCGACTTCTCCGCCCTGAGCGACGACGACGACGAGGAAGAGGAGTAAGCACTTGTGTCTTGTATTTTCTTCAATTCTGACTTGATTTCTTCTTGGTGATTCTAATCTTGTTCTTGCTTTGATTTCAGGACCCTGGCCCAGCGAGTGGCGAAGAAGGCCAAGGTTCCCGTGGTAGTGGTCGAGGACGACTCGCCCGTCGCGGCGACAGGGGACACGCCGGCGACGGACTTGCCGGACCCAACCGCTGCTCCGAGGAGCAGCCCCCAGCGCAGCCCCCAGCGTAAGTCTGGTTTTGAACTTCCTACTTGTCGGGCGCGTCTGAGGTTCCAGCTTGGTATTGATGTTTTGTTGTCTTGCTTGTCTTGTGCAGAAACGGAGCCGCAGCCGCAGGAGCGCCCGGAGACTACTCCCGAGGAGCCGCAGGTCCCGCCGTCCCCGCCAAGGACGAACTCTCCAGCGAGGGAGAGCGCTCCGCCAAGGGCGGGTACTCTGCCAAGGGCGAGTACCCCGCCAAGGGCGAGCAGCCCGGCAAGGGTGGCCACCCCGCCAAGGGTGAACTCCCCGGCGAGGGAGCCAGTTGTCGACGAAATCCGCGAAGGTAAGTCTTGCAACCTCGTCTTCTTGGACTTGTCTTTTTTTGGATATTTGCTTGAACTTTTTCTTTTCTTTTTCTTCTTCTTCTAGATCCTCCCGCGCCGGACCGGATGGAGACCGAGGTCGTCGGCGAGGAAGGCGCGCAGGGCGACGACGACAACGCCCCTGTCGAAGACATGGCAGGAGACGACGAGCCTGCGGCTGAGGAGACTGCCCCGACTGCGGACGCAGCGGCCGGGGAGGGGGACGGCGGCCACACTGCCGGCCCGGAGGCGGCAGGAGCGTCTAGCGCTGCGCCGGCCGCCGATCCCTCCGCCGGCAAGGAGCAGTCTGGCTTCTACCTTGAGGCCCCCAATGGCGTCTTTATACAAGTGCCATGGGGGTCTTCGTCGCGAGCCCCCGAGGAGGGAGAGACCTTCGATGGAGAGGTCCTCGCCTCCGCGGGGCTGAAAATCGTCGAAACGCCTGGCGGGAGTGATGAGCCCGAGGAGGAGAAGCTGCTTCACCGGCTCCTGGCCCTTTACCGGGCCAGGCAGGCGAAGCTGGACTCCCGAGAAGCCCTCGCCGCCAAGGCTGGAGCAGAACTGGAGAAGCGTGCTGCTGAACTCCGCGCCGCCAACCAAGTGGCCCTCCGCGACTTGGCGGAGGAGCGCGAGAGGCTCGCCGGAGAGCAGCAGGAGTTTCTTCTGGAGAAGGCTGAGGCCGAGGAGCAGCAGCGGCTGGTCGGTGAAGAGCTGTCCCGGCGAGAAGGAGAGCTCACCCAGCGGAAGGTCGACCTCGACGCCCACGAGGAAGACCTTACCGCCCGGGAGCAGGCCCTTGGCGGGGAGTTGAAGGAGGCGAAAGCTGTCGCAGCCGCCGCGGAAACCGCCAAGAGGGACCTTGAGGCTAAAGTGGCGCAGCTGGAGGAGTTTCTGAAGGCGAGCACGGAGAGGGTCACCGCGCTCAACGTAGAGCGCGAGAAGGACGCCCACACCAACTCTGAACTCCAGGTACGCCTCTCCAAGCAAGGCGACGAGCTCAAGGCCGCCAAGGACTCAATTGCTGATCTGGAGCTGAAGGTCTCCACGTTGAAAGACTCACTCGACGCCGTCCGGGACCGCGAAACCAAGCTGAAGGACGAGCTCCGCAAGGAGCGAGGCCTGGTGGAGAGCGCCGCCACTTCTGCTAACAACTTCCGCCGGACCGTCGAAATATGGACTGAAGATCTGGTGGCTTCTGCTGCTAACATTGACAAGGAGCTGATGGCGTTGAGGGTGGAACACCTCATATATTCTCCGGATCCGAATCTCCCGCACAGCGCCAAGCTCAGTCTCTTCTTCAGAGGGATCGCGTCGGCACTCGCAAGTCTACAGGAGAAGCTCCCCGCGCAGCTGGCCGAGGAGTCACGCCAGCTCTGCACGGGTACCTTGGAGCGCGTCCTGACGAAGATCGTCTACCGCAATCCTGGTATAAATCTCGTCAACGTCCTCCGCAGCTTGCCGGCCGACGCAGATATGGAGGCGCTGAAGGCGCAGGTCGCCCACATCATCGCCAAGGTGAACAAGATCTCCAGGCGTGAAGGCGATCGCGTAGACTAGGCCTTTTTCTTCTTATTTCTTTTGTTGCTGCAAAGTGCGCCATGGACATGAACTTATTAGTCATTGCGACAAGTTATCTCTGTAATATATTTATCTTATTTTCGAGCAATTGATGCAGTGTTATCTCCCTTGTTTTGGTCCTTTACTTTGTATGCTTTTTACCCTACGCTTTTAGAGAACTTGCCGACAAGGGACCCTTGCCGCGAGCGCTGAGTGCTGGACTCTGAGCAGCCTGCTGGCAAAGGCCCTACCGGCAAGCAACCTTGCCGCAGCTAGTCGCAACGCACTTAGCTTGCTGAGCGAACTCGAAAACGAAATAAGGGCGCGACACTTGTCGCAGCTCTCTTAAGCCATTGAGCGTACTCGAAAACAAGACAAGGGTGCGGCTAGCTACGGGTAGGTTCCTCCGCGCACAGGTTTTCCATACAAAGTGTGGTTGTTCAAGGAAGATAACTAAAATTTAAAAATTTGAACTGCTCAAATTCTGGTAACTTAGCTTTCATAGTCTGTTCGTTCTCCGGTAAGCTTCTCTTTCTTGAACAGCACTTGGTTCATCCTCCACCTTCTTCCCCCCCG
>LR738711.1:112013826-112028594 GCA_902687465.1 Secale cereale
CTTAAGGGAGAAAGAAAAAGGAGAAGAGGAAACAAGTATAGGGTTTCTCGGCATGGTAATGCTTACCGGATATGTGTGTTGCACAAAATGCCAAATGATGCATGCAAATAACAAGGAAAAGCACGAGAATGGCAAATAGTGCGAAAACACAAAGCTTTACTGATGCACGGGATCTGCGCCCGGCTTTGTACAAAGGTTTACATGCAACAGCGGCAAGACTCGTACAAAAGGTGGTTGCCGGAGCGGATCACGGCAACCGCGCCTTATGGGTGAAACTTTCGAAGATGCTCTATGTTCCAGGAGTTGCTCACCGGTAAGCCTTCTTCGGTCTCAAGGCGGACAGCGCCGGGCCTTGTAACTTGTCTCACCCGATAAGGGCCTTCCCACTTTGGCGTCAACTTGTTGGAATTCTTGGCGGACTGAACACGCCGAAGAACAAGGTCGCCTTCCTCGAGACTCCTGGCCCTGACCTTGCGGCTATGGTAGCGGCGCAAGGCTTGCTGGTATCGAGCAGCTCGTACAGCAGCCTGGAGACGTTCCTCCTCGAGGAGCAATGCATCATCTTGTCGCAGTTGCTCTTGCTCGAGCTCATCATAAGCGAGCACTCGAGGAGATCCGTATACGAGTTTCGTGGGGAGAACTGCCTCTGCCCCATAGACAAGGGCAAAGGGTGTCTGCCCGGTGGCTCGACTTGGTGTCGTCCTGATTGACCAAAGAGCCGCCGGTAGCTCCTCTATCCAGTTTCTTCCGCACTTGCGCAGCCTGTCGAAGGTCCTCGTCTTGAGCCCACGAAGCACTTCAGCATTGGCCCTCTCCGCTTGACCATTGCTCCTCGGGTGAGCAATAGAAGCGAAGCAAACCTTGGCGCCAAGGTCTTGGACGTATTGCATGAAGGTGCGACTAGTGAACTGCGTACCGTTGTCGGTGATGATCCTGTTAGGGATTCCGAAACGGCAAACAATTGCTCTGAAGAACCTGACCGCTGACTGTGCTGTCACCTTTCTCACCGGTTCCACTTCTGGCCACTTTGTGAACTTGTCGATTGCAACGTACAAGTACTCAAAGCCCCCGACAGCACGGGGGAAAGGGCCGAGGATATCGAGCCCCCAGACCGAGAAGGGCCAGGACAAAGGGATCATCTGGAGAGCTTGAGCTGGCTGATGAATTTGCTTGGCATGGAACTGGCACACTTCACACTTGGTTACTTGTGCAGTTGCATCTTGGAGGGCTTCTTGCCAAAAGAACCCTTGCCGGAATGCTTTTCCGGCAAGTGCCCTTGCGCCAATGTGGTGGCCACATATGCCTCCATGTATTTCTGCCAACAGCTTCTGTCCATCTTCTCTGGAAATGCACTTCAACCTGACACCATTGAGCCTTCTTCTGTACAGTTCATTGTCCACGAACTGGTACATACTTGACTGCCTGGTTATTTTCTCTATCTCTGCTGGGTCGTCGGGAAGTTCTCCAGTTTGTAGAAAACGGACGATCTGCTGTGCCCATGCCGGAGCCCGTGGCTCAACGGCAAGGACTAAAGGCATGAGGGCCGCTGCGGGAACCCCAGCTTCTACGGCAAGAACCTCTGGTTCTGTCGGAGCTGAAGGCTCCCCGGCAAGCTTGCCGGGGCAAGTCTTGTCGGGAACGCTTGGTTCAACTGTACAGACCCTTGGGTCTGCAGGAGCAAACTGTTCCTCAGCATTCTGGTTGTTGATCTTGGGGACCTTGGCGGCGGCTTCAGGAAGATCCGCCGGCAAGTAGTCGCCGGAGACCAACTTTCTCTTCTTGGGCTGCCCAATTGATGGTGTAACGGATGGCTGAGTCAGCTTGAGCAGGAAGGTCCCTGGTTCCACAGGTAACTTCATCGCAGCACACTTTGAAAGGTCATCTGCTATATCATTCTGAGCTCTCGGGACGTGCTCCATTTGTAGACCTTCAAAGTGTTCTTCAAGCTTCCTCACTTCATCTACATAAGCTTCCATCAAAGGGCTCTGGTAACTCTGGTTGACTTGTCGGACCACCAACTGAGAATCTCCCCGCACAATTAGCTTCCTAATCCCAAGTTCAGCTGCAATTCTGAGGCCGGCAAGCAGACCCTCATACTCTGCAGTGTTGTTTGTCGCTTGTTCCCTGGGAAAGTGCATCTGGATAACATACTTGAGGTGCTCTCTGGTGGGTGCTATGAGTACCACACCGGCTCCAGCGCCTTGCAGCGAGAAGGCACCATCAAAGTACATCACCCATTCGCTTGTCGCTTCTTGTACGGGTACGCTCGTCTCTGGAACTTCTTCATCGGGCGTTGGGGTCCACTCAGCTATAAATTCTGCCAAAGCTCTGCTCTGTATAGTTGAAGTACTTTCAAACTTGAGACCAAAGCTCGACAGTTCCAGTGCCCACTCGACGATCCTGCCTGTTGCTTCTAGATTCTGCAATATCCTCTTCAACGGAAAGCGAGTGACCACTGTTATCTCGTGTGCTTGGAAGTAATGGCGCAGCTTTCTCGAGGCCATGAGGAGGCCGAAAAGCAACTTCTGCACGCCGGAGTATCTTGATCTAGCCCCCTGCAAGAGGGAACTCACAAAATACACCGGGCGCTGCACCATCTTCTTCCGCACTTCTCCTTGCTCCTGCGCAGAGTTGTCCTTGTCGGGGCCAGAGCTTGTCGGAGCAGCCCCCTGCTTGTCGCTGGATTCGCTTGCCGGTGGTGTGGACTCCTCATCGGCCTCCCTCTCCGCTACTAACGCAGCACTAACCACTTGATTGGTTGCTGCTAGGTATAGCAGCAACTTCTCTTGTGGCCTAGGTGCGACAAGTATTGGAGTGGAGGATAGGTATCCTTTCAAGTCCTGCAGCGCTGCCTCCGCTTCCGGAGTCCATTTCATAGGACCTTCCTTTTTCAAAATCTTGAAGAAAGGCAGGGCGCGTTCTGCAGACTTCGAAATGAACCTACTGAGGGCAGCCACACAACCTGCAAGTCTCCTTACGTCCTTGACGCGCTTCGGGGCTTCGATCTGCTCGATGGCTTTAATCTTGTCGGGATTAGCTTCAATCCCCCTCTGAGACACAAAGAACCCGAGAAGCTTGCCGGAGGGGACTCCAAAGACGCACTTCTCGGGGTTCAACTTAAGCTGGATTTTGCGCAGATTTGCAAAAGTTTCTTCCAAATCTTGGATCAGGGTATCCTTGCTCTTGCTCTTCACCACTATGTCATCCATGTAAGCTTCTACATTTCTGTGGATCTGTGGCTCAAAAGCAGTGTGCACCACCCTTGCAAATGTTGAGCCTGCATTCTTCAATCCGAAAGGCATGCGAATGAAGCAATATGTGCCACATGGAGTAATGAATGCAGTCTTCTCTTCATCTTCCTTGGCCATAAAAATCTGGTGGTAGCCTGAATATGCATCAAGAAAGGAGAGCAGCTCACATCCAGCAGTGGAGTCAACAATCTGGTCAATGCGCGGCAAGGGAAATGGATCCTTGGGACATGCTTTATTCACATCGGTGAAGTCTATACACAGTCTCCACTTCCCGTTAGCCTTACGCACGACAACTGGGTTTGCTAACCATGTCGGATGGATCACGCCTCTAACCAGGCCCGCTGCTTCTAACTTCTTGATTTCTTCGGCAATGAATTCTTGGCGCTCCACGGCTTGCTTCCTGACCTTCTGCTTGATGGGCCGCGCATGAGGGCAAACAGCAAGCTTGTGCTCAATTACCTTCCTGGGAACGCCGGGGATGTCAGATGGTTGCCACGCAAACACATCGACATTCGCCCGCAGGAAGGCAACGAGCGCGCTTTCCTATTTGCTATCAAGTGTAGCACTGATGGTGAAGGTACCACCAGTGTCGTCCTCCTTGGCGGACACCTTCTTGGTTGCCGGTGGAGCGGCCATTCCTTTCTTGCACTTGCCGGTGGAGCTCGATGGAACGTCCTCGACGGCAGCGCAGCACTCCGAAGAGGTGCGTTTGCCGGAGTGGGCCCCAGAGCACTTGCCGGACTTGGTCTTGGTCTTCTTCCCCCCGGGAGCTTCAGCGGCAAGTGTGCTGCTCTCCGCTGCAGCTGCTGCATCCCGGTAGATCTTGTCGGCGCAGATAAGCGTGTCCTTCTTGTCGCCATGGACAGAGATGACGCTTATCGGCCCCGGCATCTTGAGTATATTGTAGGCGTAGTGGGAAGCTGCCATGAACTTGGCGAGGGCAGGACGTCCAAGTATCCCATTGTATGGCAATGGGATATCGGCAACATCAAAGGTTATCCTCTCTGTCCTGAAGTTGAGCACCCCGCGAAAGGTCACTGGCAGAGTGATCTTCCCCTTGGGCTTGCTCCTTCCCGGGTTTATTCCTTGGAACGAACCGGTCTCTTCGAGCTCGCCATCTGGGATCTGGAGTTTCTTGATCACAGCTGAGGAGATCAAGTTCAGCGCGGCCCCGCCGTCAACCAACATTTTGGTGACCTGGAGGTTACGGATGGTTGGTGAGACCAACATCGGCAAACACCCGACCGCAGTGGTGCGGTCAGGGTGGTCCTCAAGATAAAAAATGATGGGCGTGCTGGACCATTTCAGCAGCATGCGCGACTCAACGGGCGGCTCTGCTGCATTTACTTCCCGCACCCACTGCTTGAGTTGGCGGTGGGAAGTGTGCAGAGAGGCGCCCCCGTCGACGCACAGTACTTCTGTGGCCTTCTGGAACTCCTGCTCGCTGTTATCGCCTTCCTCCATGTCGTCGTCGTCGTCTTCCTCTTCATCCTTGTCGCGGCCCCGAGGAGGTCGATCACCTTGCCGCTGCTTGGCCTTGCCGCGGCGTCCCCCCCGGCCATTAAATGGCCGCTTCTTGCTTGGCTCTCCTCCGCCACCTTGAGCCTTCTCCTTGTCGCGCCGCTCGTACTCAGCTTTCTGCTGCTTGACGAGGTACTCGACGCGTTTGCAGTTGGAGAGGTCGTGGCCCTTGGTGCGGTGGATCTTGCAATATTGCTTGTCGGAGCCGTCAGGCTTGTCGGCTGCCGCTACAGGGGCAGGCTCCTTGCCGAAGCCGCCAGCCTGTGCTGTCTTGGCGGGAGCTTCCTTGCCGGACTTCTCGACGACAAGCACCTCCTTGTTCTTCTTCTTTCTATTGTTCCGCCGCCGGCTCTTCTTTGCCGGGGCGGCATCCTCGCTGTCGCTTCCCCCTGCGCCAGCATCCTCCCCGGGGAGTCTCCTCCCCTCTTCAGCGCGCGCGCACTTGTCAGCCAGAGCGTAGAGCTCGCTGACGTCCCGGATCTTCGTCATGGCCATCTCCTCCCGCATGCGACGGTTACGCACGTTCTGGTGGAACGCGCTGATAACCGCGGCGGGGTGGACGTCGGGAATGTTGTGCTGCACGCGGCTGAAGCGTTGGATGTACTTGCGCAGAGGTTCTCCTTCCTTCTGGGCCAGAATGTGGAGATCACTCTCCTGGCCGTGGGGTTTGTGGCCGCCCGTGAAGGCGCCGACAAATTGGTGGCACAAATCCGCCCACGAAGAAATAGAGCCTTCCGGCAAGTGCATAAGCCAAGAACGTACGTTCGGCTTAAGCACCAGCGGGAAGTAGTTCGCCAGTATCTTCTCGTCGCGCCCCCCGACAGCCTGCACCGCGATGGTGTAGATACTAAGGAATTCCGAGGGGTGCGTCTTGCTGTCGTACTTCTCGGGTACGTCGGGCTTGAAGTTTTTCATACTGGGCCACTGGACACGCCGCAGCTCGCAGGTGAACGCAGGGCAACCTGCCGCGTACGGCAAGTCGCCTGGTTCACCGGGCGCGTGCGTGTCGACAGCGGTCCCAGCACGCTGATCAGATTGTCGCCGGGCTTCTCGCCGGCGCTCGATCGTAGTTCGAGCATCTTCTTGCCGCCGATCGTCAAGGACTTGGCGCTGGTCCCGACGAGCCCGCGGATCCGACGACGCTGTGGAGTCGTCGTCGACGTTAATCCGGCGGGGAGGCGTCTTCTGCTTCCGCGGCGGGGAGTGCACCGTAGTTGCACCATCGGCGGTCTTGTCGCCGTCGGCCTTCGTCTTCTCGACTTGCCGTGGCCGCGAGGTCGCCGGCTGCTGCGGCGTGTCGTTATTGGTGAAGGCGATCAGGCTCTGGATGGTTGCCGTCCAGTCTTCGGCCTTGTCTGCCGATGGAGGGAAGTCGAGGAGCAGCTGCGCTCTTGCGAGTGCTTCTGCTGGAGAGGAGAGGAGCGGTGGCGAGCGGTGCGAGGAGCGAGATATGCTCAGACTTCTAACAGGGTTAGAAGGAGCAGGGTCTCGCCCCGGCGACCGCGCCTTGCTTGTACCAGGACGATGGCCTGGAGCATCCCGCGATCCTCCGGTTTGCCCTTGCCCCAGCAAGCGGATGGTACCTCATGTACCACGGCGCTGCTAGGTGGTCGTCTGCTGAGATGGACGTGGCGCGTCTACGGACACCGAGGCTCGGTCGTCCGTTTTGTCCTTGGATTTGGCGGTGCCGCGAGTCTCCTCGCCGGCGACCACCCTTTCGCCGGCGTCTCCTCCACCCACCGTTGGTTCCGGTGGCAGTGGAACAGACGCAGACGGGCGTGCGATCTCCGAAGCCTTCTTCTTCGGGGCCATGTGGCTGTTGCTGATGAAGTTGGAGAGGTTGGAGAGGTTGATGAAGAATGCGCCCGCGTGAGCGCCGGATCAGGTTCGCACAACTTCGACGCTCCCCTACCTGGCGCGCCAAAGATGTCGGGGGAAACTGTCCACCACGAACACCTATGGGACCGGAGCCCCTTGTCGTTGCGGTGAGGGAGCGGAGGGAGCGCAAAGAGTGGATCGAGGAGAGCACACGGGCAGTTTACCCAGGTTCGGGCCGCGCGGACGCGTAAAACCCTACTCCTGCCTTGGTTTGTATTGAGTTTGTGAGCTCGGGAGCTTGAAGAACTAGCTACACCGAGCGAGTAAGCTATCTAGGTTTTGAACCCTCTCTACGTTGTGCATGGGCCTCCTTTTATAGCTCAAGGGGTCACCGATAGGTGTCAACGTAGAAGAAGGGCAAAAATGTAACTTTGGTGGTAGTTGTAACAGTGCGGGAACAGTACATGGGTAGTGGATGAACAGTGGTCATCACCTAACTTGACAGTGGGGGACAAGAGCATTAAATGCCCGTCGCCGTCGACCCCAAAAGCGCCCGCCCTTGCGTCTCCGTTCGCCACGGCGGTAGCCTCGTCACCGTGGAGTGCCACCGTGTCCCCTAGGCTGCACAGCCATCCGCCACGCGTCCCTGGAAGGGCCCTAGGGCGACACGTGGGCCGATGAGCTGGAGCGCGGGCACACAGTGCAAACTTCCCCCGGCAAGCACCTTGCCGGAGTCTTGATCTTGTCGGGCCGGGAAGCTTGTCGCTCCCCGGGCCTTGCCGGGGCGCAGAGTGCGCCGAGGCTTGTCTTCTAGATACAGTCTTCTGGTCTTCCTGGCAAGCTCCTCTTGCCAGGGCCTTGTGTTAATGACATAGTCTTGAGCCTGGGACGGCCTTCCCGGCAAGCTCCACTTGCCGGGGCCTTGATCTTCTGTCTTGTATACTTTGTTTTTGAATGGCTTAATAAGGACCAGAGAGGTTTCCGGCAAGCACGTGGTAGACCCTGCCGCGGGAAGCTGCTACTGCCCGTGCACAAGTTGGGGTACTAAGGTACCCCTATCTTAGTACACCGACAGGTGGGAGTGTTTTAGTTTCCGAGTGTTTAAGTCACCGGAGTGAACTACAACACTAAGACAAATCCGATGATGTACATGAAAAGTAAGACTTTTATTCATCAAATGTCACTCAGAAATATATTACAACACATGGATTATTCTAAGTGAAGAACTTGCGGAGCAGGTCCGCATTTCAAGCGCTGGGCTCTCCTATGTCTTTGCTGAAGTTGTAGAGCCTATGGGCCCCATTGTTCAAGATCTTTGAGATTGCAAAGGGTCCCTGCCATGGAGGCGCCGGCTTGTATGTCTTATATTAATCCAGTCGGAGGACAAGGTCACCTTCCTCAAAGGCACGTCCTCTGACCTGTCTGTCATGATATCGGCGTAGATCTTGCTGGTAAGAAGTTGATCTGATCAGTGCTAATTCGCGCACTTCCTCGGGGAGATCAAGACCGTCTTGACGTGCTCATTCAGCTTCTGCCTCTGAATATATATAGCTCCACTCGGAGGGGGGTGTTATGAAGTAAATCACTCGACAAGACAGCTTCCGCGTCGTTACACATGAAGAAGGGAGTGTGATTCGTGGATCGATTAAGAGTCGTTCGCAAGCCCCAGAGGACCAATGGCAGCTCCATGACCCAAGCTCTTGCAGCATGTTCCAGGTCCTGCATGAGGCGCAACTTTAGCCCTTGGAGTATCATCCCATTCGCCCGCTCTGCCCGACCATTCTACTACGGGAAAGCCATGGAGGCGTAATCAAATCGAGTGCCCTGACTGAAGCAGAATTCACAGAATTCATCGTAGTCGAAGTTTGACCCATTGTCGGTGATAATTCTATGAGGGACTCAAAATCGGAAGATTATCTCCTTGATGAATTTGATGTTGGTCGACGAGTCTAGCTTTTTTATAGGCATCGCTCCAATCCACTTAGTAAACTTGTCCACTGCCACCAACAGATGAGTAAATCTGTTGGCTCTGGTCCGAAGGGTCTGATCATGTCGAGCCTCCACATGGCGAACGACCATGTGAGGGGGATCATCTTCAGTGCAGACGTTGGTTTTGTGCGACTGGTTCATGTAGAACTGGCACTCGATGCACTGCTCCACGATGTCTCTGGTTGCTTCATTGGCACGATCCAGTAGAAACCTGCCTGAAACGCCTTGGCGGCCCGTGTGTGAGAGGGTGCATGGTGCCCAGAGGTTCCCGAGTGGATCTACTGCAAGATATGCTGCCCTTCCTTCGGTGAAATGCATTGTTGTGGAATTCCAGGGGTACTTTACTTGTAGAGTTGGTCTCGCATGATAGTTTAGGCCTTTGATCGACGAATGATCTGGCAAGCCTCCACCTCATCTTTGGGGAGTTCCTACCTGAGAAGGTATGCTATATATGGCCCAGTCCACTCGGGGATGATTACCAACACTTCGTGAACCAAGTCTATCATTGCGGGGATGTCAACTTTAGTCGGATTGGACGGTCCGACTAGTTGCGGAGCTCCTCCACAGAGGGATCCTATTTGACAGTCAGGGAGTGTAAATGCTCAAGGAACACGTTCTTTGGAACCTCTTTTCGAGTGGAGCCGATCTTCGCCAAATCATCGGTTGCCTGATTCTTGAGTCAGGGATATGATGCAGCTCCAACCCTTCAAAGTTCTTCTCCAACTTTCTGACTGTGTTGCAGCGGCCTGTCATTGTTGGGCTCGGAATGTCCCATTCCTTCATCACTTGGTTGACCACAACGTCCGATTCACTGTACACAATCAGTCTACAGATGCCGAGTGAGATGGCCATACACAACTCGTACAGAAGGGCCTCATATTATTCCTCATTGTTGGAGGAATCAAAGTGAATATGGAGCACATATCTTAGTCGGTCTCCCTTGGGGGAAACAAGGACTACTCCAGCCCCCGAGACATTGAGCATTTTTGAGCCATCGAAGAACATGGTCCAATGTTCGGGGAGGCTCAGGGTCGGCTGTTGCTGCTCAGTCCACTCGACTAAGAAATCCACTAAGGCTTGTGACTTGATTGATTTCTTTGCCTCAAATTTGATGTTCGGAGGGAGGACTTCAATGCCCACTATAGCCACTCTTCCCGTGGCATCTTTGTTATTCATTATCTCAGACAAGGGAGCGTTGTTAATCACCGTTGAAAGATCGTGGATGTCGCCTAGAGGAGGGTGAATAGGCGCTTTAATAATTATGGTTTAGGCTTGAACAAATGCGGAATAAACCTAGCGGTTAATTTGTCAAGCACAAAACCTACAACAACTAGGCTCACCTATGTGCACCAACAACTTATGCTAAGCAAGATAAACAACTAGGTGATAGCAAGATATATGACAAGAAACAATATGGCTATCACAAAGTAAAGTGCATAAGTAAAGGGCTCGGGTAAGAGATAACTTAGGCACGCGGAGACGACGATGTATCCCGAAGTTCACACCCTTATGGATGCTAATCTCCATTTGGAGCGGTGTGGAGGCACAATGCTCCCCAAGAAGCCACTAGGGCCACCGTAATCACCTCACGCCCTCGCACAATGCAAGATGTCGTGATTCCACTAAGGGACCCTTGAGGGCGGTCACCGAACCCGTACAAATGGCAATCCTTGGGGGCGGTCACCGAGCCCGTACACTTTGGCAACCCTTGGGGTGGTTACCGGAACCCGTCAAAATGCTCAGGGCGATCTCCACAACCTAATTGGAGACCCTGACGCTTGCCCGGAGCTTTACACCACAATGATTGAGCTCCGAAGAACACAAAGGTTGGGGCTACCTCCACAACTTAATTGGAGGCCCCCAACGACACCACGAAGCTCCACCACAATGGAATATGGCTTCGAGGTGACCTCAACCGTCTAGGGCGCCCAAGCACCCAAGAGTAATAAGCTTCTCAAATTCACTTCCACGTATCACCGTGAATAACTCAAACCTATGCACCAGATGCAATGGCAAGGGCACACGGAGTGCCCAAGTCCTTCTCTCCCAAATCCCACAAAGGCAACAAATGCTAGAGAGGGAAATGAGAGGGAAAACGAAGAAGAGAACATGAAGAACTCCAAGATCTAGATACAAAGGTTTTCCCTCACATAGAGGAGAAAGTGATTGGTGGAAATGTGGATCTAGATATCCTCTCTCTTTTCCCCCAAAAACTAGCGAGAATCCATGGATGGATTGAGAGATAACAAGCTCGAAGAAGGTCAACAATGGGGGAAGAACGCGAGCTCAAAGGATAAGGCTCAATGGGGAAGAATACCCCCTTTTATAGGATGCGGAAAATCCAACTGTTATCCCCACCAACCAGCCCGCAGTGAGCGGTACTACCGCTGGCCGCAGTGGTACTGCCGCTCGGCCCAGCGGTACTACCGTTGGGACCTCACACAGCGCCAACGAGAGAAAGAACAAGAGAGAGAGAGAGAGCCCGAGCGGCACTAGTAGCGGTGGTAGGGCGATACTACCACTTATAAGCGGTACTACCGCACCCACTGTCGCTCCTACTGCCGCCCAACCCAACATGAGAAGCGACGGTCTCGAATCGAGGTGGTACTAGCGCGGAACCGAAGCCGAACTACCGCATGTAGCCATAAGCGGTACTATCATTCTGAACCAGCGGTACTACCGCTTGTGGCTATAAGCGGTACTGCCGCTCCGGCCCGCGGTACTACCGCGAGAGCAACAAGAAAGCCCAGAACTGCCATAATTTCTACAAATGAGCTCCGAATTGAGCAAACTCAAGCTTGTTGGATAGAGGAAGATGAGTAGCATCAGAACAGCGACTGGTTATAGTAAGAAGAGGCAGGGGAGGTATGCCTAGGATATAGAGGAGTGAACCCTCCATCAGAGAAGAACCGGCATAACCTCCAACATCGAAAACATCATAGAAGAAGGATGAGTGAACTCCGTTTTCGATGAACTCGAGCTTGTCATCAAGATGACCATAAGCTCCAAATCTCACAGGGAGAACAACCAAACAAGAACCAATAAAGATGATGCAATGAAGCAATGGTTTGAGCTCTCTACGGACGATACGATCAAGCTACTCATAGAGAGCCCCCCTTGATAGTACGTCAATCGATCCTATAACCCGGTCTCCCAACTACCACCATGAGACCGGTAAAATAGAAAACCTATCAAGGACAAACCTTTGCCTTGCTCATAGTCCACTTGAGCTGGATGAGGACGATCTTGACTCCCTCAAGCTGGACCACCTTTCTTGATTGCGTTGGCTCGGTGAAAACTAGTAGATTGCTCCCCCATACTCCACTATGGGTGAGCCACTCTTCGGCACATCTTCACAAGTCCATTGCCACCACAATGGACGGCAAGCTTCAAGCATATGATCTCTTCCTGATGATCCTACTTGAACTTGCACACCGCAACCTAACCCCACAAAGAACTCTCACGAATACCATGGGTTAGTACACAAAGCATAATTGACAATGCTTACCATACCATGGGATCGCTTGATCCCTCTCGGTACATCTTCTATGCTTTGTGTGTTGATCAACTTGATTCACTCTTTGACTTAGTATTGATCAACCTTGAATCTTTTCCAACTCTTCATTTGGAAGATGTCTTGAAGGTAAACATGAATGATCACACACTCTTAAGCTCAACACTCACAAGACCAATCTTTGGATAATTCCTTAATAGCACCTTGCTCATCACAAAATCTCCTTGAAACCAACAAATGGACTCCAAGAAAAGCCTATGTACAAACCCTTCAAATATAACTCAAGGCAACCATTAGTCCATAGAGATTGTCATCAATCACCAAAACCAAACATGGGGGGCACCGCACGTTATTTCAACTGTGACTGAGTGCTCTTGAAAGTAGTGAGCCACCTTCTCTGCAGTCAGATAAACCCCATATGCCAACTTCTAGTAACGTGGGTATCTTTGCTTGGAAGGGGTGAGGATATCTGAGATGTAGTAGACTAGTCGTTGGGTCTTGAAGGCTTTGCCTTGCTCCTCACACTCCATAGTGAAAACGGTGCTAACCACTTGGCTTGTGGCTACGATGTACAAGAGCAAAGGCTCTCGGCTGCCCGGAGCAGCAAGCATAGGCTGCGTGGGGAGCAAAGTTTTGAGTTCCTGGAGCGCAACTTGCGCTTCATTCCTCCACTCGAATTTGTCTGATTTCTTCATGAGTCAGCAAAGCGTCAGGGCCTTTTCACCGAGTCGTGAAATGAATCTGCTCAAGGCTGCTAGAAAACCTATGAGTTTCTGTACGTCGTGGAGACGCTCCAGTTGCTTAATTCGGACTATATCATCGATATTTTCGGGGTTAGCATCGATCCCACGTTCGGGAACGAGGAAACTGAGTAACTTGCCGGCTTGAACACCGAAAATGCACTTGGCCCGGTTTACCTTTATTCTGAATATGTGCAAGTTCGCGAAGGTCTCGACGAGGTCAGCCAGGAGGTTGAAACCTTTCCTAGGCTTAACCACGATGTTATCCATATAGGCCTACTGATACGTCTCCGACGTATCTATAATTTTTGATTGTTCCATGCTATTATATATTCTGTTTTGGATGTTTCATGAGATTTATTATACACTTTTATATTATTTTTGGGACTAACCTACTAACCCAAGGCCCAGTGCAAATTGTTGTTTTTGCCTATTTCAGTGTTTCGCAGAAAAGGAATATCAAACGGAGTCCAAACAGAATGAAACCTTCGGGAGAGTTATTTTTGGAATGATATCAACACAGAAGACTTGGAGTACACGCGAGGAAACGAGAGAGGCGGCCACGAGGGCAGGGGGCACCCTTAGGGGGGTAGGCGCGCCCCCACCCTCGTGGGCCCCCTCTGGCTCCCCTGACATGCCTCTTCAGCCTATATATACTCGCATACCCTAAAAACATCGAGGAAGGAGACGAAACCCTAATTCCACTGCCGTAACCTTCTGTAGCCGTGAGATCCCATCTTGGGGCCTGTTCCGGAGCTCCGCCGGAGGGGGCATCGATCACGGAGGGCTGATGTCTACACACGCTTCTACTCTTGTAGACTATGTTGGGCCTCCAAGCGCAGAGGTTTGTAGGACAGCAGCAATTTCCCTCAAGTGGATGACCTAAGGTTTATCGAACTCAGGGAAGTAGAGGTTGAAGATGGTCTCTCTCAAGCAACCCTGCAACTAAGATACAAGAAGTCTCTTGTGTCCCCAACACACCTAATACACTTGTTAGATGTATAGGTGCACTAGTTCGGCGAAGAGATGTTAAATGGCAAATGATATGGATGGCAAAACAAAGTAATATAAATCTGTAATAAAAAGTGCAGCAAGCAAACATGTGGTAAACGTGAGCACAAATGGTATTGCAATGGTGGAAACAAGGCCTAGGGTTCATACTTTCACTAGTGGCAACTCCCAACAACATTAACATAATCGAATCACATGATATTTCCCATAAAACATGCAATGGAGACGCACCCAGAGGTCATTCCTTCGTGGTCAAGAGAGGACGAGAATTATGTAGGGCTACAAAAGCAAACCTCAAAGTTCGTAGTTCTCAATCTAAGGATTTCCCAATGTCACCATGGCCATCCAAAGAGAGTCACACAATCACCACAACATATCTAAAGGATAGTCAAAGACAAGCACCAAGAGACTCTCAATCTTCAATCAACACACAAGAGAGGAAATCACTCATGAAAATATTTTTCTAATCCATGTCCAATAGACCGCTGTCACCTTGGTCTCGGGGATTATACTAGATAAAGACAAGTGAGTACATCAATCCAATACATAGAGGAAGGGGAAATATCATGGGATCACCCTAGATTAACATAGCCTATGATCACAACGAAGATCACATCATGGGAGAGAGAGATAACCACATAGCTACTGGTAGAAACCTCAGCCCCGAGGAGGAACTACTCTCGCATCATGGAGGGAGGAAGCAACGTCGATGGAGATGAATCCGGGGGCACTTCCCCATCCCGGCAGGGTGCCGGCACAGGAATTCTGGTCCCCCGAAGCTTGATGGCGATGGTGGCGGAGATCGGAATTGCGTCTGGAGAAAAGGGGTCTGGAATCAGGGTTTCTGCGACGGGTGTTAAATATATGCCAAAGGGGGTCGCCAGGGGAGCTAAGGGGGGCCCAGGCGCCCCCCCCCCCCCCCCC
>LR738711.1:112028668-112064635 GCA_902687465.1 Secale cereale
CCCCCGGCGCGGCCTGGAGGGGGGCCGCGTGGCCAGGGCGCCTGGAGCCCTGGTGGCCCCCCTCCGGCCCTACTTTGGCCACATGGAAGCTTCCGGAACGCTGATTTTTTATATATTTTTCCCGGAATTTTTCTGGCAGTTTACGTAATGGGAAAACCTGAAATACAAAAACAGCAGAAAACAGAAACTGGCACTGGGGTGCACTGAGTTAATAGGTTAGTCAAAATATGATCAAAAGTGTATGGAAGTGCATAAATATCATAGCAATATCACACAAAAGAGGCATGGAGCAAGCAGAAATTATAGATACGTTTTGGACGTATCAACATCCCCAAGCTTAATTCCTGCTCGTCCTCGAGTAGGTAAATGATAACAAGCATAATTTCTGTGGTGACATGCTATTAACCATATAAGGACTTTTTACAGTCACATGACAAGTGCTTACTGAGACAATGAATCTGTAGTAGTTAAGTTGCCTCATGAGAAAATCACAAAGAACTGAAAGTTTTACAATATGATACTGAAACACTCAATAGATTTGTAATGAGCATGGTGTGCAAATATGACAAAGTGATATCTCGCTTGCCCCCTTTAGTGAAGCAAAACATAAATGCAAGGGCACCTCCAAGGTTTAAGTGATGACTAGATACAATGATTTCAGAATAAACGATATCATAATCATGCAAAAGACAATGCTACTTTGGGACAATGCACATTACACTCAGAATGACAATCATGCTCTCAATAGTTGGTGCTTTAAAGAAGGTGGATACTCTCGAACCGTGGCTTTTGTTGGCAAGGTTGAAAACCCGTGGTCGGAAACAAAGACAAAACATGTACCAGAGCTCTTGGTTTTAAAAACAGAGGTAATAATTATTATTTTTAGATTATGCATATTTTGTCAACGAATGCTAGCAGATAACTCAATTACTTCTCGAGCTGGACAAGTTTCGAGGAACGGCTCCCAAATGAGGACGATCACATCCTCTTAATCTCCTTTGTTTATCACTGCCAAAGTTTTCTGATTTCTCATGAACAAAGCGTGAAGGAGGGTTTGTTTGTTGTATAATTTTTTAATGAGCAAGGCGCACTCTATGCCAGTTCCTTCTCGTATTATGGGTTTGCACATTAGACATGCAATCCCGGGGTGAAGCTTGTCCAACTTAAAAAGATCATGAATTAACTACTACTTCCTCATGAGCTAAAACAGAGGCACAAAAGAGAAATGCTTTTTTTGAATAATTTCGAGATGGTACATGAAAGTCTTCGTTAGGAATGGCAGGTAAATACCATGTATAGGAAGGTATGGTGGACTCATATGGCATAACTGGTTTAAAGGATTTTGGATCCACAAGCAGTCAGTCCGCTTAGTACAGGCGAAGGTTAGTAAAAGACTGGGAGTGACCAACTAAGAGAGCAATGACAGTCATAATCATGCAGAGCTACAAAGCAACATTGAATCAGGCATGGAAGTTATATCGCTACTCAGAAATTAAAGATCATCAAGGCTTGATAGACTTTCTTTACAGTCTTAAATATGCGTGAGCATACGCCAAGTCAATCAAAATAAATTCTTGAAGGAAGATATCACTGAACCATACCACATCATAGGCAAACAAATCATGTTGGTACTCAGCTATTTGAGACTAACCATAAGAAAACATGAACTACTAAGCATCATTATGCACATAGCATTTTATCATAGATATATCAACCAATGCAACAGAAGCCAACTCTCTTAACAAGATAAGCATGATAACTAAAGAGAGTTCCAGCGACCAACTAAACAAAAGCTCTTTAAAAAGATAAGGATGAAAACTAAGAGCTAAACATGATAGTAGCTATTGAAAGACCAAGAACACACACAGCAAAGATAGACATGAAAATTCTATGTTATGTTCTAGGTTGAAGTGGAGCGTGTTTCTCTCTCGCACAAAGAAAGCTGAGTTCCAACTCGTTATGAACAGCAAGCAAAGCTAAAGAAAACTAAAAAGGAAACTAAAAGCAAGACGCTCCAAGCATAGCACATAACACATGAAGTGATAAAAATATAGTGGAACGAAAGACGAACAGATAATGTTGATGGAGAAGGGGATGCACGGGGGCATCCCCAAGCTTAGACGCTTGAGTCTTCTTGAATATTTCTTGGGGGTGCATGGGGGCATCCCCAAGCTTGAGCGTTCGACACTCCTGAATCTTTTTATCATCTTCCCTCGCACACTTGAAAACTCCCTTCATACATAACTCATCATAATCTGATTAGCGAGGTTAGTACCCTTAATAAAATAATTGTTCCTTGCTGGAAATAAGGATATTCTTGAAGGTCTACTATTTTTCAAGATTGCCAAAAGGTTTTTGCAAAGAAAAAGCAAGCTCAAGGTTTGCAAAATGAAGGAAAGGCAAAACAGGACAAAATCTATGACAAACAGACCAGCAGGTAGTAAATGATTTTTTGGGGCACTTCTGCAACTCAAATCCAAAAACTCAGAACAGACGCACGAAAGACCACTGTATAGAGCACACTGTCAAAAAAATTCAGACCAAAAAGATGATCGGGTGATTTTATACGAATTTTTCTGTCCAAGGACAGAATCTGTTTCCTGGACAGCACGTCACAACTTTTGAACTTTCTTGCAATCAGAGGCTACACTTGGCACAAAGCTGAAAAGTAAAGATACAATGATGATGCTACCGTAGTAACAACATCAAGACACAACAAAAGCTGAAAGAACAAACTGAAAGTAAAGATAACAAGGGTTGTCTCCCTAGAGCTCTTTCTTTATAGCCATAAAGATAGGCTTAAGACTTTAATGATGCTCTCGTAGGAATAAGAGTTGAAGAACAAAAGAGAGCATCAAGAAGCATATATAAAACATATTTAAGTCTAACATACTTCCTATGCATGGAAATCTTGTAAGAAAATAAATTATTGAAGCATAAAGCAACTAGCATAGGAAGGCAGAACAAGCATAACTTCAAAATATTCACCATAAAGAGAGGGAACTTGATATTATTGAAATATCTATAAGCATATGTTCCCTTCTCATAATAATTTTCAGTGGGATCACGAATAAACTCAACAATATAAGCATCACATAAAGCATTGTTACCATGATCCACATGCAAAAAGGTACTCTTACTCTCCACATAAGCATCTTTGGGGAGCCCATGGTTAGGACATTTTAGCATTAACGTTTTCAGTCTCCCCCAAGCTTGAGCTACGTTCTCTCCGTCACGAGACCTAAAGTTATAGATATAGTTCTTGTCTCGATGAATTTCATGAATAGGATAAAACTTAGTATAAAAGAGGGACATAAGCTCTTGCCAATCAAGCAAGTGCGAGTTATCGAGAAGCTTATACCAATCTGAAGCTTTATCTATAAGTGATACGGCGAACAATTTCCTCATGACAAACTCCCTTGATACACCTGCAAGCTTAAATAATGAACATAATTGTGACAGATATAGCAAGTGTTCACCGGGATGTCTGTCTCCTGCATAACGATTAGCCAAAACATAATCGATAATACCAGCTGGTATTTTATAGGGCACAATTTCAGTAGGGGGAGGAGCAACCACCACAGGTGTGGGGCGTCTTCCCGCAAGCAACGATCCAATAGCAAGGTTGTCCATAAGCATAACTAGTGAAATAAAAACAAGAAACAAAAAGATTTAATTGCAAGATCTAAAGATATACCTTCAAGCACTCACTTCCCTGGCAAATGATATGGATGGCAAAACAAAGTAATATAAATCTGTAATAAAAAGTGCAGCAAGCAAACAAGTGGTAAACGTGAGCACAAATGGTATTGCAATGGTGGAAACAAGGCCTAGGGTTCATACTTTCACTAGTGGCAACTCCCAATAACATTAACATAATCGAATCACATGATATTTCCCATAAAACATGCAATGGAGACGCACCCAGAGGTCATTCCTTCGTGGTCAAGAGAGGACGAGAATTATGTAGGGCTACAAAAGCACGCCTCAAAGTTCGTAGTTCTCAATCTAAGGATTTCCCAATGTCACCGCGGCCATCCAAAGAGAGTCCCACAATCACCACAACATATCTAAAGGATAGTCAAAGACAAGCACCAAGAGACTCTCAATCTTCAATCAACACACAAGAGAGGAAATCACTCATGAAAATATTTTTCTAATCCATGTCCAATAGACCGCTGTCACCTTGGTCTCGGGGATTATACTAGATAAAGACAAGTGAGTACATCAGTCCAATACATAGAGGAAGGGGAAATGTCATGGGATCACCCTAGATTAACATAGCCTATGATCACAACGAAGATCACATCATGGGAGAGAGAGATAACCACATAGCTACTGGTAGAAACCTCGGCCCCGAGGAGTAACTACTCCCGCATCATGGAGGGAGGAAGCAACGTCGATGGAGATGAATCCGGGGGCACTTCCCCGTCCCGGCACAGGAATTCTGGTCCCCCAAAGCTTGATGGCGATGGCGGCGGAGATCGGAATTGCGTCTGGAGAAAAGGGGTCTGGAATCAGGGTTTCTGCGACGGGTGTTAAATATATGCCAAAGGGGGTCGCCAGGGGAGCTAAGGGGGGCCCAGGCGCCCCCCCGGCGCGGCCTGGAGGGAGGCCGCGTGGCCAGGGCGCCTGGAGCCCTGGTGGCCCCCCTCCGGCCCTACTTTGGCCGCATGGAAGCTTCCGGAATGCTGATTTTTTATATATTTTTCCCGGAATTTTTCAGGCAGTTTACGTAATGGGAAAACCTGAAATACAAAAACAGCAGAAAACAGAAACTGGCACTGGGGTGCACTGAGTTAATAGGTTAGTCCAAATATGATCAAAAGTGTATGGAAGTGCATAAATATCATAGCAATATCACACAAAAGAGGCATGGAGCAAGCAGAAATTATAGATACGTTTTGGACGTATCAAGGGCTTCTACATCAACACCATTGCCTATCCGATGAGTTATGAGTAGTTTACCACAAACCTTCGGGTCAGTTATTAGCTAGATGGCTTCTCTCTCATTGGATCTCAATACAAAGTTCTCCTCGATCTTCGAGGAGATCTATTCGATGTAATCTTTTTGTGGTGTGTTTGTCGAGATCCGATGAATTGTGGGTTTATGATCAAGATTATCTTTGAACAATATTGGATTCTTTTCTGAAATCTTTTATGTATGATTATAATATCCTTGCAAGTCTCTTCGAATTATTGGTTTGGTTTGGCCTACTAGATCTATAGTTCTTGCAATGGGAGAAGTGCTTGGCTTTGGGTTCAATCTTGTGGTGTCCTTTCCCAATGACAGCAGGGGCAGCAAGGCACGTATAGTATTGTTGCCATCGAGGATAAAAAGATGGGGTTTATATCATATTGCTTGAGTTTATCCCTCTACATCATGTCATCTTGCTTAAGGCGTTACTCTGTTCTTATGAACTTAATACTCTAGATGCATGCTGGATAGCGATCGATGTGTGGAGTAATAGTAGTAGATGCAGAATCGTTTCGGTCTACTTGTCACAGACGTGATGCCTATATACAATGATCATGCCTAGATATTCTCATAACTATGCGCTTTTCTATCAATTGCTCGACAGTAATTTGTTCACCCACCGTAGAACTCTGTTATCATGAGAGAAACCACTAGTGAAATCTATGGCCCCTAGGTCTATCTTTATCATATTAGTTTCCCGTCAACTTGCCAATTTCTGTCGCCGTTGTTTATTTGCTTTATTTACTTTTTCTCTATACCAAAAATACCAAAAAATATTATCTTATCATATCTATCAGATCTCACTCTCGTAAGTGAACGAGAAGGGATTGACAACCCCTTTTATTGCGTTGGCTGCGAGGTTCTTATTTGTTTGTGCATGTGCGAGGAACCCGCGCGTGGTCTCCTACTGAATTGTTACCTTGTTTCTCAAAAACTGAGGGAAATACTTATGCTACTGTGCTGCATCACCCTTTCCTCTTCGAGGGAATACAACGCAAGCTCGAGAAGTAGCCAGAATAATTTCTGCACCATTGCCGAGGAGATCTACGCAAAAGTCATGTACCAAGTACCTATCACAAACCCTTATCCCTCGCATTACATTTATTTGCCTCTCGTTTTCCTCTCCCCCACTTCACCTTTGCCGTTTTATTCGCCCTTCCTTTTCCATGTGTTTTATCGTTTTCCTTGCCGTCATGGCTAGCACGCCTATCATTTTCAATACTCCCGAGAGTGAGGTTCTTAATTTTAAGCAAAGGGAGGAAGAAAATCTAAAAGATGCTTGGTATAGAATTTTCAATGCTCAAAATTGATCTACTAGGAAGCTTTCCACTTCCGTGCTTCTTCACAACTTTTATGTTGGCATCACTCCGTGGAATAGATATATTCTTGATACCATTACCGCAGGGAATTTCTTGGGTAGCCATACTTTTGATTCTTATAATGCTATGACAGAATTGTTTGGTCCACCACCTCTTCTGTTTAATGGAACTGTTTTGACTTTAGAACATGTTATGCAAAGGCTAGAAATTATTGAAAATAAAGTTGCCACTGCGGAGTTGGTTGAGATTTTGGATAAAAAGATCCATAACCAAATTACCCAATATGGATATAAAGTAGGAATTATTCTGTTTTTTTAAGAAAAAGAACCCATAGTTAAAGAGAGAATAGATCAAGATTCCACTAGAATTGATAAACTTGAGGATATTATCACTAATAAAGGGTCTACTTTTACTGCTGTGAAAAATACTTCAAACCCCTCCATCACTAAGATGGCCAAGTTTATGTATGTTCCTAAAAATAAGGGTGAATCTTCTAGTAAGGAAACTGCGGATCTCAAATCCATAAGTGTTCATCCCAACTTTCTCACTTTCGTGAGGGAACCTTTTGCTACAAACGAATTTCTTGATTTCTTGCCTAGAAGTTTGATTATTACTAGGAAGGAAGAATTCCTAAGAATTATAAGTTTTTAATCAAAGAATTGCCTACCAAAGATGGCAATACCTAGATCTATTCTTGTATCATGCCTAGCTAGGGGCGTGAAACGATAGTGCTTGTTGGGAGGCAACCCAATTTTATTTTCTTTGTTTTTGCTTCTGTTTAGGAATAAATATTGCATCTAGCTTCTTTTTAGATGTGGTTTTGTGTTTTAATTAGTGTTTGTGCCAAGTAGAACCTTTGGGAAGACTTGTGTGAAGTTTATGCGATCATGCTGTAAAAAACAGAAACTTTAGCGCTCACGAGATTAGCTACCATTTTTTACTGAAGAGTGCTTTTTAGTTGATTCTTTTTGCAGATGAGTAATAGACAAATTCCCCACGTTCACCAATTTATTTCAGGGTTTTTAGAGTTACATAAGTATTCTAAAGTTACACATTGCTACAGACTGTTCTGTTTTTGACAGATTCTGTTTTTCATGTGTTGTTTGCTTATTTTGATGAATCTATCAGTAGTATCAGGGGGTATGAATCATAGAGAAGTTGGAATACAGTAGGTTTAACACCAATATAAACAAAGAATGAGTTCATTATAATACCTTTGAGTGGTGGTTTGTTTTCTTATACTAACGAAACTCACGAGATATTTGGCTATATTTTGTGTTGTGAAGTTTTCAAATTTTGAGTCTGGATTTGATGGACTATGGAACAAAGAGCGGCAAGAGACTAAGCTTGGGGAAGCCCAAGGCACCCCAAGGTAAAATTCAAGGACAACCAAAATCCTAATCTTGGGGATGCCCCAGGAGGCATCCCCTCTTTCGTCTTCATCTATCGGTAACTTTACTTGATACTATATTTTTATTCACAACATGATATGTGTTTTGCTTGGAGCATCATGTATGATTTGAGTCTTTGATTTTTAGTTTACCACAATCATCCTTGCTGGACACACCTTTTGAGAGAGATACAAATGAATCGGAATTTATTATAATACTCTATGTGCTTCACTTATATCTTTTGAGCTAGATAAGTTTTGCTCTAGTGCTTCACTTATATCTTTTAGAGCACAGTGGTGGTTTTCTTTTGTAGAAATTATTTATCTCTCATGCTTCACTTATATATTTTTGAGAGTCTCTTAGAAAAGCATGGTAATGTGCTTTGGTTATAAAACTAGTCCTAATATGATAGGCACCCAATATGGGTATAGTAAAAACTTTCATATAAAGTGCATTGAATATTATGAGAAGTTTGATACTTGATGATTGTTTTGAGATATGAGGATGGTGATATTAGAGTCATGCTAGTAGAGTAGTTGTGAATTTGAGAAATACTTGTGTTGAGGTTTGCAAGTCCCGTAGCATGCACGTATGGTAACCGTTGTGTGACAAATTTGAAGCATGAGGTATTTCATTGAGTGTCATCCTTTGTGTGGAGGTCGAGATCGTGCGATGGTTAACTCCTACCAACCCTTCCCCTAGGAGCATGCGTGTAGTACTTTGTTTTGATGACTTGTAGATTTTTGCAATAAGTATGTGAGTTCTTTATGACTAATGTTGAGTCCATGGATTATACGCACTCTCACCCTTCCACCATTGCTAGCCTCTCTTGTACCGCGCAACTCTTGTCGGTAGCATACACCCACCATATACCTTCCTCAAAACAGCCACCATACCTACATATCATGGCATTTCCATAGCCATTCCGAGATATATTACCATGCAACTTTCCACCCTTCCGTTCATATGATACGCTTCATCATTGTCATATTGCCATGCATGATCATGTAGTTGACATCGTATTCGTGGCTAGGCCACCATGCATAATTTTTCATACATGTCACTCTTGATTCATTGCACATCCCGGTACACCGCCGGAGGCATTCATATAGAGTTATACTTTGTTCTAGTATCGAGTTGTAAATCAATAGAAGTGTGATGATCGTCATTATTAGAGCATTGTCCTAAAGAAAAAAAGGAAAAAAGGAAAAGAAAAAAGAAGGAAAGGCCAAAGGAAAAAGAAAGGCCCAAAAAAAGAAAAAATATATAAAGAAAAAAAAAAGAAAAAGGGACAATGCTACTATCTTTTTTTCCACACTTGTGCTTCAAAGTAGCACCATGATCTTCCTGATAGAGAGTCTCTTGCTTTGTCACTTTCATATACTAGTGGGAATTTTCATTATAGAACTTGGCTTGTATATTCCAACGATGGGCTTCCTCAAATGCCCTAGGTCTTCGTGAGCAAGCAAGCTGGATGCACACCCACTTAGTTTCTTTTGTTGAGCTTTCATACATTTATAGCTCTAGTGCATCCGTTGCATGGCAATCCCTACTCACTCACATTGATATCTATTGATGGGCATCTCCATAGCCCATTGATACGCCTAGTTGATGTGAGACCATCTTCCTCTTTTGTCTTCTCCACAACCACGACTCTATTCCACCTATAGTGCTATGTCCATGGCTCACGCTCATGTATTGCGTGAAAGTTGAAAAAGTTTGAAAAAAATATAAGTATGAAACAGTTGCTTGGCTGAAACCGGGGTTGTGCATGATTTGAGTATTTTGTGTGACGAAGATCGAGCATAGCCAAACTATATGATTTTGTAGGGATAAACTTTCTTTGGCCATGTTATTTTGAGAAGACATGATTGCTTTGTTAGTATGCTTGAAATATTACTATTCTTATGTTAATATAGACTTTTGTCTTGAATCTTTCGGATCTGAACATTCATGCCACAATAAAGAAAATTACATTGAGAATTATGTTGGTTAGCATTCCACATCAAAAATTGTGTTTTTATCATTTACCTACTCGAGGACGAGCAGGAATTAAGCTTGGAGATGCTTGATACGTATCCAACGTATCTATAATTTTTTATTGTTCCATGCTATTATATATTCTGTTTTGGATGTTTAATGGGCTTTATTATACACTTTCATATTATTTTTGGGACTAACCTACTAACCCAAGGCCCAGTGCAAATTGTTGTTTTTTGCCTATTTCAGTGTTTAGCAGAAAAGGAATATCAAACGGAGTCCAACCGGAATGAAACCTTTGGGAGAGTTATTTTTGAATGATATCAACACAGAAGACTTGGAGTACACGCGAGGAAACGAGAGAGGCGGACATGAGGGCAGGGGGCGCGCCCAGGGGGTAGGCGTGCCCCCCACCCTCGTGGGCCCCCTCTGGCTCCCCTGACGTGCCTCTTCAGCCTATATATACTCTCATACCCTGAAAACATCAAGGAAGGAGACGAAACCCTAATTCCATCGTCGTAACCTTATGTACCCGTGAGATCCCATCTTGGGGCTTGTTCCAGAGCTCAGCCGGAGGGGCATCGATCACGGAGGGCTTCTACATCAACACCATAGCCTCTCCGGTGAGTTGTGAGTAATTTACCACAGACCTTCGGTCCATAGTTTATTAGCTAGATGGCTTCTTCTCTCTCTTTGGATCTCAATACAAAGTTCTCCTCGATCTTCGAGGAGATCTATTTGATGTAATCTTTTTGCGGTGTGTTTGTCGAGATCCGATGAATTGCGGGTTTACGATCAAGTTTATCTTTGAACAATATTGGATTCTTTTCTGAAATCTTTTATGTATGATTATAATATCCTTGCAAGTCTCTTCGAATTATTGGTTTGGTTTGGTCTACTAGATCTATAGTTCTTACAATGGGAGAAGTGCTTGGCTTTGGGTTCAATCTTTCAGTGTCCTTTCTCAGTGACAGCAGGGGCAACAAGGCACGTATAGTATTGTTGCCATCAAGGATAAAAATATGGGGTTTATATCATATTGCTTGAGTTTATCCCTCTACATCATGTCATCTTGCTTAAGAAGTTACTCTGTTTTTATGAATTTAATACTCTAGATGCATGCTGGATAGTTGTCGATGTGTGGAGTAATAGTAGTAGATGCAGAATCGTTTCAGTCTACTTGTCACGGACGTGATGCCTATATACAATGATCATGCCTAGATATTCTCATAACTATGCGCTTTTCTATCAATTGCTCGACAGTAATTTGTTCACCCACCGTAGAATTCTGCTATCATGAGAGAAGCCACTAGTGAAACCTATGGCCCCCGGGTCTACTTTATCATATTAGTTTCCCGTCAACTTGCCAATTTCTGTCGCCGTTGTTTATTTGCTTTATTTACCTTTTCTCCACACCAAAAATACCAAAAATATTATCTTATCATATCTATCAAATCTCACTCTCGTAAGTGACTGGGAAGGGATTGACAACCCCTTTTATCACATTGGATGCGATGTTCTTATTTGTTTGTGCAGGTGCGTGGGACTCGCGCGTGGTCTCCTACTGGATTGATACCTTGGTTCTCAAAAACTGAGGGAAATACTTACGATATTGTGCTGCATCACCCTTTCCTCTTCGAGGGAATACAACGCAAGCTTGAGAAGTAGCACCTACTGATGACCCACAACCGTAAGGGATCTATTGTAGCGTTTTCGATAAGTAAGAGTGTCGAACCCAACGAGGAGCAGAAGGTATCGATAAGCGATTCTGAGCAAGGAATAACTGCAAGCACTGAAAGATAACTTTTTAGGGGTTTTCTTGATATAAGCAACAGGAAAGTAAAAGCGAGCAAAGTAAAAGGCACTGGAGAGTAACAAGTGGCCCAATCCGTTCTGAGCAAAGGAGAGGCCTAGCAACTGAACTTATAAAGGTTAAAGTGTTCTTGAGGACACACGGGAGAGGTAGTCATGTGCTTTCGCCATATTCCGTATCGGTACTATGTTATGTGTTGATAAGTGCTGAGTGGGTGGATCTATGCTAGTACACTCTCTAGACTAAGATGAGTGCACTCTTATGATTAAACACCTTGCAAGCATCCGCAAATACAAGATAGTATTTAAGGCAAAAGCCTAACCATAGCAATACGATCGATGATCCATTGTTCCCTTGTGCAAAAGCGTGCGAACTGGGGTTCAGGTTTCTGTCACTCCGGCAACCCACTGTAAGCAATCTTTGTACACAATGTATTCCCCTAGGTCCTTAATAAGGCGAAGTGTTGAGTGTTCGACTCACACAACACCACTAGTAAAATAACAACACAACTTAAGTATCAAACAACACATTACTTCAACATCATATGACTACTAACAACGAGACTTTTCCCATGTCCTCAAGAACTAAAGTAACTACTCACAAGACATAAAAGCGATCATGATCAGTGGAGATAAATGGATGATAAACAATCTGGACATAATGATATTTCTCCAACAAAACTCAATAGCATTCACCACAAAGTAGTAATCAACACCGATAGAGTAGAGAGGATAGATAGTACGGATTACAACACAAGTTGCAATATTGAGATGAGATGGATGAAGATGGAGATGGTGCTGACGTTGGGGATGATGTTGATGATGATCTCGATGATGCCTGTGACGATGGTGATGACGATGGCGATGATCTCCCCTTCTGGGAGGTGATCTCCCCGGCGGAATCTGCCCGCCGGAGATGGCTTTTTCTTCTCTGTAGGTTTCCGCCACGGAGCGGCGGCGGAACTCTGTCAAAACTCTCCTTTTTAGGGTTTTTGGATGACGAGGAGTATATATGCCAAAGGGGGCAGCTGGAAGTGGGCCAGGGGCTCCAAGCGCCCCCCCGGCGCGGCCAGGGTGGGGGGCGCGCCAGGTGGCCGCCTGGGCGCCCTGTGGCCCCCCTCTGGTTGCTCTTTTGCGTGTCTTCGTGATCCTTCTGGAAAATATCCTCCATCGATTTTCAGGTAATTTGGAGGTATTCTTCTTTATCAACTCAGCGTCCACTTTTTACCGCTGAATCCTGCGTCTGCTGCTTCGGCACCGGAAAGTTGCAAACTGTGTAAAATAGGCCAAAACAACATAAGAACATCATCGTAATGTGAAATATATCAATGAATAAGGATCAATTATGATATAAAATAGTGATGCATTTTGGACGTATCAACACCCCCAAGCTTAGACCTCGCTTGTCCCCAAGCGAATACTGAGCTCGGTAAACCTGTCCACAAGTTTAGAGAGTGAAGTGTCGATAAATAGATTACGGACAAGAAGCATCACAGTTTCTTAACCAAACTCAAATATCCTCAACAGCAATCTTCAACTCATAAGGCCCTTATAAAAGAGTGGTAACACTTATAATCGAAAGTAGGGCTAAGGAAACTCATCAAATCATGGCAAACATGTCCTTTGGTCAAAGAACAACTAATAGCTTTTACTTTTGCTCTTTCTCTTTATGTTTTGATGAGATTAATTGAAGCTTTTGAAAGAACATGTTATTAGGCAAGAAGTGAAAGTGTTAACACAAAGGAAGATGTTTGCTTTAGCTGGGCTTGACAAACAACTTACTTATCAAATGATAATGTCAACATGGATATGATATGACAAATCTTAATGCAACTTTATATGAATGAATCCTCGTCAACATCAAATGTCTGCTCTCTTTAGGAATAGAAGGAAGTAGGAATAACTGACTCAACCTAAAACTAAGAGATAGGCCCTGCTCTAGGGAAGTAGGGAAAACTCATGTGCTATCCTTAAATCAAACAGAATGAAAACAAGTTTTGAGAGGTGCATGATTTGTCAACGAATGCTAATAGATAACTCAATTACTTCTCGAGCTGGACAAGTTTCGAGGAACGGCTCCCGCACGAGGACGATCACATCCCCTTAATCTCCTTTGTTTATCGCTGCCAAAGTTTTCTGATTTCTCATGAACAAAGCGTGAAGGAGGGTTTGTTTGTTGTATTATCTTTTATGAGCCGGGCGCACTCATGCCAGTTCCTCCTCGTATTAGGGGTTTGCAGATTAGACATGCAATCCCGGGGTAAAACTTGTCCAACTTAAAAAGATCATGAATTAACTACTACTTCCTCATGAGCTAAAACAGGGGCACAAAATAGAAGATTTTGAACATTTAAGGATAACACACAAATTCTATACTTTAGGAGGTGGTAGTGGAATACCACGAATAGGAAGGTATGGTGGACTCATATGGAAGGTATTGGTTTAAGGGTATGGATGCACAAGCAGAATTCCTCTTAGTACAGAGTTTAGGCTAGCAAAGGCTTTGAGAGAACAGACAATTGATGATGACTAAGTTGCAAAGCAATATAAAGCATAAACATTAAAATAAGCATAACACATCAAGTTGTCTTCCTTGTCAGCATAACACTTCAAGCATAATAACATAAAGGTTTTGGCTATGTCACTACTTTAAGAAAATCATGCTTGTTGTTATGACCAAAGCTATGTTTCCCAAGATTAAATAAAGTTTTCAAAGCCATACCTGATTTAAGGTCAATACTCCCCATAAGAATCATCATATAAGGTCGATTGCGTGAAGAGAATACCGAGTGCAGCAAAGGAACTATTAGACTTCTCATCAATATTCCATCATAGACGACTCCACACTCACGGATACAATCTCTCCACAGAAGGAGTGATAGACCTCAATGCACACACCTGTTTCATATAATAACCTCCCTAGACATGATACGACTCTACTTGACTTTAAAAGACAAAAGATAAAGATAAAGATACCGGGCACTCCCCCAAGCTTGGAACAAGCCAAGGGGATGCCCTTACCCAAGGAGATTTCACTCCTCATTCTTGTTGACGTTGATTCTTCAAATCTCTTATGACACGGCGAAGGGTTTGGTTTTCCTTCTCCAAGATCTCCACTTGTACCTTTAGTACACGGAAATCTTCGCACAGCTGATTGGTGATGCGATAAGCCTCGGAGATGGTGGAGAGCGTACGTTGATCTTCAAGTGAAGTAGAGGGCCCTGCAAGGTTAAGAGAAAGATCATAATGAGGTTGGACAGATCCCACCATGATGGGATTGCTTGGGCCTCCTTGTTGTTGGGCGGTGATAGTCTTGACTTCCTCCCTCACGGAGCGCTCCATCTCCGCTTGTCTTGCGGCAATCTCTTCTTCGGTAGCCCAGTCAACGTGCTTCCCTTGATTAAGATCCTTCTGGACTTGACGTAGACGCCATCCCAAGAAGTCCTCTCCGCTCGAGCCACAAGAAGACATCTCTAACAATAACTTTTTACCCTGGCAGAAACAGATTGAAAAGAAAACACACGAAATCACGAGATACGTTGCCGGAACAATCCGGGCAAATATATAGCAAAAATTTCTGCACAGAAAGGAAGGTAACAAGCTAAAGTGGGGTCGGAGACGGACTCCTGGGTGCCCAGGCGGCCTCCCGGCGCGGCCAGGAGGTAGGCCGCGCCAGGGGGGCGCCTGGGCCCCCTGGAGCTTGTCTCCGGCTCCACTTAGGCTTAGAATTTTCCTAATTTTACAAATACTCATAATATGGAACTTTTATGGCGGTTCACGATGTTTCCTTACCGTAATACATACCTTTTCTTATTCTGCTTCTGCTGGTGTCTGAAACAGGGTTGCAACATGTTCTTCGTGAGTTGTTGTGTATATCATATTCACATCAACATTGATAGGGTCTCCTGCTATGTAATGCTTAAGTCTTTGCCCATTCACAACTTGAGGTTTGGTGCCTTCAAAATTGTTAATCTTGATTGCACCAGACCGATAGACTTCTTCAATATGAAATGGCCCTTCCCACCTGGAAAGTAGTTTGCCTGGAGAAAACCTGAAACAAGATCTAAACAACAAAACTTTATCACCAACATTAAATTCACGTTTCAGAATCCTCCTATCATGCCACTTCTTTACCTTTTCCTTGAACATTTTAGCGCTCTCGTAAGCTTCACTTCTCCACTCATCTAGAGAAGTCAAGTTCATGAGACGCTTCTCACCAGCTAACTTTGGGTCAGCATTAAGCTCTCTAACAGCCCAGAAAGCTTTGTGCTCTAATTCTAATGGCAAATGGCAAGCCTTGCCATAAACCATCTTATAGGGGGACATGCCCATGGGGTTTTTGTAAGCAGTTCTATACGCCCACAAAGCATCTCCTAACTTATTTGACCAGTCCTTTCTATTTCTATTAACTGTCTTCTGTAAGATCAACTTGATCTCTCTATTGGTGAGCTCAACTTGCCCACTAGTTTGAGGATGGTACGGTGAAGCAATTCTATGATTAACATCGTACTTGGCTAAAGCTTTTCTAAAAGCTCCATGCGTGAAGTGTGATCCTCCATCAGTCATGAGATACCTAGGTACACCAAACCTAGGGAAAATCACATCCTTGAGCATTTTCAAAGATGTCTTGTGATCAGCACTTTCAGTGGGGATCACTTCAACCCACTTGGTCACATAATCAACAGCTACTAAAATGTGAGTGTACTTGTGCGAAGAAGGAAAAGGACCCATAAAATCAAAACCCCAGCAATCAAAAGGTTCAATCACTAGTGAGTAATTCATAGGCATCTCATTCCTTCTACTAATGTTACCAACTCTCTGACATTTATCACAGGCTAAAACATAATTTCTAGCATCCTTAAAGAGAGTAGGCCAATAAAAACCTGATTGAAGAACCTTATGTGCGGTCCTTTCACCGGCATGATGTCCTCCATAGGGACTATCATGACATTGTCTGAGAATGTCCTTCTGCTCATGTTCCGGTATGCATCTTCTCACGATCCCGTCGGGACCTTCTTTGAAAAGATGTGGGTCATCCCAAAAGTAGTGCCTCAAATCATGAAAGAACTTCTTCCTTTGCTGAAATGTTAAACCTGGAGGCAAATACTTTGCAACGATAAAATTAGCATAGTCTGCAAACCAAGGATCGGAAAGAGATTGTACTTTTACAACGGCAAGTTGCTTGTCTGGAAAACTATCGTTGACTGGGATGGGATCATGCGGTATATCTTCCATCCTTGAAAGATTGTCCGCCATCGGATTGTCTTCTCCTTTCCTATCAACAATCTGCAAATCAAATTCTTGAAGGAGTACCCATCTGATAAGCCTTGGCTTGGCATCCTTCTTTGTCATAAGGTACTTAATGGCAGCATGGTCAGTATGAATAATAACTTTGGAATCAACAATATACTGCCTAAACTTATCACAAGCAAACACTACAGCTAAGAATTCTTTCTCAGTAGTAGCATAATTCTTTTGAGCACTATCAAGGGTTTTACTAGCATAATGTATAACATTCAATTTCTTATCAACTCTTTGCCCTAAAACAGCTCCAACAGCAAAATCACTAGCATCACACATAATCTCAAAAGGTAAATTCCAGTCAGGTGGTTGTACTATAGGAGCGGTTATTAAAGCTTTCTTGAGAACTTCAAAAGCCTCCTTACAATCTTCATCAAATACAAAAGGAACGTCCTTCTGGAGAAGATTAGTGAGGGGTCTCGAAGTCTTAGAAAAGGCTTTAATAAATCTTCTATAGAAACCAGCATGGCCGAGAAAACTGCGAATACCTTTGATGTCCCTTGGATAGGACATCCTCTCAATTGCTTCGATCTTGGCCTTGTCCACCTCAATTCCCCTTTCGGAAATCTTGTGACCAAGAACAATTCCTTCGTTAACCATGAAGTGGCACTTCTCCCAGTTGAGTACCAGATTTGTCTCCTCACATCTTTGCAAAACTTTATTAAGGTTGTGGAGACAATGGTCAAAGGAAGTTCCATAGACGGAGAAATCGTCCATGAAGACTCCCACAATCTCCTCACAGAAACCTTGAAAGATAGCAGACATACACCTTTGAAAAGTAGCAGGGGCATTACATAAACCAAAAGGCATACGCCTGTAAGCATAAGTACCAAAGGGACAAGTAAAAGTGGTCTTCTCTTGATCAGTAGTGTTAACATGAATTTGAGAGAAGCCAGAATAACCATCGAGGTAACAAAAGTGGGTATTTTTGGATAACCTTTCAAGCATTTGGTCGATGAACGGCAACGGGTAGTGATCCTTCCTGGTTGCCTTGTTCAGCTTCCTGTAATCAATACACATTCTATATCCAATAATAATTCTTTGAGGTATTAGTTCATTCTTATCATTAGGAACCACAGTTGTACCTCCTTTCTTAGGAACACAATGTACCGGGCTTACCCACTTACTATCAGCTATAGGGTAGATAATACCTGCGGCTAAAAGCTTGAGAATCTCAGTTCTTACAACATCCATCATCTTCGGGTTCAACCGTCGTTGATGATCAACAACTGGTTTAGCATCAGGCTCAAGGTTGATAGTATGTTGATAGATAGATGGCCTAATCCCCTTAAGGTCATCAAGGGTATAGCCAATTGCACCTCGGTGTTTACGAAGTACTTCCAATAGTCGCTCTTCTTCATATCCTGAAAGGTTAGAGTTGATAATAACAGGATATACTTTCTTTTCATCTAAATAAGCATACTTGAGCGTATCGGAAAGAGGTTTAAGATCGAACACCGGGTCTTCTTTTGGTTTTGATAAAATTCCCAAAGGTTCAACCGGAAGGTTGTGCTTCAGGATAGCAGGTTGTCTCAAGAATATTTCATCTAGTTCATTTCTTTCCTGCATATGCAAATCATTCTCGTGGTCCTCCATATATTGCTGCAAAGGATCATTAGGGGGAATAGCAATAGAAGCAATACTTTCAATAATTTTATCATCACTAGGTAAATCGGTACCACGAGGCTGCTTAGAGAACTTAGAAAAGTTAAATTCATATGGCTCACCATTGAATTCAACAGAAACTTTACCTTTCTTGCAATCTATTATAGCTCCACAAGTTCTGAGAAAAGGTCTACCAAAAATAATAGGACAAAAATTGTCCCTCACTGAACCAAGTACTAGAAAGTCGGTAGGGTATTTTACCTTTCCACATAGGACTTCAACGTCTCTCACAATTCCGATAGGAGAGATAGTTGCTCTGTTTGCAAGATGAATGGTAACATCAACTTCTTCAAGTTCACAAGGTGAAATCTCACCGATGATCTCTTGATAAAGTGAATAGGGGATAGCACTAGCACTCGATCCCAAATCGCATAGCCCATAATAATTGTGATCTCCTATTTTAATAGATACTACTGGAGTACCTGAAATTGGGCCTTTATTCTTGGCTGTGACAAGGTTAGTGGAGACAGCACAAAAATTTACATTGGAATCCAAAACATCATCAGTAACAAGGTCTTTAACCAATGCAACTTGAGGATCGGCCTTGATCTAGTCCTCAGGCTCATCAATTCTTCTCTCACTTTTATTTATTATGCCTGCCACAAGAGAGTGCTCCCTTATCCTTTTGGGAAAAGGAGGCTTTTCATATATAGCTGCAGGCAAAATAGGGTCAGCAACATGATTGAAAGGTTCATGATGCTGATCTCTCTTCTTTTTAAAAGAATCAACGTGAGAGGCAAAATCCTTACAGAAATCAATCATTAGATGGGAATCAAGACCAATCTTAGAGCAAAAGGTATTGAAGTGATCAGTTTTCACATAGCTCTCAATATAATCATGCTCATAATTTATAGCGGGTTCAATACCTTTATCGATTTCCCAATCTTCGGTATTCCTCTGGATCCTTTCAATGAGATCCCACCTTTCTTCAACACTCTTCGTCTGAAATACCCCACTAGAGGAGGCATCCAGCATCTCCTTATCCTGACGAGAAAGCCTGGCATAAAAATTTGTAAGTATAATTTCCTTGGGGAGCTCATGAATAGGACATTTAAGCATTAGGGACTTCAATCTCCCCCAAGCTTGAGCGATGCTTTCTCCGTCACGAGACCTAAAGTTATAGATATAGTTCCTGTCTTGATGAATTTCATGAAGAGGATAAAACTTGGTATAAAAGAGAGACATAAGCTCTTGCCAATCAAGCAAGTGTGAGTTATCGAGAAGCTTATACCAATCTGAAGCTTTATCTATAAGCGATACGGAGAACAATTTCCTCATGACAAACTCCATTGATACACCTGCAAGCTTAAATAATGAACATAGTTGTGACAGATATAGCAAGTGTTCACCGGGATGTCTGTCTCCTGCATAACGATTAGCCAAAACATAATCGATAATACCAGTTGGTATTTTATAGGGCACAATTTCAGTAGGGGGAGGAGCAACCACCACAGATGTGGGGCATCTTCCCACAAGCAATGATCCAATAGCAAGGTTGTCCATAAGGACAAAGAGCAGCAACAGCAAAACAAAAACAGAAATATAAAAACTTCCTTACCAGCTTCACTTACCAATAGCGCTACACTCCCCGGCAACGGCGCCAGAAAACGGTACTTGATGACCCACAACCGTAAGGGATCTATTGCAGCGTTTTCGATAAGTAAGAGTGTCGAACCCAACGAGGAGCAGAAGGTATCGATAAGCGATTCTGAGCAAGGAATAACTGCAAGCACTGAAAGATAACTTTTTAGGGGTTTTCTTGATATAAGCAACAGGAAAGTAAAAGCGAGCAAAGTAAAAAGCACTGGAGAGTAACAAGTGGCCCAATCCTTTCTGAGCAAAGGAGAGGCCTAGCAACTGAACTTATAAATGTTAAAGTGTTCTTGAGGACACACGGGAGAGGTAGTCATGTGCTTTCGCCATATTCTGTATCGGTACTATGTTATGTGTTGATAAGTGCTGAGTGGGTGGATCTATGCTAGTACACTCTCTAGACTAAGATGAGTGCACTCTTATGATTAAACACCTTGCAAGCATCCGCAAATACAAGATAGTATTTAAGGCAAAAGCCTAACCATAGCAATACGATCGATGATCCATTGTTCCCTTGTGCAAAAGTGTGCGAATTGGGGTTCGGGTTTCTGTCACTCCAGCAACCCACCGTAAGCAATCTTTGTACACAATGTATTCCCCTAGGTCCTTAATAAGGCGAAGTGTTGAGTGTTCGACTCACACAACACCACTAGTAAAATAACAACACAACTTAAGTATCAAACAACACATATTACTTCAACATCATATGACTACTAACAACGAGACTTTTCCCATGTCCTCAAGAACTAAAGTAACTACTCACAAGACATAAAAGAGATCATGATCAGTGGAGATAAATGGATGATAAACAATCTGGACATAATGATATTTCTCCAACAAAACTAAATAGCATTCACCACAAAGTAGTAATCAACACCGATAGAGTAGAGAGGATAGATAGTACGGATTACAACACAAGTTGCAATGATGAGATGAGATTGGATGAAGATGGAGATGGTGCTGATGTTGGGGATGATGTTGATGATGATCTCGATGATGCCCGTGACGATGGTGATGACGATGGCGATGATCTCCCCTTCCGGGAGGTGATCTCCCCGGCGGAATCTGCCCGCCGGAGATGGCTTTTTCTTCTCTGTAGGTTTCCGCCACGGAGCGGCGGCGAAACTCCGTCAAAACTCTCCTTTTTAGGGTTTTTGGATGACGAGGAGTATATATGCCAAAGGGGGCAGCCGGAAGTGGGCCAGGGGCTCCAGGCGCCCCCCGGCGCGGCCAGGGTGGGGGCCGCGCCAGGTGGCCGCCTGGGCGCCCTGTGGCCCCCCTCTGGTTGCTCTTTTGCGTGTCTTCGTGATCCTTCTGGAAAATACCCTCCGTCGATTTTCAGGTAATTTGGAGGTATTCTTCTTTAGCAACTCAGCGTCCACTTTTTACCGCTGAATCCTGCGTCTGCTGCTTCGGCACCGGAAAGTTGCAAACTGTGTAAAATAGGCCAAAACAACATGAGAACATCATCGTAATGTGAATTATATCAATGAATAAGGATAAATTATGATATAAAATAGTGATGCATTTTGGACGTATCACCTACACGTTCCGACTGATCTGCTTTTGCAAGCATTTCTCGATCATGCGCTGGAAAGTTGCCCCGACATTTTTTTAGCCCGAATGACATCGTGATATAACAAAAGCACCCGAATGGGGTGATGAATGTTGTTTTTATTTCATCCGGATCGTGCATTCGGATATGGTGGTACCCGGAGTATGCATCCATAAACGAGAGACGCTCGCACCCCACATTAGAGTCTATTATATGTCTATGCGGGGGAGAGGAAAGTGGTCCTTCGGGCAGGTCCGATTGATGTGCTTGAAATCTATGCACATTCGGAGGGAGTTGTTCTTATTTGGCACCACGACAACGTTGACAAGCCACTCGGAGTAGTACACCTCTTGGAGTATAGCCAGCAGGTGGCTATACTATTAACCATGCTCTTAGAGTCCACTATCTCACTTTTTGCTTGACTCTATCTTCCACATAAACAAAAATGTCATGTAAGTAGACTTATAGCCCACTATTCTAATTGCTCTTATTAATCGTCAACCGAATTTTCTAGAAGGAAACGGACGACGGGTATTGGCCCGCACTAATAGGAGAATAATTTGCCGCCAAAAGAAAATTCTAAAAATGTCTTGGTTTTCCCCTAAAATCCAAACACATTGCAGTACATCTCTTTTTTTGCGAGAGAAATTTCCAATCTATTCATCAATCATGGCAGTACAGAGAACACAAGAGGTAATAAAAATTACAACCATGTCTATGAACCACCTAGCGATGACTACAAGCACTGGAGCAAGCCGAAGGCACGCCGCCGTCATTGCCCCTCCATCACCGGAGTTGGGCAAACCTTGTGGTAGTGGACAGTCGGGAAGTCGTCGTGCTAAAGCCCCAAAGGACCAGCACACCAGAGCAACAATCATCGTCGATGAGAGAGTTGTAGATCGGAAAAATCAAACCTAAAACCACATGGACGAAGACGAACAAAAAATGGATCAAAATAGATCCATCGAAGACCAACACCAACCAAATCCCATGAGATCCGACGGAGACACACCTCCACACATCCTTCGACAACGCTATTCGCACCATCGTGGCGGGATAGGATGTGGGAGACATTATTGCTATCGAGGGACATCGCCGCCACCACACAGCCCCAACCAAGACGTTCTACCTACCAAAAATGAGAACGGGTCCCTCCCGCCGGAGGGGGGCCGAGATCCTCCGCACCTCCATAGGCCAAAGGCCATCGGAGGTGGGGCAGATCTACGGCGGCGCCGCCGGGAGGAGGAAGGAGACTTTTCTTGAGGGGGAGGAAAGACTTATAGAGGCCCTAAGATGAGTAGATGACTTTACACTACAGTACATATCAACCCGAGGGTTCACTTTGTGAACTAGGTAGCCTTGCATAACCCCATTTTCATTGAGAAAATGGAGTTTGATATAGTTAATAGTAGACCAACAGCACAGAACAGTGCCTCGGCACAACAACAAGGAACGAAATAAGAAAGCCTACATCCCTGGAATCTAAACATAACTAAGGATGCTAAACCAGATAACTCTCACTACACACCAACATTAACAGCTTCATAAGCTCAAACTACAATCTGGAGCATATTGGCCATAGTTTAAAAACCGGACCGGACCGGCGGTCGAACCGGAAAAAACCAAAACCGATGGCCTCAACGGCTTTTTAAGCTAATAAGACCGTCTTGTAATCAGACCGAAGAAAACCTGTAGTACCGGCCGGTGTTTTGTAAAACTGGTAAAAAAAACGGGCCACTGAATCGGAGAAAAAAAGGAAAATGTTTTAATATAAATTGGGAGAAGTGAAATTCGATCCCACGATGTGCAAGCGGTACACGGGGCCTGCCCACGGCCCAATAACCAACTCAGATTTGCTACTTTGTTGTCCACTACTTGGAAATGGTTTTATTTTACCATTGTTTTGAAGGAAATATGCCCTAGAGGCAATAATAAAGTTGTTATTTATATTTCCTTATATCATGATAAATGTTTATTATTCATGCTAGAATTGTATTAACCGGAAACTTAGTACATGTGTGAATACATAGACAAAACAGAGTGTCCCTAGTATGCCTCTACTAGACTAGCTCATTGATCAAAGATGGTTATGTTTCCTAACCATAGACATGAGTTGTCATTTGATCAACGGGATCACATCATTAGGAGAATGATGTGATGGACAAGACCCATCCGTTAGCATAGCACTATGATCGTTTAGTTTTACTGCTATTGCTTTCTTCATGACTTATACATGTTCCTATGACTATGAGATTATGCAACTCCCGAATACCGTAGGAACACCTTGTGTGCTATCAAACATCACAACGTAACTGGGTGATCATAAAGATGCTCTACAGGTGTCTCCGAAAGTATTCGTGGTGTTGGCATAGATCAAGATTGGGATTTGTCACTCTGAGTGTCGGAGAGGTATCTCTGGGCCCTCTCGGTAACACACATCACAATAAGCCTTGCAAGCAAAAGACTAATGAGTTAGTCACGAGATGATGTGTTACGGAATGAGTAACGAGACTTGCCGGTAACGAGATTGAACTAGGTATAGAGATACCGACGATCGAATCTCGGGCAAGTAACATACCGTATGACAAAAGGAACAACGTATGTTGTTATGCGGTTCTGACCGATAAAAGATCTTCGTAGAATATGTAGGAGCCAATATGAACATCCAGGTTCCGCTATTGGTTATTGACCAGAGATGAGTCTCGGTCATGTCTACATAGTTCTCGAACCCGTAGGGTCCGCATGCTTAACGTTTGATGACGATCGGTATTATGAGTTTTTGAGTATTGATGTACCGAAGGTAGTTCGGAGTCCCGGATGAGATCACGGACATGACGAGGAGTCTCGGAATGTCCGAGACATAAAGATTGATATATTGGACGGCTATATTCGGACACCGGAAGTATACCGGAAAAGTTTCGGATTTATCGGGAATGCCAGAGGGGGTTACCGGAACCCCCTACGAGAGGGGATGGTCCATAGTGGGCCTAAAGGGTGAGAGAGAAGCAGCCCATAGGGCTGGCCGGCGCCCCCACCTAGCAACCCTAGTTGGACTAGGATTGGGGGGGCGCCACCTCTCCTAATCCTTTCCCCCTTCTTCCTTCCGGTGAATCCTACTAGGAATAGGATTGCAATCCTATTCCTAGTAGGAGTCCCCTCCCTAGCCGCACCATAGGAGGTGGCCGGCCCCTCCTCCCTTGCTCCTTTATATACGGGGGCAGGGGGGCACCCAAAGACACATAAGTTGAATTGTTTTAGCCGTGTGCGGTGCCCCCCTCCACAGAATCACACCTCGGTCGTACCGTCGCGAAGCTTAGGAGAAGCCCTGCGCCGGTGATCACATCATATCCGTCACCACGCCGTCGTGCTGACGAAACTCTCCCGTGAAGCTCAACTGGATCAAGAGCTCGTGGGACGTCATCAAGCTGAACGTGTGCTGAACACGGAGGTGCCGTACGTTCGGTGCTTGATCGGTTGGATCGCGAAGAAGTTCGACAACATCAACCGCGTCACTTGACGCTTCCGCTTCCGGTCTACGAGGTTACGTAGACACACTCTCCCCTCTCGTTGCTATGCATCTGGTAGATAGATCTTGCGTGATCGTAGGAAAATTTTAAAATACTACGTTCCCCAACAGTGGCATCATGAGCCAGGTCTATGCGTAGATGATATGCACGAGTAGAACACAATGAGTTGTGGGCGATACTAGTCATACTGCTTACCAGCATGTCATACTTTGCTTCGGCGGTATTGTGAGATGAAGCGGCCCAGACCGACATTACGCGTACGCTTACGCGAGACTGGTTTCACCGTTACGAGCACTCGTTGCTTAAAGGTGACTGGCGGGTGTCTGTCTCTCTCACTTTAGCTGAATCAAGTGTGGCTACGCCCGGTCCTTGTGAAGGTTAAAACAGCACATACTTGACGAAACATCGTTGTGGTTTTGTATGCGTAGGTAAGAACGGTTCTTGCTAAGCCCGTAGTAGCCACGTAAAACTTGCAACAACAAAGTAGAGGACGTCTAACTTGTTTTTGCAGGGCATGTTGTGATGTGATATGGTCAAGACATGATGAGTTATACGGTTTTGTATGAGATGATCATGTTTTGTAATGTTATCGGCAATTGGCAGGAGCCATATGGTTGTCGCTTTATTGTATGAAATGCAATCGCCATGTAATTGCTTTACTTTATCACTAAGCGGTAGCGATAGTCGTAGAAGCAATAGTTGGCGAGACGACAACGATGCTACGATGGAGATCAAGGTGTCGCGCCGGTGACGAAGGTGATCATGACGGTGCTTTGGAGATGGAGATCAAAAGCACAAGATGATGATGGCCATATCATGTCACATATTTTGATTGCATGTGATGTTTATCTTATTATGCTTCTTATTTTGCTTAGATCGACGGTAGCATTATAAGATGATCCCTTACTAAATTTCAAGGTATAAGTGTTCTCCCTAAGTATGCACCGTTGCGAAAGTTCGTCGTGCCGAGACACCACGTGATGATCGGGTGTGATAAGCTCTACGTTCAAATACAACGGGTGTAAGCCAGTTTTGCACACGCAGAATACTTGGGTTAAACTTGACGAGCCTAGCATATGCAGATATGGTCTCGGAACACTGGAGACCGAAAGGTCGAGCGTGAATCATATAGTAGATATGATCAACATGAGATGTTCACCATTGAAACTACTCCATCTCACGTGATGATCGGACATGGTTTAGTTAATTTGGATCACGTGATCATTTAGATGACCGGAGGGATGTCTATCTAAGTGGGAGTTCTTAAGTAATATGATTAAATTGAACTTTAATTTATCATGAACTTAGTCCTGGTAGTATTAGCATATCTATGTTGTAGATCAATAGCTCGCGATGTTGCTCCCCGTTTATTTTTCATATGTTCCTAGAGAAAAACCAAGTTGAAAGATGTTAGTAGCAATGATGCGGAATTGTTCCGTGATCTGAGGATTATCCTCATTGCTGCACAGAAGAAATATGTCCTTGATGCACCACTAGGTGACAGACCTATTGCAGGAGCAGATGTAGACGTTATGAACGTTTTGACAAAAGCTCGATATGATGACTACTTGATAGTTTAAGTGCACCATGCTTTACGGCTTAGAACAGGGACTTCAAAAACGTTTTGAACGCCACGGAGCATATAAGATGTTCCAAGAGTTGAAATTAGTATTTCATACTCATGCCCGTGTCGAGAGGTATAAGACCTCTGACAGTACTTTGCCTACAAGATGGAGGAGAATAGCTCAACCAGTGAGCATGTGCTCAGATTGTCTGGGTACTACAATTACTTTAATCAAGTGGGAGTTAATCTTCCAGATAAGATAGTAATTGACAAAGTTCTCTAGTCACTATCACCAAGTTAGTAGAACTTCGTGATGAACTATAATATGCAAGGGATGACAAAAGAAATTCCCAGCTCTTCGCGATACTGAAGTTGGCGAAGGTAGAAATCATGAAAAAGCATCAAGTGTTGATGGTTAACAAGACCACTTGTTTCAAGTAAAGGGCAAAGGGATAGAAGGGGAACTTCAAGAAGAATGACAAGCAAGTTGTCACTCCCGTGAAGAAACCCAAAGCTAAACTCAAGCCTGAAACAAGTGCTTATACTGCAAAGGAAATGGTCACTAGAAGTGGAACTGCCCTAGATACTTGGCGGATAAGAAGGATGGCAAAGTGAACAAAGGTATATTTGATATACAGATTATTGATGTGTATTTTACTAGTGTTCATAGCAACCCCTCGGTATTTGATATTGGTTCAGTTGCTAAAGAGTAGTAACTCGAAGTGGGAGTTGCATAATGAACATAAACTAGTTAAAGGATGAAGTGACGATGTGTATTGGAAGCAGTTCCAAGATTGATATGATCATCATCGCACACTCCCTATACTTTCGGGATTAGTATTGAACCTAAATAAGTGTTATTTGGTGTTTGTGTTGAGCATGAATGTGATTTGATCATGTTTATTGCAATACGGTTATTCATGTAAGTTAGAGAATAATTGTTGTTCTGTTTACATGAATAAAACCTTCTATGGTCATACACCCAATGAAAATAGTTTGTTGGATCTCGATCGTGTGATACACATATTCATAATATTGAAGCCAAAAGATGCAAGGTTAATAATGATAGTGCAACTTATTTGTGGCACTGCTGTTTAGGTCATATTGGTGTAAAACGCATGAAGAAACTCCATAATGATGGACTTTTGGAATCACTTGATTATGAATCACTTGGTGCTTGCGAACCATGCCTCATGGGCAAGATGACTAAAACTCCGTTCTCCGGAACTATGGAGCGAGCAACAGATTTGTTGGAAATCATACATACTGATGTATGTGGACCAATGAGTGTTGATGCTCGCAGCGGGTATCGTTATTTTCTGACCTTCACTGATGATTTGAGCAGATATGGGTATATCTACTTAACGAAACACAAGTCTGAAACATTTGAAAAGTTCAAAGAATTTCAGAGTGAAGTAGAGAATCATCGTAACAAGAAAATAAAGTTTCTACGATCTGATCGTGGAGGAGAATATTTGAGTTACGAGTTTGGTCTTCATTTGAAACAATGTGGAATAGTTTCACAACTCACGCCACCTGGAACACCACAGCGTAATGGTGTGTTCGAACGTCGTAACCGTACTTTATTGGATATGGTGCGATCTATGATGTCTCTTACCGATTTACCACTATCGTTTTGGGGTTATGCATTAGAGACAGCTGCATTCACGTTAAATAGGGCACCATCTAAATCCGTTGATACGACACCTGATGAACTATGGTTTGGCAAGAAACCAAAGTTGTCGTTTCTTAAAGTTTGGGGCTGCGATGCTTATGTGAAAACACTTCAACCTGATAAGCTCGAACCCAAGTCGGAAAAATGTGTCTTCATAGGATACCCAAAAGAGACTGTTTGGTACACCTTCTATCACAGATCCGAAGGCAAAATATCCGTTGCTAAGAACGGGTCCTTTCTAGAAAAAGAGTTTCTCTCGAAAGAAGTGAGTGGGAGGAAAGTAGAACTTGATGAGGTAATTGTGCCTTCTCCCGGATTGGAAAGTAGTACATCACAGGAAATTGTTCCAGTGATTCCTACACCAATTAGTGAGGAAGTTAATGATAATGATCATGAAACTTCGGATCAAGTTTCTGCTGAACGTCGTAGATCAACCAGAGTACGTTCCGCACCAGAGTGGTACGGCAACCCAGTTCTGGAAATCATGTTACTAGACCATGATGAACCTACGAACTATGAGGAAGCGATGATGAGCCCAGATTCCGCAAAATGGCTTGAAGCCATGAAATCTGAGATGGGATCCATGTATGAGAACAAAGTGTGGACTTTGGTTGACTTGCCCAATGATCGGCAAGCCATCGAAAATAAATGGATCTTCAAGAGGAAGACCGACGCAGACGGTAATGTTACTGTTTACAAAGCTCGACTTGTTGCGAAAGGTTTTCGACAAGTTCAAGGAGTTGACTACGATGAGACATTCTCACCTGTAGCGATGCTTAAGTCTGTCCGAATCATGTTAGCAATTGCCGCATTTTATGATTATGAAATCTGGCAAATGGATGTCAAAACTGCATTCCTAAATGGATATCTCAAAGAAGAGTTGTATATGATGCAACCAGAAGGTTTTGTCGATCCAAAAGGTGCTGACAAAGTATGCAAGCTCAAGCGATCCATCTATGGACTGGTGCAAGCATCTCGGAGTTGGAATATACGCTTTGATGAGGTGATCAAAGCATATGGTTTTATACAGACTTATGGTGAAGCCTGTATTTACAAGAAGTGAGTGGGAGCACTACAACCTTTCTAATATTATATGTGGATGACATATTGTTGATTGGAAATGATATAGAATTTCTGGATAGCATAAAAGGATACTTGAATAAAAGTTTTTCGATGAAAGACCTCGGAGAAGCTGCTTACATATTAGGCATCAAGATCTATAGAGATAGATCAGGACGCTTAATTGAACTTTCACAAAGCACATACCTTGATAAGATTTTGAAGAAGTTCAAAATGGATCAGTCAAAGAAAGGGTTCTTGCCTGTATTACAAGGTATGAAGTTGAGTAAGACTCAATGCCCGACCACTGCAGAAGATAGAGAGAAAATGAAAGTCATTCCCTATGCCTCAGCCATAGGATCTATCATGTATGTGATGCTGTGTACCAGACCTGATGTGTGCCTTGCTATAAGTTTAGCAGGGAGGTACCAAAGTAATCCAGGAGTGGATCACTGTACAGCGGTCAAAATTATCCTTAGTAACTGGATAACTAAGGAAATATTTCTCGATTATGGAGGTGATAAAGAGTTCGTCGTAAAGGGTTACACCGATGCAAGCTTTGACACTAAATCCAGATGACTCTAAGTATCAATCTGGATGCGTATTGAAAGTGGGAGCAATTAGCTAAAGTAGCTCCATGCAGAGCATTGTAGACATAGAAATTTGCGAAATACATAGGGATATGTATATGACAGACCCGTTGACTAAAATTCTCTCACAAGCAAAACATGATCACACCTTATTACTCTTGGGTATTAATCACATAGCGATGTGAACTAGATTATTGACTCTAGTAAACCCTTTGGGTGTTAGTCACATGGTGATGTGAACTATGGGTGTTATTCACATAACGATGTGAACTATCGGTATTAAATCACATGGCGATGTGAGCTAGATTATTGACTCTAGTGCAAGTGGGAGACTGAAGGAAATATGCCCTAGAGGCAATAATAAAGTTGTTATTTATATTTCCTTATATCATGATAAATGTTTATTATTCATGCTAGAATTGTATTAACCGGAAACTTAGTACATGTGTGAATACATAGACAAAACAGAGTGTCCCTAGTATGCCTCTACTAGACTAGCTCATTGATCAAAGATGGTTATGTTTCCTAACCATAGACATGAGTTGTCATTTGACCAACGGGATCACATCATTAGGAGAATGATGTGATGGACAAGACCCATCCGTTAGCATAGCACTATGATCGTTTAGTTTTACTGCTATTGCTTTCTTCATGACTTATACATGTTCCTATGACTATGAGATTATGCAACTCCCGAATACCGTAGGAACACCTTGTGTGCTATCAAACATCACAACGTAACTGGGTGATCATAAAGATGCTCTACAGGTGTCTCCGAAAGTATTTGTGGTGTTGGCATAGATCAAGATTGGGATTTGTCACTCCGAGTGTCGGAGAGGTATCTCTGGGCCCTCTGGGTAACACACATCACAATAAGCCTTGCAAGCAAAAGACTAATGAGTTAGTCACGAGATGATGTGTTACGGAACGAGTAACGAGACTTGCCGGTAACGAGATTGAACTAGGTATAGAGATACCGACGATCGAATCTCGGGCAAGTAACATACCGTATGACAAAAGGAACAACGTATGTTGTTATGCGGTTCTGACCGATAAAAGATCTTCGTAGAATATGTAGGAGCCAATATGAACATCCAGGTTCCGCTATTGGTTATTGACCAGAGATGAGTCTCGGTCATGTCTACATAGTTCTCGAACCCGTAGGGTCCGCACGCTTAACGTTTGATGACGATCGGTATTATGAGTTTTTGAGTATTGATGTACCGAAGGTAGTTCGGAGTCCCGGATGAGATCACGGACATGACGAGGAGTCTCGGAATGTCCGAGACATAAAGATTGATATATTGACGGCTATATTCGGACACCGGAAGTATACCGGAAAAGTTTCGGATTTATCGGGAATGCCAGAGGGGGTTACCGGAACCCCCTACGAGAGGGGATGGTCCATAGTGGGCCTAAAGGGTGAGAGAGAGGCAGCCCATAGGGCTGGCCGGCGCCCCCACCTAGCAATCCTAGTTGGACTAGGATTGGGGGGGCGCCACCTCTCCTAATCCTTTCCCCCTTCTTCCTTCCGGTGAATCCTACTAGGAATAGGATTGCAATCCTATTCCTAGTAGGAGTCCCCTCCCTAGCCACACCATAGGAGGTGGCCGGCCCCTCCTCCCTTGCTCCTTTATATACGAGGGCAGGGGGGCACCCAAAGACACATAAGTTGAATTGTTTTAGCCGTGTGCGGTGCCCCCCTCCACAGAATCACACCTCGGTCGTACCGTCGCGAAGCTTAGGAGAAGCCCTGCGCCGGTGATCACATCATATCCGTCACCACGCCGTCGTGCTGACGAAACTCTCCCGTGAAGCTCAACTGGATCAAGAGCTCGTGGGACGTCATCAAGCTGAACGCGTGTTGAACACGGAGGTGCCGTACGTTCGGTGCTTGATCGGTTGGATCGCGAAGAAGTTCGACAACATCAACCGCGTCACTTGACGCTTCCGCTTCCGGTCTACGAGGGTACGTAGACACACTCTCCCCTCTCGTTGCTATGCATCTGGTAGATAGATCTTGCGTGATCGTAGGAAAATTTTAAAATACTACGTTCCCCAACATGTTTCACACTATATTAGCACACATAGTACTCAATATATACTATTTTATTCCTTAAAAACCGACAATCGAACAGGTGAACTGGCGGTCAGATCGGTAAAAACCTGAGCAGACAACCATTATGGTTTGTTTTTTAAATTATGATATTAGCGTTCTTTCGGAGGAGCCGCCGAGCGTCCGTCCCCGCAGTCGTAAGCGACCGGCGATAGACCCAAGCGAGGAGCCGCTCATCTTCATCGGGCCAGGTTCTTGGACAGGTTGGAGCAGAGGTCTTACCTCTAACGGTAGAGGGAGCACATGCATGGGTCAAATCAGGGATGAGTACAGGGGGCGGGGACGCAACTTAGGAGATGGGGCGCGACGGACGGGACAGTGCTCGCCGCCGGACCTTCTCTCGTTTCCCGCCGTCGAGGATGGGGACGGGGACTAGGATCCATGGCGGTCGCTGCCGGAGATGGACACTGGATCGGGGTGGAGCTACAGGAGCGCGGACTACGGGATGCGGGAGGGGGTGGAGAAACCGGTGGGGAAGAGGGGGGGGGGGCGTCGAGGAAGGGTACCCTGTGCAGCCACCGAGTGTCGTGGTGGTCGCCGCCGAGCTCCCTCTTCTGTCTTCTCTCCTTTTCTTTTTCTCCTTCTACTTGTGGACGTGGGGTGAAACGGTATGTTTTGCAGGAGCGAGTGATTTCGGTCGAAATCGGAGCGGCATGCCTCTGAATTGTGGGAAGGAGTTTTACGTGGGAGCCAAAATGGACTGAATTGCCTCTACGTTTTCAATACAAATTCGGTGTCCAGCCAAACACCTGCATTGATGCCAGTGGAATACCAATTCAGTTTCCAATGGCTTCAATGGAGACATCCAAACGCACTGTTAAAGTTGAACTGGAACTGTAGTATAGTACTCCCTCCATTCCGAAATATAGTGCGCCCGCGCTTCCCGAGGTCTAACTTTGACCATAAATTTAACCCACGAGACCGACTGCGGCGGGAGAAAAAATTACATGATTGAAAACTTCTTTTGAATACGAATTCATTGGTATAACTTTTGCTCCCGCCGCAGACGGTCTCGTTGGTTAAATTTACGGTCAAAGTTGAAACACGAGGATAGAGGAAGCACTACATTGTGGAATGGAGGGAGTAGTATTCGTTCTTCAAGACGGCAATGCTCCACCGGTCACGGGAGTAGGTGACTCGGAACGCCTTTAACTCTAGGTTTGTACCTCTGTACCTCTGCTGGTCAAGAATGGACAGGCAATCCACTGGTGCTTCCCCGTTGGCCACCATCGATTCACCCCGCTCCGTGCGCGCTGATGTGGACTCCAACCGATCATCGGACGAGCGGGCCGGGCATGAGGCCATGCCCACCGCATCAGGAGGGCCATGGCGCCCTGCTTACGTACCAATTATTTGCCTAGTTAAAGCGACCCGGCCGGCCGTACTTGCCCTAGACAGGTACCAGCTACTACCGCCTACCGGCACAGCACGCGTGCTGGTGCCGGTGAGCTCCGTGGCGCAGCAGTGCCACACCGACGGCCGTCAGAGATTTGCAAAACCAGATTAGTTGGAGCCGTTCTTTCATCATGCAAGCAAGTTGCTGGGCTTTCCGGGGATTAGATTAGATTAGATTAGTAACGGATTAGATTAGTTTATTACTACTGCTTAATTTCAGCCTAGCCTAGGTCCGTTAGTTGGTTGCTTGAACGCACGCATCCGCGGCACCGGCCGGCTTGTTTTTGTTCCAGTTAATTAGTCTGGGAATGGGTTCATTCAGCTCAAGCGTTTTAAATTACCTAAATTAGGGTTGGCTTTTTGTTCTGATTAGAGAACGCCAGAGGGGGTCACTCAAGCTAATGGACGGCCTTTACTCGTCTTTGCCACCAAGTTGGATGCATCTGCCGCTGGTCAATCAACAGCTTGCTTTTGAAAAGCGCGACAGCTTGCTTAGTTGATTGGTTGATTTTTAAAACGCCAAAATGTAGTCTAGTCAATTGATAGAAAGTGCCACCCTCTTCGTATCGTTTTCTTGATACATGGTTAGTTTTAATTATTATTATTATATTATTATTTGATGGAAAGTTAGAAACCCACGCGATTAAACAATATTTTGCAGAAACCAACAAAGGAGTAATGTCAAATAGTAGATATATTCACAGCCAGCCAGCTGATATTAGCGTTCAACTGTTCTATGTATCTCCTGTAAGTATGCTTCTTCTTCTTCTTCTTCTCTGATGAGAATCTGGGGCTCCCTTTAATTAGTGATGAACCATCTTCTCGCTACGTGGGCCTTCTTCTTTTGTGAGGAGAGGAAGTACTCTTGCCCGCCCGCCAATTTACTCATGGTAGAGTACCTTTAATTAGTATTTGCTCATGGTAAATTTTCCATGATTAGAGTAGTAAATTGTGCATTTCTGCATGCAAATCTGGGTGCGACCATCCATATCATTGTCCAGGATGAGTGGGCGACGTTGCTGACTACTCGCTCGTACGCGAAAGTGAAGTTTTTGGACCGTCATGAGCCAATCAAGGCGCCTATTGCTCGGCTCAGTTCGGGTCGATTGCATTGCCGCCATTGTCACGACGAAAGTTGCTCCATTCGGGTTGATTTCGTTGTCACAGGGAAAATATCCACGTCCACGGCTTGCTGTTCGGCCGTAGGCCCGCCTAACAGCTGAAGAAATGACTGCTCATCGACCGGCCCATGCATGAACACGTACGTACGAAGGAGGAAATTAATGCGGATGGTAACTAATCAGACGATGGGCAAACTGTTGTCGACGAAGATCGTCGGCAGCACAGAACTCCAGCACAGATGAACAGATCGCTGCTTGGTTACGTCGTACGAGCACGTAAACGTCTGGCCCCTTTCAGACCCAGCCTAACCTTAATGACGCCGGCCAAACAGCTGGCTCGCGAAGAATAATAGTCCTACGTGTTCCCATTTCGACTAGTAGTACTCAAAGTATATGCACCAGCACTACTGCACAAGTCAACTAGCTAGGGGAGCTGGCATTCATCAAGAACCACTACATTTTGCTTCTCCTCTAGATCGGTAAAGTAGATCTCACAGAGCTAGCTTGACCGGAACGAGATCCTCTAACATCATGAAGGGATGTTAGAGAAGCTACAATACCGTGACATTCCTTCTTCACATCCATATGATTAAGGCTAAAATGACTTGAATTAATTCGCAAATTACAAATCTACAATATACATTTACAAAAATTACATACAAACAAAATTATGATGCAATAAAATTAATTTCAGAATTATTTTCTATGAACAGTAACTTTGTACAATACATATCGCTACAGTATCATGACATTCCTTCTCTGTTTTGCACTGGATTTACACTGTAGCTTCGTGACATTCCTTCGTGATGTTAGAGGATCCGTTCCCAGCTTGACCATCGTGTGCTCGTGCGTCCGAGCATTTTCTTACCTGGATCGGGCGATCTCCATTAATGAGCCAGAACAATTATATAAGTAACCGAGTCTCAAGCTAGCTCCTGCCACGATCGAGCCGATTAGTTTAGCGCGAGCAGTACAGGCGCAGCATTAAGGCAGAGATCACGCATCAAATATAAGTATGCTTCTGGCTGCATGCATGCAGGGGCAGTCTGGTCAATGGCACCAGCCAGGAAGGAGCTCCAACACACGCACCGACGAAAACCCGACGGAGACCCGGGAGCGATCGATCGCTGAGCGCCGCGTGTTTCAGGGGGACGCCATCGTTTTCCATGGTTCGTTCCGTCGATTAGCTAGCCAGGCGTACGTCGACCGACGATGGCCGCCGTGCACTTTTCCGCACGTTCCCCTCGCCCGTTTTCTAATCGTTTCCGGCAGGTCAAACGGCCACTTACTTGGCTGATGATTAAGATCTCGACCCCCCCCCCCCCC
>LR738711.1:112064722-112103983 GCA_902687465.1 Secale cereale
CCCGGTATCCGCAAAGTCGTTTTATTTCTTCGCCCTCACACCAACAGGGCCCGTATATATACTAATCGATCGCTTGCGTTGCGTGCTGCTGGTAACGCGTAGAGTGCTCCGTTTAACCTGATGGATCGGGCGGCGGAATCTTGCGGCCGTTTCACGTGGATCCCATTTATTGTCAGCTTATGGGCGCTAATTAGACCTTCACCGTCTCCCATACCTGCTAATAATTGTGCCTCTCCGCCACAGTGTGAGATCCTCTTCCACATGCACATGCACTGCAGATATGTGTCCCGTTCCTGGAAACGCATATTCCAATATTTGGCTTGTAGGTTGAGATAGTATCTTTTTATTGCTTCGGCTTGCGAAAAGGATCGGAGGAGGAGGTAGAAACCGAGCGGAAGAAGCTAAGAATCTGAGGTTGCTTTTCTCCGTGAGTGCGAAAGGGATGGTTAATTAGGCCGGAAGAAGAGTGGTGGTGGGGAAACGGGACGTTCTTCTGCTGGCAAGTCAGCCAGGCTGAAAGTACAGTTTTTGTTGTTACTTGCAAGCTTTTTAAAAAACTGAATTTTGAAACCGTTGACTTACGCGCAAACATGACCCGTTTCGGTCGCACCACAGGCTGGAGATTAACTTTAAATAATTGATTAAATGCTTTGCTGTAGAATTTTAAAATGTTAAGCATGTTTTTAAGCTAGTTTTTCATTGGAGATGAGCCACTTATGAACACTAACAATTCAAGTAGTAGCAATAAAAATCATTGCCGTCATCGTCTCTGTAACCTGGAGAACAAAATGAAACCACGGATGCATCGGCTGGCCAGTGGCGATGACCTTTCCAGACGATGCTGTCCTTTCCAGGGGCAAAAAGAGAGCTCACGAACCATAATAAATTTACTGAATGAAGTACAAAGATATCAGGGAAATAACCATGTTCGGGGTACAAAATAGTCAGATCAGGTACAGGTCCATTAAACTCTTTCACGTGAACGAGTCATAAGGGAGAGCATGGGGGTGCATTACTGACAGTCGGCCCCGCGGCCGCGTGGCCGACGCAGGGGAACCCCATGACGCGTCCGCCGGGGACCCGATCCCAGATGCTCCTCCACGTCACGTCCTCCTCTTGAATTGAGAACGGCGTCCGGTCCGGTCCGGTCCAGCTCAACCGAGCGGCGCCGTCGGCGGGTGTGTGTATCCGCGTCTCCACTCACCGGTTTGGGCTCTGGAGGCACGGCGAAATCTGGTACGAGACCACGACCCACCGCTTGTTCATGTACAGTGCCTGGCTTCATGACATGTGGGCCAGTTTGAACTTTTGTTTTCTGAAAGAAGGCATACCGAAGTTTGAATGAAAACGCAATTTGATGTTCCTTTGATGTTAGATCTTTCTCAACATTCCGTCGCCGTTCTACTTTGAAGTTTGAATGGAAAATGGAACCATATGAGGACAAAAACTAGGGTGGTTGTGCGAAAGTACCATTGCCTTGATTTGTCTAAGATTTTAGGAACAATGAGTTTGTTGCAAGATCTTTCTCAACATTCCATTGCCTTGATTTCAATATATCAAAATCTTTTACATTTTTTATCAATTATAAAATTAAAACATGTAAAAAAATAATGTAAAAAAAGAACAAAATATGAAATAATTAGACACTAATATACTAAACCGCCACTATTACAATTGACTACAACGGACGGATGCTCGTAAATACTCCCTCTGTTCATAAATATAAATCTTCGTATAGATTTCAACAAGCGACTACATACGGAGCAAAACAAGTGAATCTACACTCTAAAATATGTCTATATACATCCGTATGTTGTAGTCCATTTGAAATGTCAAAAAAGACTTAAATTTAGGAACGGAGGGTGTATATCCAAACATATCATATGACTGATAAACCATAATAAATGTACCTGTTTTTTTTAACATGCTAGAAAATGTAGTCACATACGCCTGAGTTGTCAGAGCAACAAGATTGAAACTAAACATATCACAACCGACTAAATTTTAGATAATTATAACCAAACATGTCCAGTGCTTTCGATTTTCTTACTTGTATACGAACACATTTACAAATGACATCCAGCGGGTGGCTCCTTGTAAATCACTCTGCTAGCAGCACCCAATGGGAAAGAATAAACTCCTCACATTTTCCTTCACTACTAGTTATGTTGCACAATCAAAAAAATTAAAATTTCTGATTTTTTATTAATCAATGTTTGCTTATTCGGTTTTACTTGATCAGTCTTGCAATGGTAAATATCAGTATCTCCGGCGATGGCTGCGAGACGCAAGCGGTGGCACGGTTCCCTGCTTACAGGGTTGTGGTCTAGGTATCATGTCGAGTGGTTTGGAAACATTCCAAATTAAGATGTTTGTATTTTGGATTGTTAATTACGGTGCTTTGATTGATTGATACAATGCTTATTTTTGGAATGCTAATTATAATGATTTGATTGATTGATACGATGTTTCTTTTTTGAAATGCTAATTATAGTGCGGTGATTGCTAACTATGGTGCGGCGATTGATTAATACAATGTTTATTATGGAATACTAATTATGATGATTTGATTGGTTGATACTCATACAATGTTTTTGTAGTGCTAATTTCAGTGTGTTGATTGCTAATAACGCTAATGGCCTAGGCGTTCCCCGAAAACCAGGAGCCCCCGATAGGCGACTAGGGTTTCGAGGGGAAACGGCGGCGCACGTCCGATCTTGATCGGCGAGGCGCGCTCAGGAAGGTGCCGGGGATGAGTTCCTCCGGCGCAAGCATCGGGAAGGACGGACCGCTCTCGCCGCGCGCGGCGAAGGCGAGGCTGGAGGAGGCGATGGGTAAGCTAGATCTGACGGAGGAAGAAGCTACGCCACTAGTGATCGACGACGCCGTGGAGAACGAATCGACGAAGTGGTCATTGGTGGGCAAGGTATTGCACAAGCATACGCTCCATATCCAGACGATCTCTAGTGCCCTTCGACCAGCCTGGGGAAACCCTAAGGGCTTGATCTTCAACTCTGTGGGAGAAAACACGTTTGTGGCGGAATTCTCTAACAAACGCGATCGCGATCGAGTTTGGGAAGGTAGTCCGTGGCACATAAGTAAGCATGCAGTCATCCTCTCGGAGTTCTCCGAGTGTATGCAGCCATCGGAACTTCAGTTCAACAATCTGCAGCTATGGGCGCGGGTCCTCAACCTGCCCTTCAATCTGCGCGATGAAAAGCAGGGTCAGGCAGTGGCTAGACAGATAGATCCAAAGGCACAACATATTCAGTTTGACCCTGTGGGGGGGTTTTTGAGAACAAGAGTCACCATTGATGTCAGGAAACCTCTGCGGAGGTGGATCCTCATAGATTCAGCGGCTAGGGGCAGACGTGACTGGTATGACATCCAATATGAACATGTTCCCAATTTCTGCTTTTCTTGTGGCCGGTTGGGCCACTCGGATCTGGTATGTCCGACGCCTGGGACAAGGGATGAACATGGCGATCTGCCTTTTTCAACCAGTCTCCGTGCATCGAATGAGAAAAAGAAGGCCTCTTCTGGGGAGAATTCTGGATCGAACCAAAGCTATGCCAAACCGGGTAGGAAGGAAAACCCAGAGTCCAGTTCTACCAAAGAGGCCACGCCTGAGGTCACTTCCCCATTGAAAAAGAACTCAACTGGAAGAAATAAGAGGAAAGTTGGATCTCCAAAGAAGGTTTATAGACCTCTGGCACTACTACCAGCATCAACAGCACCAGAATCTGCGGCTGCAAATGACAAGGCCATTGTACTGGCCGGTTCAGTGCAGTCTAGCGGGGATGATGGCTTGGTCGAAGCGGTGGAAGAACGTGCACCGAAGAAGAAGAGAGACACACCTACGACATCGGATAACTCGGCAGGAGCTGCTAGCCAGCCCTGCCGGGAACAATGAGTTGCATCAGTTGGAACTGCCGGGGGCTTGGGAACCCCGAGGCAGTTCGAGAGCTTCGCAATGTAGTGAAGCAAGAAGGGCCCATCCTGGTTTTTGTAATGGAGACAAAGATCAGAGCAAGGAAAGTGGAGGATCTGCGGTACACTCTAGGGTTTACCGGCAGTTTTGCAGTCGATAGCAATGGCCTTAGTGGGGGCATTGGTTTATTCTGGTCCAATGAAGTGCAGGTTGAGCTCAAGAATTATAGTGCCACCCACATTGATGTGGTGGTGCGGGATACATCAGCGGACTCGACAGGATGGCGGTTCACAGGGTTTTACGGAGCACCAAGAGCAACCGATCGCCATCATAGCTGGTGCTCCCTCCGTACTCTGCATGCCATTCCTCATGATTCATGGTTATGTGTTGGGGATTTCAATGAAACCCTACATCCGGATGAACACTTCAGCCGCTCTCCTCGGGCTGAGTGGCAGATGAGGGCGTTTCGTGAAGTTACAAGTGACTGCGAGCTTCAAGATCTCGGTTGGTCCGGTGTTGCATACACGTGGGACAATCGGCAGGAAGGGAGCGCAAATGTCAAAGCACGGGTGGATAGAGCCTTTGCAAATGAAGCATTCAGGCAAAGGTTTGAACACACAAGAGTTCGACATGTGTGTGCGGTGGAGTCGGATCATTGCTTTATCGTCACCGAATTTAGACATCACAGACACACGCATCGTTCGTCGGGAGCCAAACAGTTTCGTTACGAAAATGTCTGGCAGTCTCATCAAGATTACGATCAGCTCATCGCAGACACATGGAAGAACCAAGTTAGATCACCAGGTCTGCAGGGCATTGCTGATTCCCTAGTTTCCCTCCAGCGGCAACTAGAGCCATGGGGAGCGCGCGAGTTCGGAAGCCTTACGAGAACTGTGCGCAACTTACAGGCAAGACTTGACAAGCTACGACGACGGTCTGTAGGTCGGGGGCCTTCAGACGAGGAGAAAAGCATCATGAAACAACTTTGAGAAGCTCTTCGCTTGGAGGAGATTTGGATGCGGCAACGATCTCGAGTACCTTGGCTACGAGATGGTGACCGCAATACGGCTTACTTCCAAGCACAAGCACGACAGAGGAAGCGCATAAATAAAATTGCAAATCTCACAAGGGCTGACGGCTCTGTCTGCGCAAGTGACGAGGAGGTCAAAGCAGAGATCAACGCATTTTATCAAGCCTTGTATTTGACACAAGGACCCAATAATATGGATGTGCTGTTAGCGCAAGTTCAACCCCGAGTTTCTCCGGGGATGAATGATCTCCTGAGTAAACCCTTTGAACCACTAGAGGTCCAGCAAGCTCTATTTCAAATGGCACCTTCTAAGGCGCCGGGGGTGGACGGGTTTACGGCAGGTTTTTTCCAGCGCCACTGGAAGTTAATGCAACACGAAGTCACAGAGGCGGTGCTGGGTTTTCTTAATGGAGGGGAATTACCACCGGGATTCAACGACGCTTCTATCACTCTGATTCCTAAGGTACGTCACCCTCAGAGCATATCACAATATCGTCCGATTGCGCTTTGTCCTGTGCTTTATAAGGTGGCAGCCAAAGCGATAGCTAACAGACTGAGAAGCTGCATGGATGAAATTGTCAGTGAAGAGCAAAGCGCATTTGTCCCTGGGCGTCTCATCACGGATAATGTGCTGGTTGCGTTCGAAAGTGTCCACACTATGAAAAGGAGAAAGAAAGGAAAGAACTACACCTGTGCAGTTAAGCTGGACATGATGAAAGCCTACGACAGGGTAGAGTGGCACTTTCTGGAATCTATGCTACTGAAGCTGGGCTTCAATGCAAATCTGGTGAGGTTGATTATGAAGTGTGTCACTTCTGTTCGATTCTCAGTACGTGTTAATGGGGAGCTTCAACCATACTTTAACCCTTCCAGAGGGTTGCGGCAGGGCTGTCCAGCTTCGCCATACCTGTTTCTCCTATGTGCAGAAGGGCTCTCCTCCTTATTGAATAACTACGGTCGATATGTTGATCGAGGAATAAGAGTTAGCTGCAGAGCGCCATGGGTGAACCACCTCTTGTTTGCGGATGACTGTCTCATCTTTATCAGGGCAAGTGCAGAAAGCGCCGCAAGACTAAACGACATTCTTGAGATTTATGGAGCAGCATCGGGGCAGAGTGTTAATAGAAACAAAAGTGCAATTTATTTCAGCCCCAACACTCCAACAAATCTCAGGCAGGCAGTGAAACAACTGCTACGAGTTGATGTTGAAGCTTTTTCTCAGAGGTATCTCGGCCTTCCAACAGCTGCCGGCAGGATCACCAGTGGTACTTTTGAGCATCTGGGCGATCGGGCTAGAGGTAAGATGAATGGATGGTCTGAGCGGCTGTTTGCCTGTGCTGGACGGGAGACGCTCATAAAATCAATACTTCAGGCTATCCCAACCTTCAGCATGAGCTGTTTTCTTCTCACCAAAAAAGTGTGCAAAAGTTTGACCACAAGCATGGCAAAGTACTGGTGGGGGAGTTCTTTGGACCGACGATCTCTTCACTGGATTGCTTGGGACAAGCTGGCAACACCCAAACCCAGCGGGGGAATGGGCTTTCACGATTTGCGGTTATTCAACCTGGCAATGTTGGGAAAACAAGGCTGGAAGTTCGTTACTAATCCCACATCCCTCTGCGCCAAGGTTATGAAAGGCAGATATTTTCCCAACTCTGACTTCATGCAAGCTACTGCTCCTAAATCATCATCTGCTGTGTGGAGAGCAATAATAGCGGGACGGAAAGCGCTAAACGCAGGGCTTGTGAAGCGAGTTGGCGATGGATCTTCTATTCGGGTTTGGGAGGACAAATGGTTACCTTCCACTACCACGATGACTCCCTCGCCACGACCAGAGAACACGGCAGTTCATACTGTCAGTGATTTGATTGACACTTCAAATTGGTCATGGCGTAGAGACTTGGTTCGGGGAACTTTCAATACTCCTGACGCTGAGGCTATTCTAAATATACCGTTACGACGAGGAGGAGGAGAGGATTTCCTAGCTTGGGCACATGAGAAGTCAGGCGTCTACACTGTTAAATCGGCGTATCGAGCTCTGGTGAATCAGAAAGAGCGCTTAGCTCTAGATGAGGGGCAGATTACTGGCGCTTCAATGGATGAACAACAGATGTGGAGGGATGTTTGGAAACTCAATGTAGTCCCGAAAGTACGGGTTTTCTGGTGGCGTGTTCTAAGGGGTATCTTGCCAGATGAGAGTACTCTGAAGCATCGCCATATCAGGGACATCGATACATGCAAGGTGTGTCTTGCAACGGAAGAAGATTTGAAGCACGCACTACTGCTGTGCTCCCATGCACGCCGCTTCTGGGAGGAAGCTCGGCTGCTATTTAACATCAATGCCCCGCAGCTTCATTCAAACACTTGGGCCAGGGATATCACATGTGATCTAAGTGTCTCTAAGAAGGAGAAGGAGATTATAATCACCATTATGTGGGCTATCTGGACATCTCGGAACCGCATAACTCATGACAGAGATGGGATGGACCCAGCACAGTCTATTCGGAGGATCAGAGAGGATCTTGCCATCCTTGAGCTTCCGCGGCAGCAAAAACCAGTGCTACCTGGTTATGGCTGGCAACCACCAGAGAACACCACGGTTAAAATTAACACTGATGCAGCAATAAATCTTGATGATGGCCGTGCGGGAGCTGGTGGAGTTGCCCGATCTACATCGGCTCTAAAAGGCGTATGGTGCAAGCCAATCCCTGGAGTTACGGACCCTCTCGTCGCCGAGGCCATAGCTCTCAAGGAAGGAGTTTTATTTGCTACTTTACGAGGCTTCACGCATGTCATACTGGAGACCGACTGTCTAGAGGTGGTTAACCTCTGGACCTCACGCAACACCGATCGGTCGGTGATTGCACCTACCTTAGCTGAAGTTGAAGAGTTAGTTTCTAGTTTCAATTTCTTTCATATTCAACATGTAATGAGATCAGCAAACGGTCCCGCACATCTTTGTGCTAAGCGAGGTTGTTCGCTTAATGTGACTGAGAGCTGGCAAGACTTCACCCCTAGCTTCCTGATTAGTAGCTTATTAGCTGACTGCTCAGCGAATGCGTTTGTTGAATAAAAACTCTCAAATTCCCCCGCAAAAAAAAAAAAGATTGCTAATAACAATGCTTTAATTGGTACGACGTCGTTGAAGCAATGTAGGCCATCGGGTCTAAGATAACAAAGGAATGATATTCCATGTTTCTGACACAACTCGCTTGTTTAATAATAGTGGAGATTTATTTAGTCTTTTTGTTCAGTGGGGCACGACGTTCCAGACGACTACGAGGCGGCTACAGTGACTTCATCAATCTCAAGATGTTTTGCCGACTCTTTATCTCAGAGATGCTCATAGGGTATGTATGCGTTTATAGGATTAGTGTATGTATGTGTATGGGAGCATATGTGATTGTACTATGTTCAAAATAAATTATAAGAAAAAAATCCAGCTTCAAGATCGAGTAAAAAGAGTGTAAACGAACGACAACCAAGCAAAAACGAACTCTCAAATACGACAAACAACCAAGCATAAACCCATGATTTTTTGGAAGTTCCAAGACCATGATATTTCTTGCGAAAAACTCAGATATATTATAATGAAAGTTCAGCGAAAGCACAAAATACTCTAAATACAATGCAAGTTAAATTGATGTATGTGAACCTTCGAACGACCACTACTATCACTAGAACGGGCCAATGACACGTCGTAGTTACCGCTCGGAGCCGGCCTAACCTTGTTGATGATAGACGGGTAGTCTTGGACTCTTGGTGCATGTGCCCCAAAAGACTAGCACCCTAGAGTCGTAATCACCAATACTAAAACCTCGAACTGACCCGAAGCACATGTCAGCAGAACTCGTCGACGCGTACGAACAACAGGAAGCCCCACCTCGCCGCCCGAGAATACCACATGAATATGCGCCGAAGCTCCGTATGTCCGCCTCGTTGGACGAATTCGAGGTGGATTGGTGCCCAAAAGACCATCTCAACGAGGAAGCGCCACCATTACCGAGCGTTTCCTATGCGAGGGCCACACCATCCTCGACCCGCCCTCCCGATGGTATCAAACACCACTGGAGCAAAGATAAAGCAGGGAAGAATTTATTCCATGCCAACGGCGCCATCATCATCTCACTATTGCCGATCGGCAACCCCTGAACTGTTCTTACCTACACCACTACCAGACCAACGCCTTGGGGTCCCCATCCCCTCTCGTAGTCGAATCGGTAAATGGAAGGAAAGGGGGCCTGCGGTCAACGTCGTGGACGTGGGTAGTTCGACCACCATCCTTTTTGCCTTGGTAGATAGTATGGAGGGAAATACCCTTCATAGATCCATAACCATTTGATCTTTAAAACACTCGATTGTATATCTCATGGTGTATATGAATCGAAATGAAATTCCAATCTATAAAAATGAACTCTCAAATAATACGGAACATGTGTGTAAGTGTAGGCATCCATCCATGAGTTATGAAAACCGAAAAGCTCCATGAACCATAATCTCCATAACACTGGATTGTATGGCTCATAACTTTTCTATGAACCAAGCGAATTCCAAACTAAAAGTACAAGCTTGCCAAACTATAAATAGGACACAAACTTTTGCACTGCACAAGCAAGAAGAAAAATAGACGACATCCCATTGACCATTGGACTGAAAAATAGGCCATGGAGTGAGAATTCCCAACGCGTCCCACGAGGGCCGAAACGAGCGTGCCCATAGCAGACCACCCATTGTCCACGCTTTCACAAGGCGGAGCGAGACAAAACGCTAGGGCCACACGCAGTTCAGACGCGCGACCCCACAACGCCTGCCGACATGTGGGCCCGCCCAAAACGAGCCAACAACGTGTGGATCTAAAAACTAGTCTCCGGCTTGTCCCATTCCAGTCACCCACCGGTAAGCTCACCGCCGTCGGTGGAGAGTTTATTTCTGGGCAGCGTCCCCTCGCGTATATATGCACGCGATAGACGCCAAGGGGGAAGGAAGGAAGGCAGGGAGAGAAAGAGAGGCCCTGAACCGGAAGCAAGGAAGGAAGAGGCGACCGACGACGAGGAGGAGGAGGAGGAGGAAGAGGTTGTTGGTAGGCTGTTGAGAGGAAGCTTCTAGAAGCCGCCATGGGGGACTCGAGCGGGTCGGTGTCCATCGACGTGGAGCGGATCTACTTCGGCGGCAAGGTCCGTGCTCGCATTCCGGTTCTTGGTTGATTGATTGATTCCCCCCCTTCGTTTCGACGGCGGGGGCGTTCTTGCGGGGAGGATTGATTTGTGTAGGCCGGGCGGGCGGGCTCCGTGGGGTTTCTGTTTGCTCTTCTTGTTTTGGTCTGTTGGGGTGGTTGGGCAGGCAGAGGAGCTTGTTCTTGCTGATTTCTGCCCCTTTATTATTATCCCCACCTGTTCTTAATTAGTTGCAGATAGAGGATGGTATGACAGATTGTCGGTATGCTTCCCCTAATGGGGGGAAACCGCAAATTGTATTATGGGTTAGAAATATTAGCTGCTGGATGGCTTGTTATTTATTCTTAGTTATATGCTGTGGTTGCAATGCTGCTCATGAGTAGGAGCGAGAAGAGACCAGGCTTAGAATTTGGTGCTATTTCATTTTAAATGTGTAGTTGCAACGGCCCCTGGCTTACGATTAGAAGCATATGAAGCAACGTCAGGAAGCGTGCTCATGCTATTTCTGTGTGTTAAGCAACGTATGGTTGGCCGTTTTACCAAGGAAGAGGCACTTCTGGTCAATTGGGGGGATGGTCTAAATTGGAATGGCTTGTTTACAGCTGTTGCTAAATTTGTGTCCTTGTGCCATGTGATTCATCAGGAGCATCCTGTGAGAACAAGATACGGCCCTGTATCCGTCTCCGTGTACGGCGACGAAGACAAGCCAGCGCTCATAACGTACCCGGATGTAGCTCTAAATTGTGAGTGCTGTCCTTTTTCTTTGTGGTTGGTGCTATAAATTTTGCTATAACAAGGTAGCTCATGTGTTGTATTCCTGTTTGGTAGACATGTCCTGCTTCCAAGGATTGTTCTTCTGCCCAGAGGCTGCGTCCCTGTTGCTTCACAATTTTTGTATTTACCATATTACTCCTCAAGGCCATGAGGTCAGTCATCATCATCTGTTCCTCCATATTTTACATGACCATCTACCATCATCATCCCGTTCTTACATGTTTGTCTTTTATGGCATCTGCTGTCTTGCAGTTAGGAGCAGCTCCAATTCCATCGGATGTACCTGAGCTATCTGTTGATAATCTCGCGGATCAGGTCGCGGATGTTCTTGATTTCTTCGGGTAAAATATCTGATAATTGGCTTACTTTTTTTTTTTTTTTTGTATTCTGTTGGTGCCTAAAGGAGTCCTCTGATGTTATTGTGGCATTGCTCTTGCAGTTTAGGGTCTGTGATGTGCATGGGTGTCACCGCCGGTGCCTACGTGCTTACCCTCTTTGCAGTAAGTGTTTGCACGATTAGGTCTTTAAAGCTTGCTACTCTATTTGATTTTGGCTAACAATTTGTTTTATATGTTATCCCAGGCAAAGTACAGGGAAAGGGTTCTTGGCCTGATGTTGGTTTCACCTCTATGCAAAGCCCCATCTTGGAGTGAGTGGTTGTATAACAAGGTAATGATTGGCACTTCAGTTTCAGCCATGAATTTATCAGTGCCTTATTTCTTTGTGTATACTAACCTCATATCCTGATCTTTCAGGTATTGTTAAACTTACTTTATTATTGTGGCACTAGTGGACTAGTGAACGAATGCCTCCTTCAGCGGTATTTTAGCACGGTATATTTCGTCCTCCATTAGCTTGTTCTGTTTACAGTTACACGCTGTGGTTGTTGAAGTCCCACTGAACTTCCTTTTCTGCTACGTACAGGAAGTTCGTGGTAGTGGACAAGAACCTGAATCGGAAATTGTTCAGGCCTGTAGAAGTGTAAGTATTTTCTCCTATTTGCAGCTTTCTAGTGCTTTTCTAGAATGTCAATTATCTCTACAGTTTCAATATCTGACCGTGGTCATGATTACCTTTTTATGCAGTTACTTGATCAGAGGCAGGGTGTTAATGTATGTCGATTCCTTAAAGCAATCAACGGGTAAGTAAACAATATCTTTGCTAGGCATTGCCTGTAAATGCCAAACAAATTTTTGTGGGAGAGAACTCACAGTTCATCAACCTCTCTATCTATCAGGAGACATGACTTAACTGAAGCACTGAAGAAGCTCCGGTGCCGGACGCTGATTTTTGTGGGAGAGAACTCACAGTTCCATGCCGACGCTGTCCACATGACCACAAAACTAGATCGGAGATATTGCGCTCTAGTCGAGGTACCACACATTTCAACAATTCATGTGATCACTTGAGAATCATACCCAGAGTAAGGCAGGTTCTGAGCAGTGTTTTTGTGGGCAAATCGCAGGTTCAGGCATGCGGGTCGCTGGTCACCGAGGAGCAGCCACACGCAATGCTGATCCCGATGGAGTACTTCTTGATGGGATACGGGATGTACAGACCGTCCCAGCTCGACAGCAGCCCCCGGAGCACCCTGAACCCGTTCTGCATATCGCCGGAGCTGCTGTCGCCCGAGAGCATGGGGGTGAAGCTGAAGCCCATCAAGACCCGGACCTCCCTCAACGTCTAAACAACATGCGGGGGGCGGATCTTGGATGGCCGGACGATACAGCTCGCAAAAAAGCGAAGACTGCTTGGTTGAGCTGATCGGAGCACGGTCACCATCGCGAGACAAGTTTTGATACCTTCCGGTACCTTGGCACGCACGCACGCATTGCATAGATGGATACGCTAATGGCAGCATTTGCTGTAGTGGATTGCTGTAAGCCTGTGATCTACGTCTTCAGGGATAGGCAAGGAATGGGAATAGGGTGAGGTTGTAGGGGAGGAATACGGCTGTTTGTTTGTTTGTTGATATGCTTTGTAGTAGTCCACATCACATGTGTATATGTCATCAGATCATCATTTCACACGGGAAAGCAATATATATATATATGGTAAAGCAGAATCCTGTCTGTTCTGGAGTCTCGGGTGCACAGGCTTTGCCTTTGCTGAAAGTTTAGCCTGACTGGCTGTGATGTGCCCTGCTGGTGGTGGGCTATTGCTGTATGTGTCATGGATTGGGTGATCGATTGGTGGCTGGTTCGTTGTGTGTGGGTGAGTGGTGGTTCTACCATCGATGGCTCTGGTTCCTTGTCACTTTCCGATGTACCAACATTGGACACATGCAAAGCATTGTGTGTGCACGCCATTGCACCAAGCTCAAAGCTAACACAAATGGAGCTCAGCCACAGCATCCATATTGAACACATGCACCAGGTAACTTGGTGAAACAGAGAAGACCAACAAACACCGTCAAATAGACAATTATGCAACAATTGAATTTAGATTTCGAAGCATAATCTAATAGTCCTAGGCATACACACATACAGTATAAGACACCTGCAGGAAAACTACGATGCTGTGATGGTCTCTGTGGTCATGTGTGCATGGAAAACAGAAAATAAGCCAAAGCTGCACATCTTTCTCTTTTCTATATAAACCACGACCAAGATCAAGCCATCCTCATTGTACAGTTAATGAGAAGATCTCTTGCTTCACGGATCTGTGGCATTTTTCTTCTTTGCCAATTGGTATTCCAAGCCTTTCTTGTCACTGGTTGAGTCAATAGAGATTGTTGATCCTTCAACGGCTTCTCCATTGACAAGCATCTTGGAGATAGTTGTCATTATGTTCTTCTCGATCCACCTTTTTATGGGCCTTGCACCATACAACTGTGAAAGGCCATTGGTTGTCAATAACAAGCGGAAAATGGTTCGTTATGAGAATAGACAAGTTTTTTTTCTTAGAAAAGGAGGAGGACCCCCGGCCTCTGCATCTGGATGATGCATGCAGCCATTTTATTCATTATTCACACAAGACCTTACAAAGTCATACAACAGTAAGACTGAAGCCACCGTCTAGGCAACAAAAGTGTCGCTACTCCTATCCAAGAGATGAAGGAATGCTGATAGCCTGGGCCTAACAGACCTCGCAGCCAAACCTAACATCTAAGACCTGAGGTCCCAACCAGGACGCCTGCCGGGTATGGGTCACCTACCAGTCCGGCGCACTCCTCAACCAGGACGCCTGCCGGGTCTGAGGCCGCCGCAGCCACATGCCATCAATCCATCTTCAGAGTTGTACTGCTGCATCAACCTTGCCCGATCTAGCTGCCGCCGACGCCACCACGACGCCAGGCAGCATCACCCTCCCGTGCGAGTCCATCTCCGCCCATTAGACACCGAGTCTCCACTGCGCGATGCCGCCGAGATCCACCGTCATCAATGGACCAGATGAATCACCGCTCCTCCTCTTGTCCCCTCCAACCAGCACTTGCTCCCAAACGATGCCCCCAGGAGGGAGAACGATACCGAAGGCACCGTCATCGTCCGATCCGGTAGACCCAGATCTAGGGTTTCCCCCGGAGATACCCGATCAGGTTGACGTGACCAGCAACGACGATGCCTCCAGAAGGGAACGACGTCTCAAACGCCGCCATCGTCCGCCAAGACCGCAGTCAGGCGCGATTTTCATCGGAAGCCACGTCTTCCCAACCTCGCGGCTGGTTGGAACCGAGTGGAACCTCGCCACGAAGACGTATGTCACCGTCGGTACTCCGGCAGAGATCCAGCATCTCCTCACCGGTCCCTCCACGCGCCGCCGGTCGGCGGAAGGCCTCCCCGCGACGGATCCAAACGGGACGTTGGATCCGCAGTGACCGCCGTCACCATCACGACCAGAACAGCCCACCCCGCCGGATGGGGCGCTGCCACCGCCGCTGTCCAATCAGGGCCGCCGCTCCGCCAGCCATGGTGCTCCGGCCCCCGCCGCACATCCTGGAGTCGCCGTCCCAGCCGCTGCCGTTAGATCGCGCCGGCCAGATCCAAGCCACCAGCGCCAAGACGGCCAGCAACCGAGAAGAGGCAAAGAGCCACCTATCCCAGCACACTGCCAGAGCCACCGGAGCAGGCCCGCCGGACTCGCACCAGCAGCCCGCTCCACCAACATGCCTCTGCAACTCCATCCCACGGGGCCGAGGCCAGCACCACATCCACCGCCGCCACAAGCCACACCCACGCCAGATCCGGCCGGGGCAGCCCCGGATCCGCAGCCAGGCGCCGCCAAGAAGACAGGCTGCACCGGAGCTCGCGGCACCGGCGCCTGGAACCCCGCCGTCAACTAGCGGGCGCCGCCGCAAGGAGCCCCGCCGCCGCCATCCTTGGGGCACGCGCGGCTTCGCTAGCGTCCTCTCCGGCGGCGGCGAAGCAGAGGAAGGGGTATGGAGAGGGGCCGGCGGCGGCGCGATTAGGGTTGCCCCCGAGTCGCCAGCGGGGGCGACGCGGGGGGGGGGGGGCAAAAAGATACAATAGCTACTTTTTGTCTTAGTCTCAATTAGATTGTATGATTACTCTGAAAAGGAAAAATACTTACTGGATTGTGTGATTCTGACAAAATGACATCCAACGCAGCATCACTTACAACAAGAGATATGCCCTTGCTGGCTACTCTAGCAAAGGCACTCTTCATTTGGATATTCACGATCTCTTTCAGTTGACGGTGTGAAAGCGGCTCAAATACTACAATCTCGCTTAATCTGTTGACAAATTCGGGCTTGAAGCATTTTTGAACCTACACCAACAAATATATGTTATAATGAATCAATTAGTAGCTGGTTATTATTAAATTCCAAGTGGACTATTTGTGATTCACAAACCTGTTTCATGAGAAGGTCTCGCGATGCAGCCCTTGTCTTTTCTCCAACCACTCCTACATTTAGGTGCTCTGCCCCAACATTTGAAGTCATAATGATAATTGTATTCTTGAAATCCACATTATGCCCTTTGCCATCAGTCAACACACCATCGTTAAGGAGCTGAAGAAAAACATTCAACACCGACGGATATGCCTTCTCCACCTCATAAAAAAGGATAACACTGTATGGGCGCCTCCTAACTTTCTCCGTCAGTTGTCCACCATTTTCATAACCATGATAGCTGTATGATGTTACGAAATAAAACCATGTGTATAAATACAGATAAATATTGTGATATAATATAATGCTTGAAATTAAGGTGTAAAGAAACCTTGGTGGTGCTCCGACGAGACGTAGCACGGATTCGGGACTAACATACTCAGACATATCAAAGCGAAGCATCATCTTCTCACTACCAAATAGTTGTTCCGCGAGAGCTTTTGCAAGCTCTGTTTTCCCAACACCCGTCGTGCCCAAAAAGAGGAAGGAGCCTATCGGCTGGCCAGCTTGGTGAAGGCCAATCCTGGAACGCAACACTGCTTCTGCAACTAAATTGATGGCCTCATCCTGCCCAACTATTCTCTCATGCAATCTGTCGGCTAAGTGGATTAACTTGACACTCTCCTCTTGATTAAGCGTGGCTATAGGAATTCCAGTCCATCCGCTCACAACCTTCAAATGAAAAACCTAGTTCAAACATAGTACTACATGACAAGCACACACTGTTGAAATAATAAAAGTGACGTCCATGACTACCTGTGCAACATGATCCGGCGCAACAACTTTATTTTCTCCTCCTAGCTCTATTTTGGTGCAGGCCTCGTCAATGAGACCAATGGCCTTATCAGGAAACCGGCGACCTACACATACAGAACAATGATATCGCAACTCGGCTCAGAAGCAAATTTCGTCTGAAACAACTGTAATGCAATAATGCAGCAAAATTACTATAATCACCTGCGATATAGCGGTCAGCGAGGTGCACGGCAGCGTCAATGGTAGCATCAAGAATTTCCAAGCCGTCATGCTTCTGGTACCGGGGTTTAAGCCCCTGGAGGATGGCGATGGTGGAATGCGTGCTCGGCTCCTCAACGTGCACCTTCTGGAACCGCCGCTCGAGTGCAGGATCCTTCTCGATATACTTGGAGTACTCGTCGTCGGTAGTGGCGCCCAGACATCGGATATGGCCACGAGCCAATGCTGGCTTCAGCATGTTGGCCGCGTCCATGTGGGTGCCCGTGGCCGCTCCGGCGCCAAGAAGCATGTGCATCTCGTCGACGAACAGGATCACCTTGCCGCGTGCAGCCGCCACCTTCTTGATGAAGTCCGCCATGCGCTCCTCGAACATGCCGACGTACATCGTACCAGCCACCATCGCCATGAGGTTGAGCTCAATGACACGCGCTCCGGCGAGCTTGGACGGGACCTTCCCGGCGACGATGCGTTGGGCGAGGCCCTCGGCGATGGCCGTCTTGCCGACCCCGGCGGCGCCGACAAGCGCGGCGCAGTTCTTGGTCCGGCTACAGAGGATGCGGATGACGCGATCAATCTCGTCGTCACGCCCGATCACCGGGTCGGCCTTGCCGGCCACGGCCGTAGGTGCGCAGGCATGTGGTGTACCGGAAGTACCTCCACGCCGCCCAGCACACGGCTCCCGCGCAGAGCACTTCACGGAGCGACACCTCGATGACAGGGCTAGACGACGTATCGTCAGGTACGCCGGAGGAGTCCGTAGTCCCTCTCTCCATGATCCTATCAAGCCATGACCAGGCCATGGTTGATTTTGGTTGCAGGCACGAGAGAGCTCGGCGAGTTTCGGCCGCTTCTAGTTCTAATTTCCAGCGTCCCCTCCTTTTCCTTTGATTTGATGGACGCTCTTTCTTCCACCACCCTGTATATATTTATATATAAGTACAACATATACAAGGGGACGTGGCTTAACTAGTCCCGAGCATAGATGCGCTCGATATTTGCAGCGTCGGTCAGTGCCTGTGGATCTGGCCCATTTCTTTATTCTCGTGGTTTTGGGCTGCCAGCAATTGGATACTGTTTGGAAATACGTACGCCACAGGGGGCCATGGAGATGGAACAGAATAGCACTTTTGACGCGAAGGCGAACGGCGGCGAGGTGAGCCGTGGATCAGAATCGCCGCTCCCCGTCTGATCCGTGGATCGGAAAGTTCGCTTTCCGTCTCGTGGGCACTGAGGGCATGGCCATCGCTCCACGATGGACAGATGCCCCAGCTCTCCACATCGACCTGCTTAGTCCAGCTAAGCCAAACCTGCTGCTTGCAGGCCAAAACGGCCTCCTGCAGAAGAGGCGGCCTCTTCCCTGACAAAAGCATGCGAAAGTGGTAAAAAGGCAGGAATCCTGTGCAAGGACCGCTAGTCACCATGGTTTGTTTCTCACATAGAAAAAGGAGGAAGTTTGAGAGAGAAAATAGATGGTGGTCCAAATATGTTGCCTCCGTTGGACAAGAGAGTAGCCTCACGGTCTCTTTCCTCGCTGGAAGCACTGAGGCTACCGTATAGTGATGCTTCCATTGCTCATGCCCTGAGACGAAGTGAATGCAGAGCGAGAGATCTTCTCCCTCCCAAGGCTGAGGACTGCGGGATAGAGGTCTGGACCGCCGGCGGCGAGGCACCATGGAGTTTCTGATGCAACCAATCGGCTGGTACGTTGATCTTTTGTTTTTTTTCCGGGCGTGCCTCCATGTAGAGGACCGGCTTGGTTGACTGAGAGGATCCCTTTCTCCCATGAATCAGATCGGCTCTGCTTGAGGAGGTGAGGGAGAGTTTGGTCCTCGCCCCTGTGGCTGCGAAAGGCCAAGTTGTGGCAGGGCCGACGGCGCCGCAGCAGCACGCGGCGGCAGACAGCGGCGAAGCGCCGAAGCGCCGATCTTTGCGGCGGAGGATGTGGCGGAGGAGGGAAGGGAAAGGTCACCGCCGACATCGGACATGTCAACGGGGGAGACGAATCATCAGGCGTCCGGATGGATCAAGAGGTTAGCGAACAAACAACTTACCCCATCGAACAACAACGATTTCTGAATAAAATAGTTGGCTTGACCAAGAAATAGTACAGTCAGAGCCGGTAGGATTCTCTTGCAATCTGCTTGCTCAATTCAGAGAGGTCATGCTAGGAGTGCCTTACAGCAGCAACTAGCAGCAAGGCCAGCCACTGAGTAAACTAGAAAGCTGTACTGACTTTCAGCAAGATCATGCGAAGATCTAGTATGCTTCTGCTGCTAAGTAAGAAATACAGTCTGTCAAAGTATGAATGTAGGCTAAAAATGGAACCTCGTGGACAGTTCGTTCCCTAGAAAATCCATTGAATATGTGAATCTAGATGTACTGCTGATTGTAGAGATTGAATCTTCGAATATGTGAATCTAGAAGTACTGTTGATTGTAAAGGTTGAATGTTCAAATCTGTGAACCTATGAACTGAAAGACTGAATATATGAATTTGTGAAACTGAATGCAGCGGACGCAAGGTAAATGTAGTATTTCCAATGTTCATAATACTCATCCTCTCAAACTATGTGTAAATCCGATTAAGTTTGCTTATTTCCTTGTTGCTTACTGTGTTAAATGGCAAAAGCACATTGGAGCCTCCTCACGGTGCATATTCAGTAGTATTTTCCTTCTTGCTTATTTCCAATGTGCTTTTGCTATTTAACACGATAATGCATTTCAGGACAGGAAGAAGATTATGAAAAGCTTGAAGGGGAAGATTATGAGGCTCGCTCTCAGTGATTATGTATTTCTTGTAAGTGATGTCTATGTATGTAATATATTTTAGTGTTTAAATATAGGATCGTACTATACTATGTGAATTCTATGCTCTGTGTCGGTGTACTAAGGTAGGGGTACCTCAGTACCCCAACTTGTGCACGGGCGGTTGCAGCTTCCCGCGGCTGGGTTTACCACGTGCTCGCCGGAGACTTTTCTGCTCCATATCAAACCATTCAAAAACAAAGTATACAAGACAGAAGATCGAGACCCTGGCAAGCGGAGCTTGCCGGGAAGGCCGTTCTAGGCTCAAGGTTACCTCACTCACGCAAGGCCCTGGCAAGAGGAGCTTGCCAGGAAGACTAGAAGATTACATCATAGAAGACACGCCTCGACGCTATATGCGCCCCGGCGAGGGCCCGGGGAGCGACAAGCCTCAGAGCCCGGCAAGCTCCCGGGCCCGGCAAGATCAAGACCCCGGCAAGGTGCTTGCCGGGAGAGTTGCGCTGTGTGCCCGCGCTCCAGCTCATCGGCCCACGCGTCGCCCTGGGACCTTTCCAGGGACGCGTGGCGGATGGCTGTACAGCCTGGGGGACACGCTAGCACTCCACGGTGGTGAAGCCATCGCCGTGGCAGACGGAGACGCAAGGGCGGGAGCTTTTGGGGTCGACGGCGACGGGCATTAAATGCCCTTGTCCCCCACTGTCAAAGTAGGTAGCGACCACTGTTCGCGCACTGTAGCTCCACTATTCCCGCACTGTTACAACTACCACCTCTTTTACGTTTTTACCCCTTTCTCCTACGTTGACACCTGTCGGTGACCCCTTGCACTATAAAAGGAGGCCCATGCACAACGTGGAGGGGGTTCGGAACCTAGATCGCTCATACGCTCGGTGTAGCTGCTTCTTCAAGCTCCCGAGCTCTCCAACTCAATACACAACTAAGCAGGAGTAGGGTTTTGCGCGTCTACCGCGGCCCGAACCTGGGTAAAACTGCCCGCGTGCTCGCTATGATCTGCTCTTCGTGCTCCCTCCGCCCTCGTACCGCACAGACAAGGGGCTCCGGTCCCATAGGTGTTCGTGGCGGACAGTTTCCCCCGACATCTTTGGCGCGCCAGGTAGGGGGCGTCGAGGTTGTGCGAATCTGATCCGGCGTTCGCGCGGGCGCATTCTTCACCAACCTCTCCAGTTTCGTCAGCAACTTCATCAGCAACAGCACCATGGCCCCGAAGAAGAAGGCTTCGGAGGTCGGAGGCCCGTCTGAGTCTCATCCGCCGCCACCAGAGCCAACGGTGGGCGGGGGAGACGCCGTCGGAAGGGTGGTCGCCGACGAGGACACTCGCGGCGCCACCAAATCCAAGGACAGGACGGACGACCGAGCCTCGGTCTCCGTGGACGCGCAGCGTCCATCTCAGCACACGACAACCCAGCCGCGCCATACCACGGGAGGTGGTATCCGCTTGCTGGGACAAGGGCAAACCGGAGGCTCGCGGGACGCCCCGGACCACCGTCCGGGCACAAGCAAAGCGAAGGCGCCGGCGCGGGACCCTGCTCCTTCTAACGTTGTTAGGAGTCGAAGCATATCCCGCTCCTCGCACCGTTCGCCCCCGTTCCCCTCCACTCCAGCAGAAGCGCTCGCAAGGGCACAACTGCTCCTCGACTTCCCTCCAGCGGCAGACAAGGCCGAAGACTGGAGGGCCACCATCCAGAGCCTGATCGCCTTCGCCAACAATGATTCTCCACAGCAGCCGGCGGCCTCGCGGCCGCGGCAAGCTGAGAAGACGAAGGCCGACGGCGACAAGACCGCTGGGGGTGCGACAAGCGTGCACTCCCCGCCGCGGAAGCAGAAGACGCCGCCCCGCCGGAACAACGCCGACGACGGCTCCACGGCATCGTCGGATCCGCGGGCCGTCGGGACCAGCGCCAGGTCCTCGACGACCGGCGACAAGAAGACGCTCGGACAACCATCGAGTGCCGCCGAGAAGCTCGGCGACAATCAGACCAGAGAGCTGGGAACGCTGTCGACGCGCGCGCGCCCGGTGAACTAGGCGACTTGCCGTACGCGGCAGGCTGCCCTGCGTTTACTCGTGAGCTGCGGCGCGTCCAGTGGCCCAGCATGAAGAATTTCAAGCCCGACGTACCGGAGAAGTACGACGGCAAGACGCACCCCTCGGAATTTCTCAGTGTCTACACCATCGCGGTGCAGGCTGCCGGGGGGCGCGACGAGAAGATTTTGGCGAATTACTTCCCGCTCGTGCTTAAGCCGAACGTTCGTTCCTGGCTTATGCACTTGCCGGAAGGCTCCATTTCTTCTTGGGCAGACCTTTGCCATCAGTTTGTTGACGCCTTCACCGGCGGCCACAAACCCCACGGCCAGGAGAGCGATCTCCACATTCTGGCCCAGAAGGAAGGAGAGTCCCTGCGCAAGTACATCCAACGCTTCAGCCGTGTACAGCACAACATCCCTGATGTCCACCCTGCCGCGGTTATCAGCGCGTTCCACCAGAACGTGCGTAACCGCCGCATGCGTGAAGAAATGGCGATGACCAAGATTCGGGACGTCAGCGAGCTCTATGCTCTGGCTGACAAGTGTGCACGCGCAGAAGAGGGGAGGAGACTCCCCGGGGAGGATGCTGGCGCAGGAGGAAGCGACAGCGACGACGCCGCCCCGGCAAAGAAGGGCCGGCGGCGGAACAACAGAAGGAAGAACAATAAGGAGGTGCTTGCCGTCGAGAAGTCCGGCAAGGAGGCTCCCGCCAAGCAAACGCAGGCTGGCGGCTCCGGCAAGGAGCCTGCCCCTGTAGCGGCGGCCGACAAGCAGGACGGCTCCGACAAGCAATACTGTAAAATCCACCGCACCAAGGGCCACGACCTCTCCAACTGCAAGCGCGTCGAGTACCTCGTCGAGCAGCAGAAAGCTGAGTACGAGAGGCGCGACAAGGAGAAGGCCCAAGGTGGCGGCGGAGAGCCAAGCAAGAAGCGGCCATTCAATGGCCGGGGAGGACGCCGCGGCAAGGCCAAGCAGCGGCAAGGTGACCGACCTCCCCGGGGCCGCGATAAGGATGAAGAAGACGACGACGAAGACATGGAGGACGAGGATAACAGCGAGCAGGAGTTCCAAAAGGCCACGGAGGTCCTGTGCGTCGACGGTGGCGCCTCTCTGCACACCTCCCACCGTCAGCTAAAGCAGTGGGTGCGTGAGGTGAATGCAGCAGAGCCGCCCGTGGAGTCGCGCAGGCTCCTCAAATGGTCCAGCACGCCCATCATTTTTGCTCTTGAGGATCAATGCTGGTCTCACCCACCATCCGCAACCTCAAGGTCACCAAAATGTTGGTTGACGGCGGGGCCGGGCTGAACTTGATCTCCTCTGCTGTGATCAAGAAACTCCAAATCCCTGATGGCGAGCTCGAAGAGACCGGTTCTTTCCAAGGAATCAACCCGAGAAGGAGCAAGCCCAAGGGGAAGATCACTCTGCCGGTGACCTTTGGCGGGGAGCTCAACTTCAGAACTGAGCGCATCATTTTCGACGTCGCCGATATTCCATTGCCATACAATGGAATACTTGGCCGTCCTGCCCTCTCCAAGTTCATGGCAGCTTCCCATTATGCCTACAATGTACTCAAGATGCCGGGGCCGATAAGCGTCATCACTGTCCACGGCGACAAGAAAGATGCGCTTGTCTGCGCCGACAAGATCTACCGGGATGCGGCAGCTGCGGCAGAGAAAGATACACTTGCCGCTGAAGCTCCCGGGGGGAAGAAGACGAAGACCAAGTCTGGCAAGTGCTCTGGGGCCCACTCCGGCAACCGCACCTCTTCGGAGTGCTGCGCTGCCGTCGAGGACGTTCCATCGAGCTCCACCGGCAAGTGTAAGAAAGGGATGGCCGCTCCTCCGGCAACCAAGAAGGTGTCCGCCAAGGAGGACGGCACTGGTGGTACCTTCACCATCAGTGCCGCGCTTGACAGCAAATAGGAAAGCGCGCTCGTTGCCTTCCTGCGGGCGAATGTCGATGTGTTTGCCTGGCAACCATCTGACATCCCCGGTGTTCCCAGGAAGGTAATTGAGCACAAGCTTGCTGTCTGTCCTCATGCGCGGCCCATCAAACAGAAAGTGAGGAAGCAAGCCGTGGAGCGCCAAGAATTTATCAACGAAGAAATCAAGAAGTTAGAGGCAGCAGGCCTAGTTAGATGTGTGATCCATCCGACGTGGTTAGCAAATCCAGTCGTCGTGCGCAAGGCCAACGGGAAGTGGAGACTGTGTATAGACTTCACCGATGTGAATAAAGCATGTCCCAAGGATCCATTCCCTTTGCCGCGCATTGACCAGATTGTTGACTCCACTGCCGGATGTGAGCTACTCTGTTTTCTTGATGCATATTCAGGCTACCATCAGATCTTTATGGCCAAAGAGGATGAAGAAAAGACTGCATTTATCACTCCATGTGGCACTTATTGCTTCATACGCATGCCATTTGGACTGAAGAATGCAGGATCAACATTTGCAAGGGTAGTGCACACTGCTTTCGAGCCACAGATCCACAGAAATGTAGAGGCTTACATGGATGACATCGTGGTGAAGAGTAAGAGCAAGGAAACCCTGATCCAAGATTTGGAAGAAACATTTCAGAACCTGCGCAGGATACAGCTCAAGTTGAACCCCGAGAAGTGCGTCTTTGGAGTTCTCTCCGGCAAGCTTCTCGGATTCTTTGTGTCACAGAGGGGTATTGAAGCCAACCCCGACAAGATTAAGGATGCCAAAAGGCCCCGAAGCGCGTCAAGGATGTCAAAAGGCTTGCAGGTTGTGTGGCTGCCCTCAGTAGGTTCATTTCGAAGTCTGCAGAACGCGCCCTACCTTTCTTCAAAATCTTGAAGAAGGCAGGTCCCATGAAGTGGACTCCGGAAGCAGAGGCAGCGCTGCAAGATTTGAAACGGTACCTATCCTCCACTCCAATACTTGTCGCACCTAGACCACAGGAAAAGTTGTTGCTGTACCTAGCGGCAACCAACCAGGTGGTTAGTGCTGCGTTGGTAGCGGAGAGGGAGTCCGACGAGGAGGCTACGCCACCGGCAAGCGAATCCAGCGACAAGCAGGGGGCTGCTCCAGCGAGCTCTGGCCCCGACAAGGACGACTCTGCGCAGGAACAAGAAGAAGCGCGGAAGAAGATGGTGCAGCGCCCAGTGTATTTTGTAAGTTCCCTTCTCCAGGGAGCTAGGTCAAGATACTCTGGTGTGCAAAAGTTGCTTTTCGGCCTTCTCATGGCCTCGAGAAAGCTGCGCCATTACTTCCAAGCACATGAGATAACAGTGGTCACTCGCTTTCCGCTGAAGAGAATATTGCACAACCCGGAAGCAACAGGCAGGATCGTTGAGTGGGCACTGGAGCTGTCGAGCTTTGGACTCAAGTTTGAAAGTACTTCAACCATACAGAGCCGAGCTTTGGCAGAATTCATAGCTGAGTGGACCCCAACGCCCGATGAAGAAGTCCAAGAAACAAGTACACCCGTACAAGAGGCGACAAGTGAATGGGTAATGTATTTTGATGGTGCCTTCTCGCTGCAAGGCGCCGGTGCTGGCGTGGTACTTATCGCACCCACCGGAGAGCACCTCAAATATGTTATCCAGATGCACTTTCCCAGGGAGCAAGCAACAAACAACACTGCAGAATATGAAGGCTTGCTTGCAGGCCTCAGGATTGCGGCCGAACTTGGGATCAGGAAGCTGATTGTGCGGGGAGATTCTCAGTTGGTGGTCCGGCAAGTCAACAAGAGCTATCAGAGCCCTTTGATGGAAGCTTATGTTGATGAAGTGAGGAAGCTTGAGGAACACTTTGAAGGTCTGCAGATGGAGCACGTCCCGAGAGCTCAGAATGAAATTGCAGATGGCCTTTCAAAGTGTGCTTCGATGAAGTTACCTGTGGAATCAGGGACCTTCTTGCTCAAGCTGACTCAGCCATCCGTTACACCATCAATTGGGCAGTCCAAGAAGAGAAAGTTGGTCTCCGGCGACTACTTGCCGGCGGATCTCCCTGAAACCGCCGCCAAGGTCCCCAAGATCAACAAACAGAGCGCTGAGGAACGGTTTGCTCCTGCAGATCCTCGGGTCTGTGCAGTTGAAGCGAGCGTTCCCGACAAGCCTCGCCCCGGCGAGCTTGCCGGGGGACCTTCAGCTCCGGCGGGGCCAGAGGTTCTTGCCGTAGAAGCTGAGGTTCCCGCAGCGGCCCTCATGCCTTTAGTCCTTGCCGTTGAGCCTCAAGCTCCGGCATGGGCGCAGCAGATCGTCCGTTTTCTGCAAACTGGAGAACTTCCCGACGACCCAGAAGAAATAGAGAAGATAACCAGGCAGTCAAGTATGTACCAGTTCGTGGATAACGAGCTGTACAGAAGAAGGCTTAATGGTGTCAGACTGAAGTGCATCTCCAGGGAAGATGGACAGAAACTGTTGGCAGAAATACACGGAGGCATATGCGGCCACCACATTGGCGCAAGGGCGCTTGCCGGGAAAGCTTTCCGGCAAGGGTTCTTTTGGCAAGAAGCCCTCCAAGATGCAACTGCACTAGTAACCAAGTGTGAAGCGTGCCAGTTCCATGCAAAGCAGATTCATCAGCCAGCTCAAGCTCTCCAAACAATCCTTTGTCCTGGCCCTTCTCGGTCTGGGGGCTCGACATCCTCGGCCCCTTCCCCCGAGCCGTCGGGGGCTTTGAGTACTTGTACGTTGCAATCGACAAGTTCACAAAGTGGCCAGAAGTGGAGCCAGTGAGAAAGGTGACAGCACAGTCAGCGGTCAGGTTCTTCAGGTCGATTGTTTGCCGTTTCGGAATCCCTAACAGGATCATCACCGACAACGGTACACAATTTACTAGTCGCACCTTCATGCAGTACGTCCAAGACCTTGGCGCTAAGGTCTGTTTCGCTTCTGTTGCTCACCCGAGGAGCAACGGTCAAGCGGAGAGGGCCAATGCTGAAGTGCTGCGCGGACTCAAGACAAGGACCTTTGACAGGCTGCGAGTGCGGAAGAAATTGGATAGAGGAGCTACCGGCGGCTCTTTGGTCAATCAGAACGACACCAAGTCGAGCCACCGGACAGACACCCTTTGCTCTAGTCTATGGAGCAGAGGCAGTTCTCCCCACGGAACTCGTATACGGATCTCCTCGAGTGCTCGCTTATGATGAGCTCGAGCAAGAGCAACTGCGACAAGATGATGCTTTGCTCCTCGAGGAGGGGCGTCTCCAGGCTGCTGTACGAGCTGCTCGATACCAGCAAGCCTTGCGTCGCTACCATAGCCGCAAGGTTAAGGCCAGGAGTCTCGAGGAAGGCGACCTTGTTCTTCGGCGTGTTCAGTCCGCCAAGAATTCCAACAAGTTGACGCCGAAGTGGGAAGGCCCTTATCGGGTGAGACAAGTCACGAGGCCCGGCGCTGTCCGCCTCGAGACCGAAGAAGGCTTACCGGTGAGCAACTCCTGGAACATAGAGCATCTTCGCAAGTTTCACCCATAAGGCGCGGTTGCCGTGATCCGCTCCGGCAACCACCTTTTGTACAAGCCTTGCCGCTGTTGCATGTAACCCTTTGTACAAAGCCGGGCGCAGACCCCGTGCATCAGTAAAGATTTTGTGTTTTGCGCTATTTGCCTTTTGCATGCTTTTCTCTGCTATTTGCATGTGTTATTTGGCATCTTGTGCAACATACACATCCGGTAAGCATTAGCACGCCGAAAGGCCATGTCTTGTTTCCCTCTTCTTTTCCTTTGCCTCTTAAGCAGAAGGGACGTTCCTCGCGCACAAGTTTGCCGGGGGGGAAGGAGATGGAGGAGGAACCAAGTGCTGTTCAAGAAAGAGAAGCCTTACCGAGAAGGAAGCAATATATGAAAGCTAAGTTATTAGAATTTGACCAGTTCAAATTTTTAAATTTTAGTTGTCTTCCTTGAACAATCACACTTTGTATGGAAAACCTGTGCGCGGAGGAACCTATCCGTAGCTAGCCGCACCCTTGTCTTGTTTCCGAGTACGCTCAACGATCTAAGTGAGCTGCGAGAAGTGTCGCGCCCTTACTTCGTTTTCGAGTTCGCTCAGCAAGCTAAGTGCGTTGCGACTAGCTGCGGCAAGGTTGCTTGTCGGTGAGACCTTGGCCAGCAGGCTGCTCAGAGTCCAGCACTCAGCGCTCGCGGCAAAGGCCCCTTGCCGGCAAGCTCCCCGGGAGCGTAGGGTGAAAAGCATACAAAGTAAATGACCAAGACAAGGAAGATAACATTGCACTGATTGATCAAAATGAGATAAATATCTTACAAAGGATAACTTGTCGCAATGATTAATGAGTTCACAAACATCCTATGCAGCAACAAAAAGAGATAAAGATAATGGAGGCCTAATCTACGCGGTCGCCCTCAATCCTGGAGATCTTGTTCACCTTGGCGATGATGTGGGCGACCTGCTCCTTCAACACCTCCATGTTTGCGTCGGCCGGCAGGCTGCGAAGAACGTTGGTGAGGTTTATGCCGGGATTGCGGTATACAATCTTCGTCAGCACGCACTCCAAGGTTCCCGTGCAGAGCAGGCGCGACTCCTCGGCCAGCTGCGCGGGAATCTTGTTCCGAAGACCTGCAAGAGCCGGCGCGATCCCTCTGAAGAAGAGGCTGAGCTTGGCGCTGTGAGGGAGGTTCGGATCCGGGGAGTAGATGAGATGCTCGACTTTCAGCGCCAGCAGCTCCTGGTCGATGTTGGACGCAGAAGATACCAAGTCCTCGGTCCATACCTCAATGGTACGGCGGAAGTTCTCGGCCGCCTTGTTGGCGCTGTCCACCAAGGCTCGCTCCTTGCGGAGCTCCTCCTTCAACTTGGTCTCCCGATCCCGGGCGGCGTCAAGCGAGTCCTTCAGTGTGGAGACCTTCAGCTCCAGATCCTCGAGGGAGTCCTTGGCGGCCTTCAACTCGTCGCCCCTCTCAGAAAGACGCACCTGGAGTTCTGAGTTAGTGTGGGCGTCCTTCTCGCGCTCTATATTGAGCGCGGCGACCTTCTCCACGCTCGCCTTCAGCAACTCCTCTAGCTGCGCGACCTTGGCGGCAAGCTCCTCCTTGGCGGTCTCCGCGGTAGCCGCGGCAGCTCTCGCCTCCTTCAGCTCCCCGCCAAGGGCCTGCTCCCGAGCGGCAAGTTCTTCCTCGTGGGCGTCGAGGTTGACCTTCCGCTGGGCGAGTTCTCCTTCTCGCCGGGACAGCTCCACCCCGGCGAGCCGCTGCTGCTCTTCGGCCTCGGCCTTCTCCAGCACCCACTCTTGGTATTCTCCGGCGAGTCGCTCGCGCTCCTCCGCCACCTCGCGGAGGGCCGCCTGGTTGGCGGCGCTGAGCTCCGCCGCGCGTTTCTCCATCTCCGCGGCGGCCTTGGCGGCGAGGGCCTCCCGACAAGCAAGCTTCGCCTGCCTGGCCCGGTAAAGGGCCAGGAGCTGGTGAAGCAGCTTCTCCTCCTCGGGCCCTTCACTTCCGCCGGGCGCCTCGACGATCTTCAAGCCCGCGGAGGCGAGGACCTCTCCATCAAAGGCCTCGCCCTCCGCGGGAGCTCGCGACGAAGAACCCCACGGCACCTGGATGAAGACGCCGTTGGGGGCTTCGAGATAATAGCCGGCCTGCTCCTTTTCGGCGGAGGGGTCGGCGGCCGGCGCAACACTTGATGCTCCCGCCGCCTCCGGGCCGGCGGTGCGGTCGCCGTCCCCCTCCCCGGCCGCTGCGTCCGCAGCCGGAGCGGTCTCCTGCGCAGCCGGCTCGGCGGCTCCCGCCGTGTCCTCGGCGACAGGGGCGTCGCCGCCGCCGTCCTGCGTGGCCTCCTCCTCGATGATGATGACTTCCGTCTCCATCGGCTCGGGGGGAGGAAGATCTAGAAGAAGAAGAAGAAGCAAAAGAAGTTCAAGCAAATATTCAAAAAGAGACAATGCCGAGAAGACAAAATTACAAGACCTACCTTGGCGGACGTCGTCAGCGGCGGGCTCCCTCGCCGGGGAGCTCTGCCTTGGCGGAGTGGCCGCCCTCGCCGGGCTGCTCGCCCTCGGCGGGGTACTCGCCCTTGGCGGAGTACCCGCCCTTGGCGGAGCGCTCTCCCTTGCCGGGGAGTTCGGCCTTGGCGGGGACGGCGGGGCCTGCTGCTCCTCGGGGGCGGCCTCCGGACGCTCCTGCCGCTGTGGCTCCACCTCTGCACAAGAGAAGACAAAAGCATCAAGATGTTAGAGCAAGACCAAAATCCCCAAGCGCACCCGACGAGTGGAAAGATGGAACCCAGACTTACGCTGGGGGCTGCGCTGGGGGCTGCTCCTCGGAGCAGCGCTCGGGTCCGGGAGGCTTGGCTCCGGCACGTCCCCAGTTGCCGCGGTGGGCGAGTCATCCGTGACCTCGACCACGGGCACCTTGGCTTTCTTCGCCGCGCGCTGGGCCAAGGTCTTGAAATCAAAGCAAAAAAAACAAGATTAGCATCAACAATAATCAAGACGAAGTTTGAGAAGATAAAGATCTCGAATGATTACTCCTGTTCCTCCTCGTCGTCGTCGCTCAAGGCGGAGAAGTCAAACTCCACCTGGGGCGCGTCTGCGCGAGGAGCGGGAGGCGAAGATTCCCTCGGGCGCTTGGCGGTCCCTGCGGCTGGGGGCTGCGAAGACCCAGCCCCTGTGGTAGCCGAGGCCCGGGGAGCGGGCGGAGCCGCCGCTCCGCCCCGTGAAGACTCCTGTCGGCTCGGCGCCGGCCTGCGAGGCGCCTCTGTTGTGGCCTGCTTGCGGGGCGCCTCCGTCGTGGCTTGCGCGCGGGCCGCCTCCGCTGTGGCTGGTGCGCCGGTCGCCCCCGGCGCAGCTTGGCTTCCCCGGGGAGCTCGCGCTGCCCGGCGAGCTGGTTGTTGCCGGGGGGCCTGCGCCCTCTCCCCCGTCGCCGTCTTGCGGAGACGCTTCAGTGGAGACCGCCTAGGGCTTGCCCGGGGCGGGGAGGTCTCCGACGAGGAGAGGTCGTCGGCGTAGAGCTCCGTAGACCCGCCGGAGTCCTCGGCGGCCTCGGCGTCCTCCTCCTCCTTCTCCTCGGCTGGCTTGCTGGGCCCAGCGCCCTGCGCCGCGGCCTCCTTCCCTCCGGCGCCTCCGCTCCCTCCGGCGCCTCCACTCCCTGCGGCGCCCCTGTTCCCTCCGGCGGCGTGGCCTCTCGCCGCGGCCTCCGTCTGGATTCCGATGATCCCGGAGTGCCTCAAGGATGGGACTCCGGCGAGCGCGTCAGGAGGCAGCTGCAGTAGCCTGCGGATCTCCGCCTCCTCCGCTTGGCAGGACGCCTCCGCAGCATCTGCCTCGTCGGGCGTGTAGCCGAACTCTCCTGCCGCTGCGGCTACGGCGGCCTCTTCAACCCGAGAAGCGATATACGCAATCTCCTGGTCGGTGGTGTCCCGCGTCAGCTCCCGGGTCTCGTTCTTGTTCTTCGCCACCTCCACAAGGTTGTCGAAGAAGCTGAGGATGTCTATTGACTTGGGCGGAATCCACGTGCGGTCCACGCCGTGCGAATCACACGCTGGCATCATGGCGCGGAGAGGATCACAAGCTGTGCTGTTGCAAAGGGGCACCACTCCCCGGGGCCCCCTGAACCATTCCGGGTGGGCCGGGTCGTGCTTAAACAGCTCCCGGACCATCCCCTTTAGCTCCAGCGACGTGAAGTTGTAGTTGAGCCCGGGCCGCAACCTCATGATATCCGCCGAGTTGCCGTACTCCCAGGCCGGTCTTTTCCTGTATTGGAGAGGGGCGATGCGGCGGCGGAGGAAGTCTGTGCCTACTTCTGCGATAGACAGCCTAGCGGTCCGGAGACGCAGAATCCTGATGAGGGCGACGTTGAGCTTGGCGTCGTCCGAATCCAGCTCGCTCCAGTCCCTGCCGCGCACGATGGGCGTTGTGCGCGGCGCGGTGAAGGATTGCGGCTGGTCCTCGACAATCCAGCACCATTCCGCACGCCATTCCTCCCACTTGCCGCGGAGCTCCCCCGGCAAGTAGGACTCCTTCTTGTTCAGACGGAAAACCCAAGATATTCCTCCGGAGAGGGGGGCGCCGGCCTCTGCTCTAGGGGTGAAGAAGTGCCTAAACAGAGCTACGTTTGGGTGTATTCCTATATAGTTTTCGCACATGTGTGCGAAAACCGCCATTGTGAGGATGGCGTTGGGGGTGAAGTCAAGAAGATGGAGGCCGTAGGTGTGCATTATGTCACAGAAGAAATCAGAAAAAGGAGGGCAAAGACCGCAGTGGAAGAAGGCTGCGAAGAAATAGTACCCGCCGGGGTAGTTGTCCTTGGCGGCGGCCGGATAAGCTCGAGTGCGGGGGTGCGCCTTGGTTCCCTTGGACCAGAACAAGCAATACTTGTTCCAGAGCTCCCGCGCGCTGAGCTTCGGCGGGAAGACGAGGTTCCGCTTCCGATACGCGGTAAGCTTCGCCGCTTGCTCCGACTTTTCCTTCTTGGCCTTCTCCGCCTTCGCCTTCTCGGTCTTCGGGGCCATGGCGGAGGCGGCGGAGGAAGGGGGACGAAGAGCCCGGCGGCGCCGGAGATGCAGACGGCGGCGGCGGAGGTATGGGGGCGGAGCGCAAAGGGGATCTCTGGAGGACGAAGAGGATGCAATGAAAGCGTAAGGAGGGAAACCGCTCCTGCTTCCTCTGCTTTTATGGGGAAGTGGGGGCGTTTCGCTCTTTCCATTGAAGGAACGTGGGCACGTCCCATCCCACGACGCCGCAATCGACGCGTGCCGTTACGGGGGGATGCGGCGGATACGGAAGTGGATTCGGCGCGCCGTGGGCCGCGTGTGCCCGTGCACTGTTTTGGGCCTGGCCCAACAGCGCCTCGGCACCGTGTGTGGCCCAGGCCCGGGGGCTCCTGTCGGTGTACTAAGGTAGGGGTACCTCAGTACCCCAACTTGTGCACGGGCGGTTGCAGCTTCCCGCGGCTGGGTTTACCACGTGCTCGCCGGAGACTTTCCTGCTCCATATCAAACCATTCAAAAACAAAGTATACAAGACAGAAGATCGAGACCCCGGCAAGCTTGCCGGGAAGGCCGTTCTAGGCTCAAGGTTACCTCACTCACGCAAGGCCCTGGCAAGAGGAGCTTGCCAGGAAGACTAGAAGATTACATCATAGAAGACACGCCTCGACGCTATATGCGCCCCGGCGAGGGCCCGGGGAGCGACAAGCCTCAGAGCCCGGCAAGCTCCCGGGCCCGGCAAGATCAAGACCCCGGCAAGGTGCTTGCCGGGAGAGTTGCGCTGTGTGCCCGCGCTCCAGCTCATCGGCCCACGCGTCGCCCTGGGACCTTTCCAGGGACGCGTGGCGGATGGTTGTACAGCCTGGGGGACACGCTAGCACTCCACGGTGGTGAAGCCATCGCCGTGGCAGACGGAGACGCAAGGGCGGGAGCTTTTGGGGTCGACGGCGACGGGCATTAAATGCCCTTGTCCCCCACTGTCAAAGTAGGTAGCGACCACTGTTCGCGCACTGTAGCTCCACTATTCCCGCACTGTTACAACTACCACCTCTTTTACGTTTTTACCCCTTTCTCCTACGTTGACACCTGTCGGTGACCCCTTGCACTATAAAAGGAGGCCCATGCACAACGTGGAGGGGGTTCGGAACCTAGATCGCTCATACGCTCGGTGTAACTGCTTCTTCAAGCTCCCGAGCTCTCCAACTCAATACACAACTAAGCAGGAGTAGGGTTTTGCGCGTCTACCGCGGCCCGAACCTGGGTAAAACTGCCCGCGTGCTCGCTACGATCTGCTCTTCGTGCTCCCTCCGCCCTCGTACCGCACAGACAAGGGGCTCCGGTCCCATAGGTGTTCGTGGCGGACAGTTTCCCCCGACACTCTGACATATACAAACATTCTCCAAGTGCACAGAAACTTTGGTTGGTTTTATGCTTCCAAGCAATTAATCATCAACTGAACTAACATGTCTTTTTTCCTCCAGTTCGTTGTTTGTCTTCTCTCCATTGTTGATAACACAAAACTTGTTGCTGAGGTTAGCAAGCAGCAATCGTTTGCTTGAACTAGGCGTTATGCTGCCATTACAAGTAATCTGAAGAGACAATGCTTATAGCTTACTTTCAATATTTGTAGGTCATAATTGAAGAGCTAACAAAGTAGTTAAAGGAACTCATATTTCAAAGGAAAACTACCTATTCTATTAACTCTGAAGTACTTTGAAGAAAATTGTTTTTTTTTGGTTTCAGGATGAGGCATCAGTTAACTTGGATAATGTAGCTGACAAAGAACACGAGGGTTCATAAGACACACAGGTTGCATCTGATAGAAAGAAGGACCCGATTAAATGGCAGCAAGAACTGTTGAGCTTTGTGAGGTGATACACATAACATGTATTTAACTTTTGATTTACTTATTCAACGGCATTTCTCTTGGAGCATGTACTTTCCCTCTCAAGAGATCTAAATTAATTCTCGCAGTAGTGTAGTATATATGATTCAAGGGTGACCATTTGTCAAAGAACACCTAATCGCAACATTACTACACTCCCATTAGTCACATAACAGCCCTTTAATCCAACAATAATGTAGGTGTTCTTTTTTCCTTCGTAGGTTCTCATTGAGACTTCATTGAAAATGTTTGAGAGTTAGTTTGAACAAACTTTGGCGAAGATGTATTATATGAAGTAATCTCCTTGGTCCATGGTCTACGCTAGTACCTGTACCTCTATAGCCAGTATCTCGGGATAATATTCATTCATCTATGACATTTCTTCGCGAAAGGAACTACCTGTGATAAATATGCTTATACTTGCTTGGCCTTCTGATAAACTGTTGGTTTAACCTCTGTTTTCCTGATTGTTTTGACAATGCGGAAACATTCTTATCTAGGATGTTCCTTAGGCCGATGCGTAGTATCAATGCTATTCGCTTTTCCTTAATGATGAATCAACCTCCTGCAAAAGAAAACGACACTCCATTCTACACACAAACGTACCTACTGTTTTCTTAGTCTGACTCTTGATACAAATGAGTAATCAACTGTTAAAGGGCGTTATGATTGAACACATTTTCGCTTTGTAAGAGGTAGTGCTGATATGCTTACTGAGATTATGCATCTCCATTTTCCAAGGTTTCTGTTGGTGCACAAGGTAATGTTTTTTTGGGGTCCGTTCCCATGTATTTGCAAATGCAGCCTATTTATGGGGTAATTTTGTTTTCACTTTTTCATGATTTAGAATTTAATTTGGTTCAGAAAGCATGGCGGAAATGCAGCCTATTTACACTAGAGGGTCGTGGTCTACGTCAAGGACTACTCCGATGGCGCTGATGAGCAGCTGATCAAGCAGGTGATGATGAAGGCTTAGTGGGGGCAGCGGACGGCGCTGGCTGTTTTTCTGTAAAGCATTTGCCATGCCATCAGGCTGTATCTTCGTATTTCTTTTTTTCTGTGCTACAAATACAAATGTATGAGTAGATCTTGACTGCCTATGCTTCCTAGAAATGTTCATGTACAAAACGCACACCAAACAAGCCAACTGAATGAAGTCTCATGAGATCATCAAAGAAAGAGCTGAATATCATTTAGGGATAACCATGATTACATATTAGTGACCTGACGCAAAATACGTCATTGCTACTTGGTCAGGGCATGACGGCTTACACAGGTCTGTGTAAACATATGACTCTCCATAGTACAGGACTGTTGTACACGGTACTAACTGCTGCGCTGCAGGAAGATTAAGAACAGCATAGCGATGACAAGGATCCGGTTGGTACCGAAGCAGCAGCGCCGTGCGTTGGTTGTCCGTGGAGCAGCAGTGAGATGCCGCGCAAGGGGGCAGGGGGCTGCTGAAGCTGTGGTTGGGCACATACATGAGCTGGTTGAATCTCCGCCTGACCGACGTCCAAGAGATTATGTTGGCGACTGGATCACTGGTGAAGGGAAGCGGATGTGTCATGTGTGCACGGCTAGAGGCTGGTGCAGCACGTATGGCTGGGACAAGCCATGGCGACTCAGCTCGGGGCTCCGGCAGGTACGTGTCCGTGGATCTCAAGAACAGACATAACCCAACCTGCAACAAGCATGTGGATGTTCATAAAAGGGCATCGCCGCAGGTGGGGCAAAGAATCAGTGGGAGTACATCGATTGGGCTATGACGACGAAGAGGAGGTAGTTATCGTCTCCGGATCTGGTTCTTGCCGGCGAGACTGAAGAAGATAATAAGGGTAGGGGTTGGGAAGGGAACGAAACTTCCAGCGAAAGGATGGATCCGTTGGCTGGAGCGCGCAATAAATGGGCCGGTCGATTGACCGTCGTTTGTGGCGTAACGTCTGAGCCGTGGCCCACGACGGGTCGCACGGGCTGAGCCGCCTGGCGGAGGGACAACAGACGTCACATTAAAGGAGACAGGTCAGTGGGCCATAGGTTGCATATACTACTTCCAATACAGATGGAAATACGCTGAATGGTGCGAATCTTAGGGTGTGTTTGGTAGGGTGTATGAAGGGTGCATGAGGGCAATAGTTCCCTTCTCGACCCACTTTTGATTGTTTGGTAGAGTGTATGAAGGGTGCATGAGTCCACACTAGTTCAACACAAATACACTAGGAGAATGCATGAAGAGAGCATGCATGAAGAGGGGTGCTGAGATGAGCATGCACGAAGAAGAAACAACTATGTTGAGATGAGAACGCAACCAAACACACCCTTAGTGGGAGATGACGGTTGTGATATGGAGCTCATCTGAGCTCGAGCTCAGAATAGCATTTCCGTATACAAGGACCCTTCACAATAGTTTGGATCAAAGGTAAGGCCTCCTTTGGTTGGTTTGGAGGAATTTCATAGGAATTATATAGGATATGATTCTTATAGGATTTTTTTCCTTTAGAGCCCTTTGGTTTATAGGAATGGATTCCTATTCCTACATAGGATTGGTTCCTATCCTCCACATTTCATAGGAAAATAAAAATGAGCCTAGTCTCAATGGAAAAATTCCTCTGGTATGAACCAAATGACATCTCCTTTTCTATTCTTACTCATAGGATTTGAGATACATGCCATCTCATTTCCTACAAATTTCCTATTCCTATGATAATCCTATCCTATGAACCAAAGAAGGCCTTAAGTCTGCCGTTCATATGGAAAGTATTACTATTAGTTCGCTCATGCTAGTGTTCGGAACAATTTCTGACTGCGCCTTCCATTTATAGATTTCCCCTCGAGAAAACGCGCTAGCTGCATCAATTGAACTCAACCCAACCCAACCCAAAACTTAACCCGAAAATAAATGAAGTTGTTTAAAGATACCCGAAATCTCCATCAGCTTTATACTCATGTCGAAAATAATGAAAAAGGGAACATAAAATCGCTACCGACTAGGCACTAGCACACATCAGGGTTTTACAGACGCTTCACTAGCATAGTCCTTTGGCGGTTTTGACTTCCAACTACAGGCAACTAGAGCTCATATTCATAGGTGTATCTAGGGCACATTTCAGAACAAATCCACCCCCTCGTGTGTTTTTTTGGAAACAAGTCAATTGTCCTTGTTCATCTATCAAGCATTTGTACCCCTAAAAAAAGTCTATCAAGCATTTGTTAGTTAGGAAAAAATTGTCCGATTGGTGCGTTGGGTTGCCCTTTAATGTTATTTATCACCAAATCACTAATTGAGAACTACTCGTTGTAAAGAGCACTCCAACCTCCCCAGGTTACGACAAGTGGCGCACTGCATGCGCGCTACTTGTCGCAACCTGAGACTTTTTCCTTTTTTTTCTTCGTATATCCATTTATTCAAAACATTTTATCTCTTAAACTGTGCGTTCAAATCACGAACCGCTCTCACCATTGGATTTCTCGCGTCGAGATCTTCAAAATGAGATCCCATGTTGATAGGTTTTGATGAAAAAAAATTCACAAAAAAACCGGACGAAAAAACCGATCGAGAGCACTGGTTTTTTCTCTTTCCGAAAGAGGCACGACGGTGCCTCTCACGAAATCACAACCATGCCTCTCACGAAAGCAAAACCGTGAATCTCGCGGAAGAAAAAAGAGAGGAGAAAACACGTTTTTTTCGTTTTCGAGGAGGCACGGCCGTGACTCTCGCGAAAGCACAACCGTGCCTCTCGCGGAAGCAAAACCGTGACTCGCGAAAAAAAAATAGAAAACATGTTTTTTTCTCATTTTCCGAAAGGCACAGCCATGACTCTCGTGAAAATAATAATAGAAAACACGTTTTTCTTCGTTTTTCGAGAGGCACGGCCGTGACTCTCGCGAAAGCACAACCGTGCCTCTCACGGATGCAAAACCATGACTTTCGCGAAAGAAAAAAAAAACAGAAAATGCGTTTTTTTCGTTTCCGAGAGGCATGGCCGTGACTCTCGTGGGAAAAAAAATGCGTTTTTTCATGCAAAAAATCCGAATTATTATTTTTGATCGAAAAGCTAAGGAAGACCGGTGAAAAACCAAAGCGTTGAATAAACCCGTTTAAAAAACAAAATTCGGAGGGGGCGTCCAGAGGGCGACGCGTGGTGAATGATTGAGAGCGCGTCAAGTGACGCTGATCGTTGCGAAGCTCCCGAAGGAGCGCTCATTAACTTTTTTTTTGAGGGAAACATGAACGCTCGTTAACTAGTTGTTGCTTATCAACCTTGGTCACCAACGTAATTTGGGCTGGGCTTTAGTGCGTTGGCTCAGGTTGTTACTTCTTATTCTACTCGGTCGGCCACGTACTTCTTGCTTTAGTTTGCTTGTTTTTTTTCTGTTAATTTTGATTTTTTGGTGAAATAAAATATTATTTGTCAATTTAAAAAGATCACGAATTAGAAAGAGATTAGCAAATTCGAAAATTGTTCATGAACTCAAAAAAGTTAGCGTAAACGTTGTTTTTCGTGAAATTAGAATTCACAAATTTGGAAAAAATAACATGAATTTTAAAAAACACGAACTTGAAAAACATTCATGATTTTTTAAACATAATTTTAAGAAAATGTATATGTCTTTTTATAAAAAATATGCAAAACAAAATCATGTTTTTTTTAACGTGGAGATGCAATTGACCGACAACCCTCCTCCCACCCCTAATTGACAGGCATACTATTGTGTGTCAAATGTGGACTTACAATTGAGATAAAAATAGTCCAGACTCAGTTGGGTGTTGACGATGAACTTGCAACTGGACAAAAGGGCTGAGCCCTAGTTGTGTATTGAGAGTGAGGTTGCAATTGGGACACAATTGATTGGGCCCAATTGCGTATCAAGGGTAAACATGCAACTAGGGCAAAAAATGCGGGCCCTCAATTGTATCATCGACGTAGTTGGATTTGCAACAAGAATAAAAATGGGTTGGGCCCCACTTGCTTGCCGAGGGTGAACTTGCAAATGAGACAAGAAAATTTGGGGCCCAAATTGCATATCGAGGGTGAAGTTGCAACTGGGATAAAAATGACTGTCCCATAGTTGCGTGTTCAGGGTGGACCTGCAAATAAGAGAAAAATGGATCGAGCCCGATTGCTTATCTAGGGTGGACTTGCGGCAAAAAGAAAGGACGACCGCCCAATTGCATGCCGATGGTGAAGTTACAACTCTGATGAGACATTGCATAATCTCATCTTGGAAAAGATTAGAAGGAATAAGAGACAATGTTGGCGATCGGGATAGAGCTCCCTTTTTTGTCTTTTGCAATTCTACGTTGTGGCCCAGAAACAACGCCGCAAAACAGCCTGCTAGGGCGCCTTAATATTGGGCCAACGAGATCACAGCTAAACATGCCAACAAAAGGATGTGCGGCAAATAAACAACAACCAATGAAGGGTG
>LR738711.1:112104029-112141450 GCA_902687465.1 Secale cereale
GATCGAGCGTTTGACGAGAACTACATAAAGTAAATCGAATGATGACAAACTTAGATGAGACATTGTTAAAATAATCTAGACATGATTTAGTAATTTCATTATTAATATTATCGGAGACAGATTTGAAAACACCACTTTCTTTTGCAAAACCAACCTAGGAATTCAATTTTGTTTTGCAGCCACCTTTGCAATGCAAATTTACCATGAATGATCATTTTATCACACACACATTCATGATCGGTCACAACAGATGAAGACAAAAACTACACACATTCACCTTTATTCCATAATTGCATTGTATTTCATAAACATCCATCAATTTACAAATATCCACAGCCAAATTATACAACGTCTACATTCTAAAATCTAAAATGTGTCCATCAGATGTTGCGACCGCGGCGACACATGCTTGGACTAAACGTCGACGATGATGAGAGCATGCTGGAACCGATCGCATGCGATGTTACGACCGTGACGAGGACATCTAGGAACAAGCCGTAACCCCGACGTCATAGCTGCAACTATTGGCAACAGAAGCTATAACCCACCGGCAATCGTGCTGCAATGTTTGGAGTAGGAGAGGAGTGACTACAAGCGTCGAGGCTCCTTGCGGCGAGGGGTGCTACTTCTCGAGCTTGCGTTGTATTTCCTCGAAGAGAAAAGGGTGATGCAACACAGTAGCGTAAGTATTTCCCTCAGTTTTTGAGAACCAAGGTATCAATCCAGTAGGAGACCACACGCGAGTCCCTCGCACCTGCACAAACAAATAAGAACTTCGCAGCCAACGCGATAAGGGGTTTTCAATCCCTTTACGGTCACTTACGAAAGTGAGATCTGATAGATATGATAGTTTGATATTTTTGGCATTTCTGGATATAAGAACAGAAAGTAAAAATGGTAAAGTAAAGTAGATTGTAGATTGATATGTTGAGAATAGACCCGGGGGCCATAGGTTTCACTAGTGGTTTCTCTCATGATAGCAGAATTCTACGGGGGGTGAACAAATTACTGTCGAGCAATTGATAGAAAATCGAATAATTAGGAGAATATCTAGGCATGATCATTATATATAGGCATCACATCTGTAACAAGTAGACCGAAACGATTCTGCATATACTACTATTACTCCACACATCGACCGCTATCCAGCATGCATCTAGAGTATTAATTTCATAAGAACAAAGTAACGCCTTAAGCAAGATGACATGATGTAGAGGGATAAACTCAAGCAATATCATATAAACCCCATCTTTTTATCCTCGATGAGAACAATACAATACGTGCCTTGCTGCCCCTACTGTCACTGGGAAAGGACACCGCAAGATTGAACCCAAAGCCAAGCACTTCTCCCATTGCAAGAACTATAGATCTAGTAGGCCAAACCAAACCAATAATTCGAAGAGACTTGCAAGGATATTATAATCATACATAAAAGAATTCAGAAAAGAACCAAATATTTCTCATAGATAATCTTGATCATAAACCCACAATTCATCGGATCTCGACAAACACACCGCAATAAGAGATTACATCGAATAGATCTCCTCGAAGACCAAGGAGAACTTGGTATTGAGATCCAAAGAGAGAGAAGAAGCCATCTAGGTACTAACTATGGACCCGAAGGGCTGTGGTAAACTACTCACAACTCATGGTGATGCAATGCTGTTGATGTAGAAGCACTCCGTGGTAGATCCCCCCTCCGGCGGAGCTCCGGAACAGGCCCCAAGATGGGATCTCACGAGAACAGAAGGTTGTGGCGGTGGAATTAGGGTTGTCTCTCTTTTATGATGTTTTCGGGGTACATGGGTATATATAGGAGGAAGGAGGGCATTGGGGGACAAACGTGGGACCCACGAGGCAGGGGGCGTTCCCTGTAGGGGGGGGGGGGGACGCGCCCCCACCCTCGTGGACGTCACGTGTGCCCTATTCCGTGGTTCTCAAGTCTCCCGTGAAGATATCGCTCCAAAAATATCTCTCCCAAAGGTTTCATTCCGTTTGGACTCCGTTTGATATTTCTTTTCTGTAAAACCCTGAAATAGGCGAAAAACAACAATATGAACTGGGCCTTGGGTTAATAGGTTAGTCCCAAAAATAATATAAAAGTGTATAACAAAGCCCATTAAACATCCAAAACATCATAAATAATAGCATGGAACAATAAAAAATTATAGATACATTGGAGACGTATCAAGCATCCCCAAGCTTAATTCCTGCTCGTCCTCGAGTAGGTAAATGATAAAAATAGAATTTTTGACGTGGAATGCTAACCAACATAATTTTCAATGTAATTATCTTTATTGTGGAATGAATGTTCAGATCTGAAGGATTCAAGACAAAAGTCTATATTGACATAAGAAATAATAATACTTCAATCATACTAACAAAGCAATCATGTCTTCTCAAAATACCATGGCTAAAGAAAGTTATCCCTACAAAATCATATAGTCTGGCTATGCTCCCTCTTCATCACACAAAATATTCATATCATGCACAACCCTGGTTTCAGCCAGGCACTTGTTTTCATACTCAATTCTTTCAAACCTTTCAACTTTCACGCAATACATGAGCGTGAGCCATGGATATAGCACTATGGGTGGAATAGAGTGGTGGTTGTGGAGAAGAAAAAAAAGGAGGGAGATTGTCTCACATCGACTAGGCATATCAACGGGCTATGGAGATGCCCATCAATAGATATCAATGTGAGTTAGTAGGGATTGCCATGGAACAGATGCACTAGAGCTAAAAATGTATGAAAGCTCAACAAAAGAAACTAAGTGGGTGTGCATCCAACTTGCTTGCTCATGAAGACCTAGGGCATTTGAGGAAGCCCATCGTTGGAATATACAAGCCAAGTTCTATAATGATAATTCCCACTAGTATATGAAAGTGTGTAAACATGAGACTCTCTATCATGAAGAACATGGTGCTACTTTGAAGCACAAGTGTGGAAAAAGATAGTAGCAATCGTCCCTTTTCTTTTCTTTTCTTTTTATATTTTTTCTTTTTCTTTTTCTTTTTTTGGGCCTTTCTTTTTTTTCTTTGGCCTTTCTTTTTTTTCTTTTTTTGGGACAATGCTCTAATAATGATGATCATCACACTTATATTGATTTCGATATTACAACTCGATACTAGAACAAAGTATGACTCTACATAAATGCCTCTGGCGGTGTACCGGGATGTGCAATGAATCAAGAGTGACATGTATGAAAAATTATGGATGGTGGCTTTGCCACAAATACGATGCCAACTACATGATCATGCATGGCAATATGACAATATGAAGCGTGTCATATGAACGAAACGGTGGAAAGTTGCATGGCAATATATCTCGGAATGGCTATTGAAATGCCATGATACATAGATATGGTGGCTGTTTTGAGGAAGGTATATGGTGGCTGTTTTGAGGAAGGTATATAGTGGGTGTATGGTATCGGCGAAAGTTGCGCGGTACAAGAGAGGCTTGCAATGGTGGAAGGGTTAGAGTGCGTATAATCGATGAACTCAATATTAGTCATAAGAACTCATGTACTTATTGCAAAAAATTATGAGTCATCAAAACATAGCAATCAACGCATGCTCCTAGGGGGGAGGTTGGTAGGAGTTAACTATCGCGCGCCCCCGACCTCCACACAAAGGATGACACTCTACAAATACCTCATGATCTAACTTCGTCACATAGCAGTTCACCATACGTGCATGCTACGGGAATCACAAACTTTAACACAAATATTTCTCAATTTCATAATAACTCCACTAGCATGACTCTAATATCACTATCCTCATATCTTAAAACAATTATCAAGTATCAAACTTCTCGTCATATTCAATGCACTTTGTGTGAAAGTTTTTACTACATTCATCTTGGATGCCTATCATGTTAAGACTAGTTTTATTGCCAAAGCACATTACCATGCTGTTCTAATATACTCTCAAAAGGATATAAGTGAAGCATGAGAGATAAAAAATTTCTTCAAAATAAAATCACCACCGTGCTCTAAAAGATATAAGTGAAGCACTAGAGCAAAAACTATTTAGCTCAAAAGATATAACTGAAGCACATAGAGTGTTCTAACAATTCATAGGCCATATTTATCTCTCTCAAAAAGGTGTGTCCAGCAAGGATAATTGTGAAAAACTAACGAGCAAAGACTCAAATCATACATGACGCTCCAAGTAAAACACATATCATGTGGTGAATAAAAATATAGTCTCGAGTATAGTTACCGATAGATGAAGACGAAAGAGGGGATGCCTTCCCGGGCATACCCAAGCTTAGGCTTTTGGTTGTCCTTGAATTTTACCTTGGGGTGCCTTGGGCATCCCCAAGCTTAGGCTCTTGCCACTATTTGTTCCATAGTCCATCAAAGCAATACTCAAAACTTGAAAACTTCACAACACAAAACTTAGACAAAAATCTCGTGAGCTCCATTAGTATAAGAAAACAAACCACCACTCAAAGGTACTCTAATGAACTCATTCTTTGTTTATATTGGTGTTAAACCTACCGTACTCCAACTTCTCTATGATTCATATCCTCCAATACTACTCATAGATTCATCAAAACAAGCAAACAACACACGAAAAACAAAATCTGTCAAAAACAGAACAGTCTGTAGTAGTATGTAACTTTCGCATACTTCTGTAACTCCAAAAAATTGAAATAAATTGGTACATGTGGGGAATTTGTCTATTAATCATCTTCAAAAAGAATCAACTAAATATCACACTCCAGTAAAATCTGGTGACTATTCTAGCGAGCGCTAACATTTCTGTTTTTTACAGCAAGATCATATAAACTTCACACAAGTCTTCCCAAAGGTTCTACTTGGCACAAACACTAATTAAAAAACAAAACCACATCTAAACAGAAGCTAGATGCAAAATTTATTCCTAAACAGAAGCAAAAACAAAAAAATTATAAAATTGGGTTGCCTCCCAACAAGCGCTATCGTTTAACGCCCCTAGCTAGGCACGATACAAGGATAGATCTAGGTATTGCCATCTTTGATCTTTACCCTTTTAACGGTGTCAAGCTTGAATCCGGGAGGTTCTTTACGTTTCCCTTCATATTCAGAAATCTTTAGATCTAAATAATCCAACCGCTTATTACAAAGGGTAATCAACATATTCATGCGGTGGAGATTTCCACTAACACTCTTAAGAGGTTCAAGAGATTTTTGTAATATTTTTGTTACTTCGCAAATTTTCTCAAAAACTTGTGTCTCTTCCTGGGTCTGATGTAACCCTTTTGTTGAGGTAGTTTTCCCACTATTCCCTCTATAAGTTAATGCGCAATACTAGGATCAATTTCGATAAAATTTCCTTTGGCAACGCAATCCAAGAGTTGTCTATGGGACATATTTAGTCTAACATAAAAATTGCGAATTACAATCCTAAAATTCACCTATAAGGTACATTTACGGTAGGATTTCATCATCCTGAACCAAGCCTCTTTTAAATTTTCTCCTTGTTTTTGCTTGAAGTGAAGAACTTCAAACTCGGGGGGACAAAGGAGCGGATAAGGGACAAGCCATGATGGAAATGCAAGGTGAACGGTAAACACACGAAAAAAAGAAGGGCAAATAAAACGGCAAGGGTGAAGTGGAGGAGAGGAAAACGAGAGGCAAATAAATGGCGAAGGATAAGGGTTTGTGATAGGTACTTGGTATATGACTTTTGCGTAAGCCTCCCCGGCAACGGCGCTAGAAATTCTTCTTGCTACTTCTCGAGCTTGCGTTTTATTCCCTCGAAGAGGAAAGGGTGATGCAGCACAATAGCATAAGTATTTCCCTCAGTTTTTGAGAACCAAGGTATCAATCCAGTAGGAGACCACGCGCGAGTCCCTCACACCTGCACAAACAAATAAGAACTTCGTAGCCAACGCGATAAGGGGTTGTCAATCCCTTTACGGTCACTTACGAAAGTGAGATCTGATAGTTTAATATTTTTGGATATAAGAACAGAAAGTAAAAATGGTAAAGTAAAGTAGATTGTAGATTGATATGTTGAGAATAGACCTGGGGGCCATAGGTTTCACTAGTGGCTTCTCTCATGATAGTAGAATTCTACTCTGGGTGAACGAATTACTGTCGAGCAATTGATAGAAAAGCGAATAATTATGAGAATATCTAGGCATGATCATTATATATAGGCATCACGTCCGTAACAAGTAGACCAAAACGATTCTGCATTTACTACTATTACTCCACACATCGACCGCTATCCAACATGCATCTAGAGTATTAAGTTCATAAGAAGAGAGTAACGCCTCAAGCAAGATGACATGATGTGGCGGGATAAACTCAAGCAATATGATATAAACCCCATCTTTTTATCCTCGATGGCAACAATACAATACGTGCCTTGCTGCCCCTACTATCACTGGGAAAGGACACCGCAAGATTGAACCCAAAGCCAAGCACTTCTCCCATTTCAAGAACTATAGATCTAGTAGGCCAAACCAAACCAATAATTCGAAGAGACTTGCAAGGATATTATAATCATACATAAAATAATTCAGAAAAGAACCAAATATTTTTCATAGATAATCTTGATCATAAACCCACAATTCATCGGATCTCGACAAACACACCGCAAAAAGAGATTACATCGAATAGATCTCCTCGAAGATCGAGGAGAACTTGGTATTGAGATCCAAAGAGAGAGAAGAAGCCATCTACGTACTAACTATGGACCCGAAGGGCTGTGGTAAACTACTCACAACTCATGGTGAGGCGATGGTGTTGATGTAGAAGCACTCCGTGGTAGATCCCCCCTTCGGCGGAGCTCCGGAACATGCCCCAAGATGGGATCTCACGGGAACAGAAGGTTGCGGTGGTGGAATTAGGGTTTTCTCTCTTTTCTGATGTTTTCGGGGTAGATGGGTATATATAAGAGGAAGGAGGGCACCGGGGGACAAACGTGGGGCCGACGAGGCAGGGGGGCGTGCCCTGTAGGGGGAGCGCGCCCCCACCCTCGTGGACCCCACATGTGCCCTATTCCGTGGTTCTCAAGTCTCCCGTGAAGATATCGCTCCAAAAATATCTCTCCAGAAGGTTTCATTCCGTTTGGACTCCGTTTGATATTTCTTTTCTGTAAAACCCTGAAATAGGCAAAAAACAGCAATCTGGACTGGGACTTTGGGTTAATAGGTTAGTCCCAAAAATAATATAAAAGTGTATAACAAAGCCCATTAAACATCCAAAACATCATAAATAATAGCATGGAACAATAAAAAATATAGATACGTTGGAGAAGTATCAAGGGGCGACACACTGTGCTGCAGGATCGGTCGACTTGTTGCAATGCTAACAAAGGTCTTTGAGACCGGTGATGGTGTTGCGGGCTAACGACCTCTGTGTGTGCACGCACTGATACATCTCCAACGTATTATAATTTATGAAGTATTCATGCCATGTTTACAACAATTTTATATGATTTTGGTATGATTTGCATGGAACATACCCGAAATGACGTTGTTTTCAGCATAACTACCGTTGTTTTTTTGTGTGCAGAAATAAAAGTTCTCAGAATGGGCTGAAACTTTTTGATGATATTTTGGAACAAAAGGGACCCCCGAAGCTTCGTGGGAGGGCTAGAAGAGCCACAAGGAGGGCACAACACACCAGGGCGCGCCTGGAGCCCAACCCGTGGCGTGCTGGGTTGTCCTCATCTCGAGGCCCATCTTCGTCTGAAACCAACGCCAAAAAAATCCTATAAATAGATAAACCCCCAGAAATTACCCTAGATCAGAAGTTCCGCCGCTGCAAGCCTGTGTAGCCACGAAAAACCAATCTAGACCCCATTTCGGCACCCTGCCGGAGGGGGAAATCATCACCGGTGGCCATCTTCATCATCCCCGTGGCCACCATGATGAGGAGGGAGTAGTCCACCATCGGGGCTGAGGGTTTGTACCAGTAGCTATCTGTTTGATCTCTCTCTTGTGTGTTCTTGAGATGTCATGATCTTGATGTATCGAGGGCTTTGTAAATATAGTTGGATCATATGGTGTTTTCCCCTCTCTATCTTGTTCTGAATTGAGTTTTACCTTTGAGATTTTGTTTTATCGGATTGAATACGTTTATGGATTCTAGAACACTTGATGTATGTCTTGCTATGAATACCCGTGGTGACAATAGTGCAGGAAATATGGCCTAGAGGCAATAATAAAGTTGTTATTTATATTTCCTTATATCATGATAAATGTTTATTATCCATGCTATAATTGTATTAACCGAAAACTTAGTACATGTGTGAATACATAGACAAAATAGAGTGTCCCTAGTATGCCTCTACTAGACTAGCTCATTGATCAAAGATGGTTATGTTTCCTAGCCATAGACATGAGTTGTCATTTGATCAACGGGATCACATCATTAGGAGAATGATGTGATGGACAAGACCCATCCGTTAGCTTAGCACTATGATCGTTTAGTTTTACTGCTATTGCTTTGTTCACGACTTATACATGTTCCTATGACTATGAGATTATGCAACTCCCGAATACCGGAGGAACACCTTGTGTGTTATCAAACGTCACAACATAACTAGGTGATTATAAAGATGCTCTACAGGTGTCTCCGAAAGTCTTCGTGGTGTTGGCGTTGATCAAGAATAGGATTTGTCACTCCGAGTGTCGGAGAGGTATCTCTGGGCCCTCTCAATAATACACATCATAATAAACCTTGCAAGAAAAAGACTAATGAGTTAGTCATGAGATGATGTATTACGGAATGAGTAAAGAGACTTGCCGGTAACGAGATTGAACTAGGTATTGAGATACCGACGATCAAATCTCGAGCAAGTAACATATCGATGACAAAAGGAACAACGTATGTTGTTATGTGGTTTGACCAATAAAGATCTTCGTAGAATATGTAGGAGCTAATATGAGCATCCAGGTTCCGCTATTGGTTATTGGCCAGAGATGAGTCTCGGTCATGTCTACATAGTTCTCGAACCCGTAGGGTCCGCACGCTTAACGTTTGATGACGATCGGTATTATGAGTTTAGGAGTTTTGATGTACCAAAGGTAGTTCAGAGTCCCGTATGAGATCACGGACATGACGAGGAGTCTCGGAATGTCCGAGACGTAAAGATTGATATATTGGACGACTATATTCGGACAGCGGAAGTGTTCCGGATTAAACCGGAGTGCCGGCGGGGTATCGGTACCCCCCAGGGGACCTAATGGGCCACTTGGGCCCTTAGTGGAGAGAGAGAGGGCTGACCAGGGCTGGGACGCGCGCCCCTCCCCCTTGGTCTGAATTGGACAAGGAAAGGAGGGGGGGGGGGCGCACCTTTCCTTCTCCCTCTCCCTCTCCTTCCTTCCCCCTCTCCCTTTTGGTGGACTCCTACTAGGAATAGGATTGGAATCCTATTCCTAGTAGGAGTAGCCCTCCTAGGGCGCGCCATAGGGGCCGGCCGGCCTCCCCCCTTGCTCCTTTATATACGGGGGTAGGGGGCACCTCTAGGGACACAAGTTGATCAAGTTGATCACTCCCAACCGTGTGCGGTGCCCCCTCCACAGAAACACACATTAGTCATATCGTTGCAGTACTTAGGCGAAGCCCTGCGCCGGTAGCTTCATCATCTTCGTCACCACGCCGTCGTGCTGATGAAACTCTCCCGCGAAGTTCTACTGGATCAATAGCTTGTGGGACGTCATCAAGCTGAACGTGGAGGTGCCGTACGTTCGGTGCTTGATTGGTTGGATCACGAAGAAGTTCGACTACATCAACCGCCTCACTAGACGCTTCCGCTTTCGGTCTACGAGGGTACGTAGACACACTCTCCCCTCTCATTGCTATGCTTCTCGTAGATAGATCTTGCGTGATCGTAGGATTTTTTTGAAATACTACGTTCCCCAATAGTGGCATCATGAGCCAGGTCTATGCGTAGATGATATGCACAAGTTGAACACAAGTGAGTTGTGGACGATACTAGTCATACTGCTTACCAGCATGCCATACTTTGATTCTGCGGTATTGTTGGATGAAGCGGCCTGGACCGACATTACGCGTACGCTTACGCGAGATTGGTTCTACCGACGTGCTTCGCACACAGGTGTCTGGCGGGTGTCAGTTTCTCCAACTTTAGTTGAATCAAGTGTGGCTACGCCTGGTCCTTGTGAAGGTTAAAACATCACATACTTGACGAAAAATCGTTGTGGTTCTGTATGCGTAGGTAAGAACGGTTCTTACTAAGCCCGTATCAGCCACGTAAAACTTGCAACAACAAAATAGAGGACGTCTAACTTGTTTTTGCAGGGCATGTTGTGATGTGATATGGTCAAGACATGATGAGTGATACGTTATTGTATGAGATGATCATGTTTTGTAAAGTTATCGGCAACTGGCAGGAGCCATATGGTTGTCGCTTTATTGTATGAAATACAATCGCCATGTAATTGCTTTACTTTATCACTAAGCGGCAGCAATAGTCGTGGAAGCAATAGTTGGCGAGACGATAACGATGCTACGATGGAGATCAAGGTGTCGCGCCGGTGACGATGGTGATCATGACGGTGCCTTGGAGATGGAGATCAAAAGCACAAGATGATGATGGCCATATCATGTCACATATTTTGATATCATGTGATGTTTATCTTATTATGCTTCTTATTTTGCTTAGTACGGCGGTAGCATTATAAGATGATCCCTCACAAAATTTCAAGGTACAAGTGTTCTCCCTGAGTATGCACCGTTGCGAAAGTTCGTCATGCCGAGACACCACGTGATGATCGGGTGTGATAAGCTCTACGTTCACATAAAACGGGTGTAAGCCATTTTTGCACACGCAGAATACTCGAGTTAAACTTGAGAAGCCTAGCATATGCAGATATGGCCTCAGAACACTGGAGACCGAAAGGTTGAGCGTGAATTATATAGTAGATATAATCAACATAAGCTGTTCACCATTGAAAACTGCTCCATCTCACGTAATGATCGAACATGGTTTAGTTGATTTAGATCACGTGATCATTTAGATGACTAGAGGGATGTCCATCTAAATGGGAGTTCTTAAGTAATATGATTAATTGAACTTTAATTTATCATGAACTTAGTCCTGATAGTATTTGCAAATTATGTTGTAGATCAATAGCTCGTGTTATAGCTCCCCTATGTTTTTGATATGTTCCTAGAGAAAACTAAGTTGAAAGATGTTAGTAGCAATGATGCGGACTAGGTCCGTGATCTGAGGATTATCCTCATTGCTGCACATAAGTATTATGCCCTTGATGCACCGCTAGGTGACAAACCTATTGCAAGAGTAGATGTAGACGTTATGAACGTTTGACAAGCTCAGTATGATGACTACTTGATATTTTAGTGCGCCATGCTTTATGGCTTATAGCCGGGACTTCAAAAACATTTTGAACGCCACAGAGCATATAAGATGTTCCAAGAGTTGAAATTAGTATTTCATACTCATGCCCGTGTCGAGAGGTATAAGACCTCTGACAGTACTTTGCCTACAAGATGGAGGAGAATAGCTCAACCAGTGAGCATGTGCTCAGATTGTCTGGGTACTACAATTGCTTGAATCAAGTGGGAGTTAGTCTTCCAGATAAGATAGTAATTGACAAAGTTCTCTAGTCACTATCACCAAGTTAGTAGAACTTTGTGATGAACTATAATATGCAAGGGATGACAGAAGTAATTCCCGAGCTCTTCACGATGATGAAATCGGCGAAGGTAGAAATCAAGAAAGAGCATCAAGTGTTGATGGTTAACAAGACCACTTGTTTCAAGTAAAGGGCAAAGGGATAGAAGGGTAACTTCAAGAAGAATGACAAGAAAGTTGTCACTCCCGTGAAGAAACCCAAAGCTAAACTCAAGCCTGAAACTAAGTGATTCTACTGCAAAGGAAATGGTCACTGGAAGTGGAACTGCCCAAGATACTTGGCGGATAAGAAGGATGGCAAAGTGAACAAAGGTATATTTGATATACAAATTATTGATGTGTACTTTACTAGTGTTCATAGCAACCCCTGGGTATTTGATACCGGTTCAGTTGCTAATATTAGTAACTCGAAACGAGAGTTGCAGAATGAACATAGACTAGTTAAAGGTGAAGTGACGATGTGTGTTGGAAGTGGTTCCAAGATTGATATGATCATCATCGCACACTCCCTATACTTTCAGGATTAGTGTGGAACCTAAATAAATGTTATTTGGCATTTGCGTTGAGCATGAATATGATTTGACCATGTTTGTTGCAATACGGTTATTCATTTAAAGTCATAGAATAATTGTTATTCTGTTTACATGAATAAAACCTTCGATGGTCATACACCCAATGAAAATAGTTTGTTAAATCTTGATCGTAGTAATAAAAATATTCATAATGTTGAAGCCAAAAGATGCAAAGTCGATAATGATAGTGCAACTTATTTATGGCACTTAGGTCATATTGGTGTAAAGCACATGAAGAAACTCCATAGTGATGGACTTTTGGAATCACTTGATTATGAATCACTTGGTGCTTGCGAACCATGCCTCATGGGCAAGATGACTAAAACTCCGTTCTCTAGAACAATGGAGCGAGAAACAGATTTGTTGGAAATCATACATACTGATGTATGTGGACCGATGAGTGTTGAGGCTCGCGGCGGGTATCATTATTTTCTGACCTTCACTGATGATTTGAGCAGATATGGGTATATCTACTTAATGAAACACAAGTCTGAAACATTTGAAAAGTTCAAAGAATTTCAGAGTGAAGTAGAGAAACATCGTAACAAGAAAATAAAGTTTCTACGACCCGATCATGGAGGCGAATATTTGAGTTACGAGTTTGGTCTTCATTTGAAACAACGTGGAATAGTTTCACAACTCACACCACCCGGAACACCACAGCGTAATGGTGTGTCCGAATGTCGTAACCGTACTTTATTAGATATGGTGCGGTCTATGATGTCTCTTACCGATTTACCAGTATCGTTTTGGGGTTATGCTTTAGAGATAGCTGCATTCACGTCAAATAGGGCACCATCTAAATCCGTTGAGATAACGCCTTATGAACTGTGGTTTGGCAAGAAACCAAAGTTGTCATTTCTTAAAGTTTGGGACTGCGATGCTTATGTGAAAAAATTTCAACCTGATAAGCTCGAACCCAAGTCGGAGAAATGTGTCTTCATAGGATACCCAAAGAAAACTGTTGGGTACACCTTCTATCACAGATCCGAAGGCAAGATATTCGTTGCTAAGAATGGATCCTTTCTAGGGAAGGAGTTTCTCTCGAAAGAAGTGAGTGGGAGGAAAGTAGAACTTGATGAGGTAATTGTACCTTCTCCCGAATTGGAAAGTAGTACATAAAAGAAACTAGTTCCAGTGATTCCTACACCAATTAGTGAGGAAGCTAATGATGATGATCATGAAACTTCGGATCAAGTTACTGCTGAACTTTGTAGATCAACCAGAGTACGTTCCGCACCAGAGTGGTACATCAACCCAGTTCTGGAAGTCATGTTACTAGACCATGAGGAACCTACGAACTATGAGGAAGCGATGATGAGCCCAGATTCCGCAAAATGGCTTGAGGCCATGAAATCTAAGATGGGATCCATGTATGAGAACAAAGTGTTGACTTTGGTTGACTTGCCCGATGATCGGCAAGCTATCGAAAATAAATGGATCTTCAAGAGGAAGACCGACGCTGACGGTAATGTTACTGTCTATAAAGCTTGACTTGTTGCAAAAGGTTTTTGACAAGTTCAAGGTGTTGACTACGATGAGATTATCTCACTCATAGCGATGCTTAAGTCTGCCCGAATCATGTTAGCAATTGCCGCATTTTATGAAATCTGGCAAATGGATAACAAAAACTGTGTTCTTTAATGGATTTATTAAAGAAGAGTTGTATATGATGCAACCAAAAGGTTTTGTCAATCCTAATGGTGCTAACAAAATGTGCAAGCTCCAGCGATCCATCTATGGACTGGGGCAAGCATCTCGGAGTTGGAATATACGCTTTGATAAGTTGATCAAAGCATATAGTTTTATGCAGACTTACGGTGAAGCCTGTATTTACAAGAAAGTGAGTGGGAGCACTACAATTTTTTTGATAAGTATATGTGAATGACATGTTCTTGATCGGAAATGATGTAGAAATTTTCTGGAAAGCATAAAGGATTGTTTAAAAGGAGTTTTTCAATAAAAGACCTTGGTGAAGCTGCTTACATATTAGGCACCTAGATCTATAGAGATAGATCATGACGCTTGATAAGATTTTCAATTACTACATACCTTGATAAAGATTTTGAAGTAGTTCAAAATGGATCGGTCAGAGAAGCAGTTCTTGCCTGAGTTATAAGGTATGAAGTTGAGTAAGACTCAAAACCCGACCACGTCATAAGATAGAGAAAGAATGACAGTCATTCCCTATGTCATAGCCATAGGTTCTATAAAGTATGCCATGTTGTCTACCAAACCTGTTGCGTACCTTGCCATGAGTTTGGCAAGGAGGTACAATAGTGATCCAGGAGTAGATCACTGGACAACGGTCAAAATTATCCTTAGTTACTGAATGACTAAGTAAATGTTTCTCGACTATGGAGGTGAATAAAGAGTTCGTCGTAAAGAGTTACGCCGATGCAAGCTTTGACATTAATCCAGATGACTCTAAGTATCAATATGGATGCGTATAGATAGTGGGAGTAATTAGCTAGAGTAGCTCCATGCAGAGCATTGTAGACATAGAAATTTGCGAAATACATACGGATCTGAATGTAACAGACCCGCTGACTAAACTTCTCTCACGAAGCAAAACATGATCACACCTTAGTACTCTTTGGGTGTTAAGGTGTGAACTAGATTATTGACTCTAGTAAACCCCTTGGGTGTTGGTCACATGGTGATGTGAACTATGGGTGTTATTCGCATAACGATGTGAATTATCGATATTAAATCACATGGCGATGTGAACTAGATTACTGACTCTGGTGCAAGTGGGAGACTGAAGGAAATATGCCCTAGAGGCAATAATAAAGTTGTTATTTATATTTCCTTATATCATGATAAATGTTTATTACTCATGCTAGAATTGTATTAACCGGAAACTTAGTACATGTGTGAATACATAGACAAAATAGAGTGTCCCTAGTATGCCTCTACTAGACTAGCTCATTGATCAAAGATGGTTATGTTTCCTAGCCATAGACATGAGTTGTCATTTGATCAACATGATCACATCATTAGGAGAATGATGTGATGGACAAGACCCATCCGTTAGCTTAGCACTATGATCGTTTAGTTTTACTGCTATTTCTTTCTTCATGACTTATACATGTTCCTATGACTATGACATTATGCAACTCCCGAATACCGGAGGAACACCTTGTGTGCTATCAAACGTCACAACATAACTGGGTGATTATAAATATGCTCTAGGGGTGTCTTCCAAAGTGTTCGTGGTGTTGGCATAGATCAAGAATATGATTTGTCACTCCGAGTGTCGGAGAGGTATCTCTGGGCCCTCTTGGTAATACACATCATAATAAGCCTTGCAAGCAAATGACTAATGAGTTAGTCACAGGATGATGTATTACGGAACGAGTAAAGAGACTTGCCGGTAACGAGATTGATCTAGGTATTGAGATACCGACGATCGAATCTCGGGCAAGTAACATACCGATGACAAAAGGAACAACGTATGTTGTTATGCGGTTTGACTGATAAAGATGTTCATAGAATATGTAGGAGCTAATATGAGCATCCAGGTTCCGCTATTAGTTATTGGCCAGAGATGAGTCTCGGTCATGTCTACATACTTCTCGAACCCGTAGGGTCCGCACGCTTAACGTTTGATGATGATCGGTATTATGAGTTTATGAGTTTTGATGTATCGAAGGTTGTTCGGAGTCCCGGATGAGATCACATACATGACGAGGAGTCTTGGAATGTCCGAGACGTAAAGATTGATATATTGGACGACTATATTCGGACACCGGAAGTGTTCTAGAAAAGTTTCGGATTAAACCGGAGTGCAGGAGGGGTATCGGTACCCCCCGGGGGACCTAATGGGCCACTAGGGCCCTTAGTGGAGAGAGAGGGCCGGCCAGGGCTAGGCCGTGCGCCCCTCCCCCTTGGTCTGAATTGGACAAGGAAAGGAGGGGGGGGGGGGCGCACCTTTCCTTCTCCCTCTCCCCTACTAGGAATAGGATTGGAATCCTATTCCTAGTAGGAGTAGCCCTCCTAGGGCGCGCCATAGGGGCCGGCCGGCCTCCCCCTGGCTCCTTTATATACGGGTCAGGGGGCACCTCTAGGGACACAAGTTGATCAAGTTGATCTCTTCCAACCGTGTGCGGTGCCCCCCTCTAGAGAAACACACCTCGGTCATATTGTTGCAGTGTTTAGGCGAAGCCCTGCGCCGGTAGCTTCATCATCTCCGTCACCACATCGTCGAGATGACGAAACTCTCCCGTGAAGTTCTACTGGATCAAGAGATCGTGGGACGTCATCAATCTGAACGTGTGCTGAACGCGGAGGTGCCGTACGTTCGGTGCTTGATCGATTGGATCACGAAGAAGTTTGACTACATCAACCGCGTCACTAGACGCTTCCGCTTTTGGTCTACGAGGGTACGTAGACACAGTCTCCCCTCTCGTTGCTATGCTTCTAGTAGATAGATCCTACGTGATCGTAGGTTTTTTTTGAAATACTACGTTCCCCAACAAATAGGGTATCATATTGATTCACTTGATATGTGTTTTGGCACTCAACTTCCGGATTCCCGAGGTGACATTCAGGTAATCTATGCATAGGAGTTGATGCACGTTCTCGTCTTTGTTTCTCCGGTAGATATCTTGGGGCACTCTTTGAGGTTCTTTGTGTTGGATTGAGTATTATGAATATGAAATTGTTTGATGCATATCGTATAATTAACTCACGGATACTCACGGTGACATTGGAGTATCTAGCTAGGTGACATTAGAGTTGGTTGATGTGTATCATATGGTGTTATTTTAGTACGAACTCTTGATAGATCGATCGGAAATGATAACTTGATTTTATTTTAGTACAAACTGTTGGTAGATTGATCGGAAAGGATAACTTGACGTTAATTTAGTATGAACTCTTGTTAGATTGATCGGAAAGAATAACTTTGAGGTGGTTTCGTACCCTACAAAAATTTCTTCTTGTGTTCTCCGTTAGATAGAAACTTTGGACTGATTCTTCATCGCACGTTGAGGTATGGTTATGTGATCCAATTATATTAGCATTGTCGAGAGATTGCACTAGTGAAGGTACGAACCCTATGTCTCATTTTCAAGCATTGCAATACCATTTGTGCTTACTTTTGTTACTTGATATCTTGCTGTTTTTATTGTCACCATTACAAAAATCAATATCTACTATCCATATTACACTTGTATCACCATCTCTTCGCCGAACTAGTGCACATATACAATTTACCATTGTATTTGGTGTGTTGGGGATACAAGAGACTCTTGTTATTTGGTTGCAGGGTTGTTTGAGACAGACCATCTTCATCCTATGCCTCCCACGGATTGATAAACCTTAGTTCATCCACTTGAGGGGAAATTGCTACTGTCCTACAAACCTTTGCGCTTGGAGGCCCAACACGAGTTTACAAGAATAATGTTGTGTAGTAAACATCAAGCTCTTTTCTGGCGCCGTTGCCGGGGAGGTGAGTGCTTGAAGGTATATCTTTAGATCTTGAAATAGAATCTTTTAGTTTCTTGTTTTATCACTAGTTTGGTTTATAAAAATAAAATTATAAAAAATGGAATTGAGGTTGCATCATATTATTCATCTTTATAATGTCTTTCGTGAAAATGATGGAAAGAAAAATTGTGCTCAATTGATAGAAGAAGAATTCAATAAAATGTTTGGCATAGAATCCATGAATGAAGAGCATGATTGTAATGTTGTTAGTATGAATTCTCTAAATATCCATGATGCTAATGATATGAAAAGCCATAAGCTTGGGATACTATGTGTTGATGAAGATGATATTTTTAGTCCCCCAACATTTGATGTGCATTTTTTTATAATGGTAGCATTCCTCCTATTTATGATGATTATGATGATGCATGTATGCTATAGAGAATAATGATAACCATTTTCTTCATAATTTATGGTCAAATTGATCATGCCAATCAAGTGTCTCATGATAGTTATTTTGTTGAGTTTGCTCCCACTACTATTCATGAGAATAATGAAAAAAAAGCTTTATGTGATAGCTATATTGTTAAATTCATTGATGATGGTACTGAAAATTATTATGAGAGAGGGACATATGCTTTTACATATCTCAATTATATCAAGTTTTCTCTCTATGTGTTGAAAGTTTTCAAGCATTGCTTGTTTTGCCTTCCTATGCTAGTTGATTCTTGTTCCCATAAATTGCTTGCCCAAAAATTTCCTATGCATAGGAAGTGGGTTAGTCTTAAATTTGTTTTCCATATGCTTCATGATGCTCTCTTTGTGTTTCAATTCATAACTCTTTATGTGAGCATCATTGAAATCATCATGCCTAGCTAAAAAGGAATTAAAGAAAAGCGCTTGTTGGGAGACAACCCAACATTTATACGTACCATTTTTGTGTGTTCACATGGTTAAGCTACTGTATTAATCATGTTTTACATGTTTTGTTTCAATAAAGTGCCAAGTAAAGCCTTTAGGATTGTGTGAATGATAGTTGACTTGATTCTGTACAAAAATAGAAATTTTGGCCTCCAGTGATGTAATTTCTGTGCTTCACTAGAACTAATAAAATTCTGATTTTTTTACAAATGATTTATATAAAAATTGTCTACGTTGTCCTAATTTTTCAGAATTTTGGGAGTTGCATACGTATGAGATAAATTCAGATCTTTATAGACTATTCTGTTTTTGATAGATTCTGTTTTCAATGCATAGTTTGCTCGTTTTCTAGTTTCTATGGCTTATATTGATATATATAAATTGTAGAAATGATATGGTACAGTAGGAAATGTGTGAGAACAATTATGAATCTTGTCTTTGATAGCACACAAAGTGAATGATTTGCTTTATCATACTAACCCATCTCATGAAGTTCCATTAAGTTTTGTGTGATTGAAGATTTCAAGTTTTGGCTGAGATGTCGATATGCGGAGAATAAGGAGTGGAAAGACCCTAAGATTGGGGATGCCCAAGGCACCCCAAGGATATATTCAAGGAACACCCAAGCAACTAATCTTGGGGATGCCCTAGAAGGCATCCCCTCTTTCGTCTCGAACATTATCGGTAGCCTCACTTGAAGCTATATTTGTATTGGTCACATGATATGAGTTTTGCTTGGAGCGTCATTTTGTTTTGTTTTGTTTTGATTGCTTGTATTTATAATAATGTTTTGCACCTTTTATTTCAATAAAAGTGTTAAGGATAGCCTTTACCATGCTTATTTTGCAAGACTATATGTTGTTGTTTGGAAATAGAAAGTTTTATATCATTGTCTGAATTCTTCTGGATAGTCAGAACGTGATAATATCTTCAAATTCTTACAAAGTGAGCATTAATAAGTTCTCTATAACGTGGTAATTTTCAGCATTTTTTGAGATAGGGAAGTATGAGTAAAATTGCACTCTTTACAGACTGTTTGTTTAGACAAATTGCTGTTACGTTTGCATGTTTAATGATTCTATTTAAGGATAGTTGTATTAAATATGCAGAGGCATTTAGTATGCAATGTTAAATAATTTTTTAGTGATTTTCTACAGTAATGATTTTCTACAGTAGAGTATGATAAGGTTATGCATTGATTTGTACTAACTAATCTCACGAGTTCTTGTTGAGTTTTGTGTGGATGAAGTTTTTAAGATTTAGGGAAACCATTGTGACACCCCGAGACCGATGCGCCAGGTGTATTCCAGTTATTCGCCGTTGTTGCCATGTCATTTTGCTTGCGTGTTGCACTTTGCCATGTCATCATGTGCATTTCATCAACATGTTTTTCAAACTTGCATCCGTTCGTAGTTGCCCGATCTCCTAGTTCTCCCTGTTGTCCGTTCTGAGCCCAGACACACTCGCACGCGCCCATGACACCTCTGAATATTATTTTATAAGTGGCATAAAAATGTTCTCGGAATGGGATGAAACTTGGCGTGCGATCTTATTATAGTGTAGGTAGACCGCCTGTCAAATTTCATCGCATTCAGAGTTCGTTTGATAGCCCAACGGATAAGTAGAGGGGCACAGTTGCCGGTATTTTCATCGAACGTTTTTCGGTCTCCGAAAACCCCCGCCGTCCCTCTCTCTCTTCTCTCCCCGCATCCCACTTATGGCCCAGCTACCCCCTCCGCCCCGGAGCCGTCAGATCTCGATCGTGTTGGGGAACATAGTATTTCAAAAAAATTACTACGATCACGCAAGATCTATCTAGGAGAAGCATAGAAATGAGCGGGAAGAGTGTGTCCACGTACCCTCGTAGACCGAAAGTGGAAGTGTTTAGTAACGCGGTTGATGTAGTCAAATGTCTTTGCGATCCAACCGATCAAGCACCGAACACACGTCACCTCCGCGATCTGCACACGTTCAGCTCGATGACGTCCCTCGAACTCTTGATCCGTTGAGGCCGAGGGAGAGTTTCGTTAGCACGACGGCGTGGTGACGGTGTTGATGAAATTACCGACGCAGGGCTTCGCCTAAGCAATGCGATAATTTGACCGAGGTGTGTAACAGTGGAGGGGGGCACCGCACACGGCTAAAACAATTGTCAACTTGTGTGTTCTAGGGTGCCCCTGCCCCCGTATATAAAGGAGCATGGGGACGCCGGCCGACCCCTATAGGCACGCCCCAAGAGGGGGAGTCCTACTAGGAATAGGAATCCTATTCCTAGTAGGAGTCCACCAAGAGGGGGAGAGGGGGAAGGAAGGAGAGGGAGGGGGAGAAGGAAAGGCCCCCCCTTCCTAGTACAATTCGGACCCAAGGGGGAGGGGGCGCACGGCGTGCCCTAGCCGCCCCTCTCTCTCTCTCCACTAAGGCCCATGTGGCCCATTAGTTCCCTCGGGGGTTTCCGATAACCCTCCGGCACTCCGGTTTTATCCGAAACTTCTCCGGAACACTTCTGGTGTCCGAATATAGTCGTCCTATATATCAATCTTTATGTCTAGACCATTTCGAGACTCCTCGTCATGTCTGTGATCTCATCCGGGACCCCAAACAACCTTCGGTACATCAAAACACATAAACTCATAATACCGATCGTCATCGAACGTTAAGCGTGCGGACCCTAGGGGTTCGAGAACTATGTAAACATGACCGAGACTCATCTCCGATCAATAACCAATAGCAGAACCTGGATGCTCATATTGGTTCCTACATATTCTACGAAGATCTTTATCGGTCAAACCGCATAACAACATACGTTGTTCCCTTTGTCATCGGTATGTTACTTGCCCGAGATTCGATAGTTAGTATCATCATACCTAGCTCAATCTCGTTACTGGAAAGTCTCTTTAATCGTTCCGTAATACATCATCTCGTGACTAACTCATTAGTTTGTTTGCTTGCAAGGCTTATTACGATGTGTATTACCGAGAGGGCCCAGAGATACATCTCTGACACTCGGAGTGACAAATCCTATTCTCGATCTATGCCAACACCACAAACACCTTCGGAGACACCTGTAGAGCATCTTTATAATCACCCAGTTACGTTTTGACGTTTGATAGCACACAAGGTGTTCCTCCGGTATTTGATAGTTGCATAATATCATAGTCGGAGGAACATGTATAAGTCATTAAGAAAGCAATATCAGTAAAACTAAACGATCATAGCGCTAAGCTAACGGATGGGTCTTGTCCATCACATCATTCTCATATTGATGTGATCTAGTTGATCAAATGACAACACATGTCTATGGTCAGGAAACTTAACCATCTTTGATTAACGAGCTAGTCTAGTAGATGCATACTAGGGACACTCTATTTTGTCTATGTATTCACACATGTATCAAGTTTCCGTTTTAGTACAATTCTAGCATGAATAAAAGACATTTATAATGATATACAAGGAAATATAAATAACAACTTTATTATTGCCTCTAGGGCATATTTCCTTCTGTCTCCCACTTGCACTAGAGTCAATAATCTAGATTACATTGTAGTGATTCTAACACCGATGGAGTCTTGGTGCTGATCATGTTTTGCTCGTGGAAGAGGCTTAGTCAATGGGTCTGCAACATTCTGACCCGTATGTATCTTGCAAATTTCTATGTCTCCCTCCTTGACTTGATCGCGGATGGAGTTGAAGCGTCTCTTGATGTGCTTGGTTCTCTTGTGAAACCTGGATCCTTCGCCAAGGCTATTGCTCTAGTGTTGTCACAAAATATTTTCATTAGACCCGATGCACTAGGTATTACACCTAGATCAGATATGAACTCCTTCATCCAGAATCCTTTATTTGCTACTTCCAAAGCAGCTTTGTACTCCGCTTCACACGTAGATCCCGCCACGACGCTCTGCTTGGAACTGCACCAACTGACAGCTCCACCGTTCAACAAAAATACATACACAGTTTATGACTTAGAGTCATCCGGATCAGTGTCAAAGCTTGAATCGACGTAACCGCTTACGACGAGCTCTTTGTCATCTCCATAAACGAGAAACATATCCTTTGTCCTTTTTAGGTACTTCAGGATGTTCTTGACCGCTGTCCAGTGATCCACTCCTGGATTACTTTGGTACCTCCCTGCTAAACTTATATCAAGACACACATCAGGTCTAGTACACAGCATTGCATACATGATAGATCCTATGGCTGAAGCATTGGGATTGACTTTCATTTTCTCTCTATCTCTACAGTGGCCAGGCATTGAGTCTTACTCAACTTCACACCTTGTAACACAGGCAAGAACCCTTTCTTTGACTGATCCATTTTGAACTTCTTCAAAACTTTATCAAGGTATGTGCTTTGTGAAAGTCAAATTAAGCGTCTTGATCTATCTCTATAGATCTTGACGCCCAATATATAAGCACCTTGACCGAGGTCTTTCATTGAAAAATTCTTATTCAAATATCCTTTTATGCCATCCAGAAATTCTACATCATTTCCAATTAACAATATGTCATTCACATATAATATCAGAAATGCTACATAGCTCCCACTCACTTTCTTGTAGATACATGCTTCTCCAAAAGTCTATATTAAACCATATGCTTTGATCACCTCATCAAAGTGTATATTCCAACTCCGAGATGCTTGCACCAGTCCATAGATGGATCGCTGGAGCTTGCACACTTTGTTAGCACCTTTGGGATTGACAAAACCCTCTGGTTCCATCATATACAACTCTTCTTTGAGATATCCATTAAGGAATGCAATTTTGACATCCATTTGCGAGATTTCATAATCATAAATTGTGGCAATTGCTAACATGATTCGGACAGACTTAAGCATCGCTACAGGTGAGAAAGTCTCATCGTAGTCAACTCCTTGAACTTGTCGAAAACCTTTCGCAACAAGTCAAGCTTTGTAGACAGTAATATTACCATCGGCATCAGTCTTCCTCTTAAAGATCCATTTATTTTCATCTAGTATATTTTAGACAAGTTCAACAAATGGAGTGGCATGGACTAGAGGATGTGGAACCCCTTCAAGATGATGATGACAAAGGATTGGCTCAAGATCAAAGCTCAGGACTCTACATTTTCTATTTTAGTGATCCAAGATCACATTGAGTCCATAGGAAAGCCAATACTATTAAAAGGGGATGAGGTGTTGCTTACTGGGTTTCTTGTTCAAAGTGCTCAGTGATATGCTCCAAAACCCTCAACCACTTTCTCACATCCACAAATGTCCTAAACCAAAAGTCAAACCCGGCCCCACCGAAACTGTCTATCCGGCACCACCGAGTTCATTTGACATAGCCACTGCCAAACCCCTAATCACTTCGGTCTCACCGAAAGGGATCTCGGTCTCACCGAGATGGGAATGTAAACTCTTTTTTTCCTATTTGAAACATTTCGGCCTAACCAAGATGTGAAAATTGGTCTCACCGAGTTAACATTGCAAACTCTCTATTGCCTCTTCATAACATTTTGGTCCAACCGAAATGAGCGAATCGGTCCCATCGAGTTTGCGTGATCAACTCTCTATGTGCTCATTACCAAAATCGGTCCTACCGAGTTTGTGTAATCGGTCTCACCGTGATTACATTATGCCCTAACCTAATGAAATCGGTCCCACCGAGTTGATCATATCGGTCCCACCAAAATGCCTAACGGTCACATTATGAACTAAATCGGTCTGACCGAGTTCTCTGAATCGGTCCAACCGAGTTTGGTAAAGTGTGTGTAATGGTTAGATTTTGTGTGGAGGCTATATATACCCCTCCACCCACTCTCCATTCGTAAAGGGAGCCATCAGAACATACCTACACTTCCACTACTCATTGTTTTGAGAGAGAACCACCTACTCATGTGTTGAGACCAAGATATTCCAATCCTACCATATGAATCTTGATCTCTAGCCTTCCCCAAATTTCTTTCCACTCAAATCATCTTTCCACCAAATCCAAATCTGTGAGAGAGAGTTGAGTGTTGGGGAGACTATCATTTGAAGCACAAGAGCAAGGAGTTCATTATCAACACACCGTCTATAACCTTTTGGAGAGTGGTGTCTCCTAGATTGGTTAGGTGTCACTTGGGAGCCTCCGACAAGATTGTGGAGTTGAACCAAGGAGTTTGTACGGGCAAGGAGATCGCCTACTTCGTGAATATCTACCCTAGTGAGGCAAGTCCTTCATGGGCGATGGTCATGGTGGGATAAACAAGGTTGCTTCTTCGTGGACCCTTCGTGGGTGGAGCCCTCCGTCGACTCGTGCAGCCGTTACCCTTCGTGGGTTAAAGTCTCCATCAGCGTGGATGTACGATAGCACCACCTATCGGAACCACGACAAAAACATCCATGTCTTCACTTGCGTTTGCATTCTCCAAACTCCTCCCTTTACCTTCATATGCAATTGTTTTACTTTCCGCTGCTATACTCTTAGAATTGCATGTGTAGGTTGATTGCTTGACTTGTGCCTAAGTGCTAAAATCTGCCAAGAATTAAATTTGGGAAAAGGCTAGGTTTTTTATTTGTTCAAGTAGTCAAAAGTTGCATGCTTTACCTTCCAATACCCATATACTCTTGTCATGGATGCTTGATATGTATTGTGAATGTTTAAACATGTGCAAAACTCCACCTCAACAAGAAGAAATTAAAAACAACCACTTTTCTTGCGAAGAGTCTATTCACCCCCTCTAGACATACTCTTCTCGATCCTTTCAATTGGTATAATAGCTTTGGTCTCCATTGCTTTGGTTTAATCAACATTGGAGGAAGATGGATGAGTCTACGTTGGGGAGTATTAGACGTAGAGTACCTATGCTTGATGGAGAATTTTATAAGGACTGGAAAAGAGATGTTTGAGATCTTCAATGAATATCACTTGAACAGGTGTATTGATAATCCTTGTATGCCCCCCGTTGATGCTTCGAATCCTACTTTCAATGAGAAACTTGACATGATTCGAAATCTTAGAACCGTTAATCTTATCACTAAAGGATTGTCTAGAAACTTGCTTGTATGTTTGCCAACTTTTGAATGTGCTCATACTATATGGAGATTCCTAGAGGAACGATTCCCAAATTATTCCTTGAAAAATCTGGATGAGATTCTCCATAAGTCTATTGCCTTGAATATGATGAGTACTAGTGATCCTAAGTAGTGATTGCTTATTTGAGCTTCGTGATCTCATGAGTGCCAAAGGAGATGTTGGAATCATTAGCAATATCATTTCCAAAGTCATTAGAATTAATAGAGATGAACATTGTTACGGTCATAATTCTAATGAATCACTCTCTCTAGGTGTTGATCAATCACATGACTATGCGGAACATGGATACTATGATGAGGATGATGATAGCGACTATGATCTTGATGAACAAATGAGACACTTTGGTCTTATGGCAAATCTTCGTGGTTACGCAGCCGGAGGAAAGAAATGGGTGCTTGATAGTGGATGCACAGACCACATGACCGGAGATAAGGACATGTTTGACGAGCTTGCTAGAAATGATGGTCCACGAAAGTATGTTACCTTTGGTGACAACTCTAAGGGTAAAGTTGTTGGCCTTGGTAAGGTGGCCATATCCAACAATAGCTCAATCAAGAATGTCATGCTTGTAGAATCCCTCAGATATAATCTTCTCTCCGTGTCTAGATTAGCTGATTTTGGTTTAAATGTGCTATTCACTCATGTTGATTGCCATGTCTTTCGTAGAGATAATCATAACAGGATCTTTACCGGCATTCATAGAGGTGACCTATACATTGTTGACTTAACTAAGAAAGCCCAACCTCGCACTTGTTTTATTGCTAAATCTTCTAAAGGTTGGTTGTGGCATTGAAGGCTAGGTCATGTCGGTATGAGAAATCTTGATAAGCTTATTAAAGGTGATTATATCTTTGGTGTTAAATATGTTATATTTGACAAGGATAGACTTTGTAGTGCTTGTCAAGAAGGAAAACAAGTTGGAGGAAGTCATCCCGTAAAGAACATCATGACTACGAGAAGACCACTTGAGCTACTTCATATGGATCTTTTTGGTCCCAATGCTTACAAAAGCCTCGGTGGTAACTCCTTTGGATTAGTCATTGTTGATGATTTTCAAGATTTATGTGGGTGTTCTTTCTTGATGATAAATCGCATGTCCAAAAGATCTTCAAAAACTTCGCTAGGAAGGACCAAAATAAATTTGAAGTGAAGATCAAGAAGGTTCGCAACGACAACGGAACGAAGTTCAAGAACGCAAATGTGGATACCTTTCTTGACGAAGAAGGGATTTCACACGAGTTCTCGGCTACGTACACGCCTCAACAAAATGGAGTTGTTGAGAGGAAGAACCGGACACTCATCGAAATGGCAAGAACGATGCTTGACAAATACAAGCCGCCAAGACACTTTTGGGCAGAAGCGGTTGAGACAGCTTGTCATGCAACGAATCGCTTGTATCTTCACAAGCTTCTCGGCAAGACGGCATACGAGCTTCTCGCTGGTAACAAACCCCAAGTTGGATACTTACGAGTATTTGGCTCAAAGTGCTACATTCTTGATAAGCATCGTCGTTCTAAATTTGCTCCTAAATCTCATGAAGGTTTCTTACTTGGTTATGGCTCAAACTCTCACACTTACTGTGTCTACAACAATTTCACCCGAAAGGTTGAAGAGACGGTAGATGTGAAGTTTGATGAATCTAACGGCTCGCAAGTAGAGCAATTGCCAATTGATGTAGGAGATAAAGATCCTTCAGAAGCAATTCAAGACTTGTCTATTGGCAATATGCGTCCAACGGAGGTAAAGGAGAGTACTTCGTCCATTGATGTGGAAGCTTCTACCTCACGACAAGGTGAACCACAAGTTGACTTGGAGGCATCCACAAGTGTAACACGCCATGATGAAGGAAACAAGAATGTGTATCAAGATGAACCTCATCGACCTCCTTCTCCACCTCCACAAGGGGACAACAACACCAATAACAATGAAGAAGAAGAAGAAGATGAAGAGGATGTTCCACCCCGATCCGCTTTCATGAGTTAGAGCAAGAATTGCTAGAGATCATACCATAGAGCAAATCTACAATGACATCCAAACCGGGAGAATCACTCGCTCTAAATCTCGCCTAGCTAACTTTTGTGAACATTACTCTTTCATATCTAACCTTGAACCTATGAAGGTTGAAGATGCTCTTGATGATCCGGGTTGGGTGAATTCTATGCACGAAGAGCTACACAACTTTGAGAGAAATCGAGTGTGGACATTGGTTGAGAAGCCCGACAACAACCACAACATCATCGGTACCAAATGGGTGTTTCGCAACAAGCAAGATGAAGATGGTTAAGTCGTCCGCAACAAAGCACGTCTCGTCGCCCAAGGCTACACTCAAGTCGAAGGTATGTACTACGGTGAGACATATGCCCCCGTTGCTAGACTTGAGCCCATACGCATCTTACTTGCTTATGCTAATCACCATGATATCACCTTGTACCAAATGGACATTAAAAGTGATTTTCTCAACGGTGAAATTGAGTAGGAAGTTTAAGTTAAACAACCTCCCGGCTTGGTCAATCCTAAGAAACCCGATCATGTTTACAAACTTCACAAAGCTCTTTATGGTCTTAAACAAGCTCCTCGAGCGTGGTATAAATGCTTGACCAAGTTCTTTATTGAAAAAGGCTTTGAGATTGGAAAAATAGATTCTACACTTTTTGCTAAAAGGGTTAATGGTGAATTATTTTTGTGCAAAATTTATGGTGATGATATCATATTTGGTTCTACTAACCCCCATTTTAGTGAAAAGTTTGGAAAGCTAATGTCAGAAAAGTTTGAGATGTCAATGATGAGTGAACTCAAGTTCTTTCTCGGTTTGCAAATCAAGCAAACTACGGAGGGTACCTTTGTTTCTCAAACAAAGTATACCAAGGACTTGTTCAAGAAGGTCAACATGCAAGAATGCAAAGGTATGACTACACCCATGCCTACTAGTGGACGTCTTGACTTGACTAAGGATGGAGAACCGGTTGATCAAAAAGTTTACCGCTCTATGATTGGTTCATTGTTATATCTATGTGCCTTCCATCCCGATATTATGCTAAGTATGTGAATGTGTGCACGATATCAAGCGGCCCCTAAAGAATGTCATCTTAAGGCTGTGAAAAGGATAGTGAGTTACTTAATTCATACACCAAATTTTGGCATTTGGTATCCTAAGAGGTCCTCTTTTGATTTTGTTGGCTACTCCGATTTGGACTATGCCGGAGATAAGGTTGACAGAAAGTCCACTTCGGGTACTTGTCAATTTCTTGGTAGATCTCTTGTATCTTGGTCCTCCAAGAAAAAAATCGGTATCCTTATCCACCGCCGAAGCGGAATAAATTGCCGCCGGTTCATGTTGTGCTCAATTACTTTGGATGACCCAAACTCTTAAAGATTATGGGATCTATGTGAAACATGTTCCATTGCTTTGTGACAATGAAAGTGCTATTAAGATTGCTCATAATCCTGTGCAACATTCTCGAACTAAGCATATTGAAGTTCATCATCATTTCATTCGAGATCATGTTGCTAAGGGGGATATCAATCTTAAACATGTTCGCACCGATAAGCAATTAGCGAATATATTTACTAAACCACTTGATGAGAAAGTGTTTTGCAGGTTGAGAGGTGAATGGAACATTATTGATGCCTCAAACTTGGAGTAGGAACTCCTTTTGGATACTTGCAAGGCATGAGCCTTTGACTAATCCTGATATTTCTCTTATGATCATGATCATATATCTTGGATATACTTGTACCCTTGTATATTATCTAACCCTTGTAGGTACTTGGATAAGCCCAACTCCATGAGATTGCAACTCACTCACATCTTGAGCAATCTCTACATCACCAAGTCCCTACACCATGGTGGGTGAAGACAAGGAAGCATGAATCCTTTCAATATATCCTTTGACAATTTCTATATATCAAAATTTCTTTTGGTATCAAACTTTCATGATTGTCATTTCGATACACAAGTGCTCTTCCTTGCAAGCCTAACCCATGCAAGTAGATGAACTCAAATCCAAGTGGTGCTCCCAATTCTTGGTGAACTACATCAACCTTGAGCAATCCACACAAGTTCAACTACATGATCAAGATCAACACCACCACCCAAGGTATGTCATTCCATCTTAAGAGAAGCTTTACCCCAAGACATGGGTCAAAGCAACTCAACAAGATGGGAATACATCAAATGATTGAACAAAAAATGGCAACCCCATTTGAGCTTAAACGACGAGTATGACCTATGATCAAGTGTTCTCACTTGACTCCTTAGTCAATATACTCTAACATAGGTGACTTTGTCACCGCCCAATTCTAGATGAAGTTCTCTAGTGTTTCTCTAAGTTCTTGCATTTGTTCCTTGCATTTTGTTCCACTTGTTTAAACAACTTCATCTAGATTTTCTTTGATCTGTTTTGTTCTGCATTTTCTGCATCAAATTCATTGCAAATCTTTGTGAGATCTTATTTGCTTAGTGAGCTGAGATGAACAATTGTTCTCTCTGTGCTAAACTCGGACACACCGATCTGCCTCTCTCGGTCAAACCGAACCATCTCGGTGCCACCGAAGCAAATAACTCGGTGTAACTGATTTTAATACCGAGGAGACAATTTGTCATTTGCATCCTGCATATTTGTTCCAGCTCCACTCAATGATTCTTGTCCTCTACCAACATCACATTTTATATATACTGCTCTCCTTTGTGACTCAAGGACCAAACCTATTTTGACTCACACTCCAGAAGCTCCCTTCTTGGAAAGTGATGTCGAAGGGGGAGAGAGAGTTCACATCAAAGCTTAAGGGAGAGAGAGTTCACATCAAAGCTTAAGCTTAATGAGTAAATATTTCAAACAGGGGAAGAAAGGAATCACATGCCCTAGATGCTTGGTGTTCAAGAGAAGAGAAGCCACATGTCTTTAAGAGGGGGAATGCATGTCTATGTTATTGATCTGATATGTTTTGCTCTGATTCTGTTTCCCTACTTTCTTCCATTATCCAATATAAGATTCAAGGGGAGAAAGACTAGAAGGGAAGAAAGTCTTTGAATTCATTGCATATCTTTTACTTTTGGGAACATGTCTGTATTCAAGAGTACCTAGTACCCACTCTCTACATGTTATCCCAATCATGGTACTCTTGTGGCTCTTTTGTTGCTCTGTCTAGTAGGTATACCTGTGTTATCTAACCTTGTTTACTCAGGTTCATCCCTTCATAAGCCAGCTCAAGATCACAAGGTAAGTATATGCATCACACTCATGTGCATGAAGATTTCTTGCTAATGTACATATTGTTTGCAAGAAGGAATCATGAACATGAGGATATACTTCATATATTCATATCATTTGCTCCTATGCATATAGCCAAGATACATGTAACTCATTGCTTGCTCTGTCATGTCTATGCTTTCACATGCTCTTATATTCCATATTTACATGATTGCATACATGCAGGGGGAGCCTATGCATGTTGCATGTCCTTCCAAAGCTTTACTTGTTACTCTTCATATCTTTATCTAAATCTTTGATGTATGTTTTCATCAATTACCAAAAAGGGGGAGATTGAAAGCACAAGTGCTCCCTGGGTGATTTTGGTAATTAATGTCAACATATCTCTTATTGGACTAATGTTTTCATCTAGTATATTTCAGAAAAATCCAACAAATGGAGTGGCATGGACTAGATGATGTGGAACCTCTTCAAGATGATGAGGACAAAGAATTGGCTCAAGCTCAAAGCTCAGGACTCTACATTTTCTATTTTAGTGATCCAAGATCACATTGAGTCCATAGGAAAGCCAATACTATTAAAAGGGGATGAGGTGTTGCTTAATGGGTTTCTTGCTCAAAGTGCTTAGTGATATGCTCCAAAACCCTCAACCACTTTCTCACATCCACAAATGTCCTAAACCAAAAGTCAAACTCGGCCCCACCGAAACTGTCTATCCGGCACCACCGAGTTCATTTGACATAGCCACTGCCAAAACCCTAATCACTTCGGTCTCACTGAAAGGGATCTCGGACTCATTGAGATGGGAATGTAAACTCTCTGTTTTCTATTTGAAACATTTCGGTCTAACCGAGATGTGAAAATCGGTCTTACCGAGTTAACATTGCAAACACTCTATTGCCTCTTCGTAACGTTTTGGTCCAACCGAAACAAGCGAATCGGTCCCATCGAGTTTGCCTGACCAACTCTTGATGACCCACAAGTGTAGGGGATCTATTGTAGTCCTTTCGATAAGTAAGAGTGTCGAACCCAACGAGGAGCAGAAGGAAATGATAGGCATTTTTCAGTAAGGTATTTTCTGCAAGCACTGAAATTATCGATAACAGATAGTTTTGTGATAGGTTAATTGGTAACAAGTAATGAGTGGTAAAAGTAAATAAGGTGCAGCAATATGGCCCAATCCTTTTTGTAGCAAAGGACAAGCCTGGACAAACTCTTATATAAATGAAAACGCTGCCGAGGACACATGGGAATTATCGTCAAGCTAGTTTTCATCACGCTCATATGATTCACGTTCGTTACTTTGATAATTTGGTATGTGGGTAGACCCGTGCTTGGGTACTGCCCTTACTTGGACAAGCATCCCACTTATGCTTAACCCCTATTGCAAGCATCCGCAACTACAAAAGAAGTATTAAGGTAAACCTAACCATAACATGAAACATATGGATCCAAATCAGCCCCTTACGAAGCAACGCATAAACTAGGGTTTAAGCTTCTGTCACTCTAGCAACCCATCATCTAGTTATTACTTCCCAATGCCTTCCTCTAGGCCCAAACAATGGTGAAGTGTCATGTAGTCGACGTTCACATGACACCACTAGAGGAAAGACAACATACATCTCATCAAAATATCGAACGAATACCAAATTCACATGACTACTTATAGCAAGACTTCTCCCATGTCCTCAGGAACAAACGTAACTACTCACAAATCATATTCATGTTCAAAATCCGAGGGGTATTAATATGCATAATGGATCTGAACATATGATCTTCCAACAAATAAACCAACTAGCATCAACTACAAGGAGTAATCAACACTACTAGCAACCCACAAGCACCAATCTGAGATTTTGATACAAAGATTGGATACAAGAGATGAACTAGGGTTTGAGAGGAGATGGTGCTGGTGAAGATGTCGATGAAGATAACCCCCCCAAGATGGGAGAGTTGTTCACTACAAAAAAATACACTTCCGTGATGATACGTGTTTGTCATAGTAGGTCACCTTTTCTGTCATGCATGTACATCCATGACAAATTTATGACAGAATCAAGATAGTCATACCTGTGCTGTCGTAGAAGTGTTCCATGACATTACCAAAATTATCATCACGGAAGTGTCCACTTCCATGACGATAAATCGCGCATCACAGAAGTGCTTTCGTCAAGGGTGACCGACACATGGCATCCACCGTAACGGAACGCCGTTAAGCTACTGGGTCCGGTTTTGGATCCGATAACCCATTAACAGCCCCGACTAATGGGGATTTTCCACGTGTAAAATCATCATTGGCTGTAGGAAACACGTGTCGGCTCACCGCTAGGACAGATGTCATCTACACATTGGACCCAAAGTGCCTATGATACGTCGACACGTGGCACGGCCCAACAGAGGCCCATTCCTGTGAAAAGGCTGGCCCGTTTGACTTGGTCAAAAGGTGGCGGGCTGGCCCACGGCAAGCGTGTTAACGGGGTGTTCGCATATAGCCCATTTACAGCCCGCTAACCCAGGGCCCATTTATGGCCTATCCGAATTAGGCCAAGTAGTGTCATCTGGGCCGTCCAATATAATTCCAGCCCGTTTTAACTTCCGGCCCAGGTATGGCCCATGACGTCTTTCGGCCCATATGAGGCCCTTATTACTCTCGGCCCATTAACAACCCGTGTTAAAACTGGCCCGTAATGAACAGTGTATCACTTTATACCCATTAACGGTCCATTATTCCGTTGGGCCGTTTCCAGCCCATGTTATCTTTCGGCCTTCTCATGGCCCACTTATTCTTGGGCTCATTTCCAGCATTCGTTTACTTTCGGCTCGTTACTGTCATTTTCTGCTTGTGGGCCAAATACAGCCCGTGGTTATAGTCGGCCCGTTTGTGGCCCGTTAATACGTTGGGCCGTTTTCATAGCGTCATCAAATACGGCCCATTTATTCTTGGGCTCATTTCCAGCATTCGTTTACTTTCGGCCCGTTACTGCCATTTTCTGCTTGTGGGCCAAATACAGCCCATGGTTATAGTCGGCCCATTTGTGGCCTGTTAATACGTTGGGCCGTTTTCATAGCGTCATCAAATACCACCCATTTATTCTTGGGCTCATTCCAGCATTTGTTTACTTTCGGCCCGTTACTATCATTTTTTGCTTGTGGGCCAAATACAGCCCGTGGTTACAGTCGTCCCATTTGTGGCCCATTAATACGTTGGGCCGTTTTCATAGCGTCATCAAATACAACCTATTAACAACAGCCCATTATGGTCGGCCCATGGACGAACGATTTCAACTCTAGCCCATTTATGGCCATAATGTGGTCTGTTATTGGCCCATGTTTGGCCAACCAATCATACGGCCCATAGAAGGCCAATTGATGATACGGCCCGTACAAGGCCCATTGTGTCAACGACTCGCAGAAGGCCCATTGTTTCTACGACCCTTAGAAGGCCCATTGTTTCTACGGCCCGTAGGAGGCCCATGTTAACTATAGTAAATATGTAGCCCATTGTTAATGTGGCCTAGTTTTAAAAAATAGGTTATTCCGGCCACTAGTAAACCGCGGAAAAAGAACTGCAGTGACTACAAGAAAACAAATAAACAAGACAATAAGGAAATAAATAAGCAAGCAATTAACGCTAGCCTATTACCGCTATTACACATATTACATCCACCGGGCATCAAAGTTCGCCACCAGTGCAAATATAGGGAACAAAACAGCATATTACATACACTGGCCGTCAAAATTGGCCACCAGTGCAAATAAACGTGGCAGCAAAACATGAGCATAACTGAAACAACTTCAGAAGAGCTCAAGAAACGTGGTATCCACCATGCTGGCAATAAGCTTAGCAAGCTTATTAGATTTGTCCTATTTGGCGCTAAAATCCTCCAACACTTGCTGTTGCACCAGAAAGTATGCATCTGAATGCTCCAGGGACTTCCGCAGTCCTTTCGCTTCTTGTCGCAGCACAGCTGATCGATGTCTTTTAGCTTGTAGTTGAGACTCAAGAAACCGAGCTGATTCAGACAGTGAGTTTGAATAGCTTGTGCAAGCGGTAGTGGCCAGTAACTCCAACACTAAACCAAGACATGACTTTGGGGTTGTCTCACTGTCTTCGAGATAGTCTTCCTTAGCTGTTTTATCAGCTTTGTTGGGGACCAACAAGGATGTGTCACTATCCTGAACCTTATCTGCATTACTTCCTTTACCATTGCTTAATAAGGTACACTTCCCCAATATTCTGTCATCATTCTAAAAGAAGAAACAAGCAGACACATAACAATTTAGCATGTACTAGTATATGAAACTCATTTCGGTGAACCAGTTCATTAGTAAGGTGGACAGGGTTAAACTACCAAGTCTTCTATTGCCAAGTACTAGTACATAATAAAAGCATCAAACCAACATATATCTATGTCCTATGGTCACTGCATTGTCTTGCCAAATCAAAATAGAGACACAGTTCAAATCATATCAGTTCAAGACAAAGCAACAGTGAAAGAATACAAAGCGTGGGAAACTACACGACACAACAAGATTGCAGATGGGTACCACGGGTCTACATGTACAACAACACTATTTGCTTTGTTGTGATGCTAGTAATGTGCATGATATGAGAAGTCAACTGTATACGCAATTGAAATTGAAATCAACAGAGCTATTGATAAGAGCAAGCCTGTTAAAGAAACATGCATGAACATACCTGCTGTGCCATTCGAGTTTCGATTGGATCCTTCAATTTAAAAATAAGTCTGTAGGAGTAAATACAGTGATACAAGAGCAAAGCAGTATGCACGATAGCAATCATAGTTAAAAAAGGCGCTCTTAAGCGCGCCTAGGCTCGAGGCGTTGGCGAAACGCATTGCGCATAACTACGCTTAATCTGTGCATAACTGCGCATAAGCATGCGCTTTGGTCAGTAAAGCGCAAGGCGGTGGCAAAAGGCATAATTAACGCCTAACGCTTTTTGGAACTATGATAGCAATGGAATCTTAAATTAGAACAGTTGTTCTTCAGGTTTAGGCACTTGTTCTACATGAACAGAGTACAGTAATACGCAAGAATATAGTACTTAAAATAGGAAATGAGCTCATAGACCTTACCACATTCTTGGTTCGGGACCAGTACAGAACAAGGCGTTCCCAGTCATCGTCCAGTAAACGTGTCTCAGGCGAACGTAAGGGAATTTGATGTGTTTCTTTGCTGGTGAAGTATGTTTTCTTCAAGTAATTCCGATACTGCCACCAAGTATTCTTGAAGATAGCATAGGTATTAGCACAGGTTACCTCATCCCGAGTTTCCAAATCGGTCCTTCTCTATAGAGAAAAATGGGAAAATTTGCTGTATTATAACCATCATGGAGGTAGGATGTATGGGACAAAGCAAAGTAATTGCCATGAATAACATTAATTACACATAACTCTTGGACAAACACCTGCAACTGGCATTTTCCTTCATCTTCAGTATAATATTTCCAAGATGGGAAGATACACACAAATGATTTAACAACATAAAATGCGATAGATGCTAAAGTACGACTAGCTGGTTGTGCTTCAACCACAGGAATAGGCGTACTAAGTGGTGGAGTTGGGGTTCTCCGTGGTAGTACTGGCCCTCTGGGCACTGGAGCTGCCTTACTAACTGCTCTTGTTTGGCAGCTCTATGGTGGAGATTGTGCTGTGTCAACAAGAACTGGGTTACTATCTGCTGGGGTCTGGGTTACATTGGGTGAAGCTGGTTCTCTGTCCATCGCAGTAGGGGTACAATCTGCGAGAGTTTGGGTTATGTGTGGTAGGGCTGGTTCTCGTGCATGTACAACCGGGGTGCTATCTCCACCAAGAGGTAGCACTGTTTTATTTGAAGACCTTGTTTTTAGTCCGCTAGATGCTGGCATCATCCGCTCCAATTCAAATGGCTGATAAACAAGAAACATAGTTGAATGCACATACATTGTATTAGATACAGATGCAATAGATATTGTGGAAAAAAGAGGACATGAAATAGTTGACATGTATATTGTTTAACTAAAATAGATAGCATGACATAATTTCACCTATATGATGTCTATCTAAACTGGATAGCATAGCATAACATAATTCAAAGATATGATGAATAACTAAAACACCGTGCCAAGTTAGAGCATACACCTCGGTGGGGGGATAGGACTGGTCATCTGTCTCTGAATCCATCTTTGAGGAGCTATCGAGACCCAACAAGAGATCTGCTTTGACAGGTAGCACTGTATGCTCTGAAGGCCTTTTCCACTCCAGATTTTTCAATCTCCCACCCAAATGGCTGATTCACAGGAAGAGTAGTTTAATGTACAAACATAGTCGACAAAGGGAAATGTAATGAAGAAAAGTATGGGCAAGATATCATTCAAATATATGATGTCTGGTTAAACAGGATGGCATTGCACACATATATTATGGCTGGCTAAAAGACACGAGACTGCATAATTCCCATATATGATATAGAAACTAAACAGGTGGCGACAGAACATGTCTAAACTAAGAAGATGACATATATGATGTCAAAAGTAGGCACTACAAGGCAACATATGCATGATATGACTAACATCATCATGCCAAGGTAGAGCAAACACCTTGGGGGGGGGGGGGGGAA